>JALIRH010000018.1:8841141-9354545 GCA_023055505.1 Callipepla californica brunnescens | reverse complement strand
ACCTGCCTAAAGCAGAAAGCATGCTAAGAAAGACCTCTAATTATGTACTAATTACGTACTCCATACTAAACCCTTAAAAATATACTGAAGTTCTGGTCCAAACAGAACGCATTTTGCTGGAGAAACGTGTACAGGTGGTAGAGTGTCCACCGAACACTGTTACATCCCCCCACATACACTGAAGTTGGAAATACAATAAACAAGAAGAGAAGAAGGGAAGGGAAGGGAAGGGAAGGGAAGGGAAGGGAAGGGAAGGGAAGGGAAGGGAAGGGAAGGGAAGGGAAGGGAGAGGAAGGGAAGGGAAGGGAAGGGAAGGGAAGGGAAGGGAAGGGAAGGGAGAGGGAAGGAAGGGAAGGGAAGGGAAGGAAGGGAAGGGAAGGGAAGGGAAGGGAAGGGAAGGGAAGGGAAGGGAAGGGAAGGGAAGGGAAGGGAAGGGAAGGGAAGGGAAGGGAAGGGAAGGGAAGGGAAGGGAAGGGAAGGGAAGGGAAGGGAAGGGAAGGGAAGGGAAGGGAAGGGAAGGGAAGAGGAAGAGGAAGAGAGAGAAGAGAAGAGAAGAGAAGAGAGAGAAGAGAAGAAAGAGAAGAGAAGAGAAGAGAAGAGAAGAGAAGAGAAGAGAAGAGAAGAGAAGAGAAGAGAAGAGAAGAGAAGAGAAGAGAAGAGAAGAGAAGAGAAGAGAGAGAAGAGAGAAAAAAGTCTAATTCCACAATACAGGCTAAGTATTTCTGTTAATACAAAGTGTCAGTTGCCTTCCTTTATCTTCAGAATAACAGAAATCATTCAGTTGATTCCTGGGAGGAGAATAACAACCCTGTACTTTATATTCAACCCACATAATTTCAGATATGCTGTTTTGTGGCTGCATTACAAATGTCAAGTATCTGTAGCTCCACCCAATTCACAAATGCTGCCAAGTACTTAAATGTGTTCATGTATGAAAGACTGCAGACCTTTTAAGTTCATATCTGAAGGGAAGATTTCAGTCTACAGATGTAATGACTTCATAGAAATGAAAGAAATAATACGGTGTTCAAAATAGCATCTCAGAAAAAGAAGGACATGTATCTGACTGTTAGAAAATTTAAAGTAGATATTTAACAGGCTTGACTTTGGATTGTACCTGTAATATTCCCTAGTTTGATGATGCTGTACATACTGTAATGTTTGTCATAACATTTGATAGGCACCAAGAAGAGGGAACACTGCAGAATAGCAAAGCACCGTTGCTATTGCTTCAATTTTACACCAAATTCCAGGTATTTTTCTCTAAAAGAAGAACATGCAAGTCCTAAAAATTGTGTTGAAAAATAGGAGTAAGAGACATCTACAGAGTTCTTAAACTCTCCTGAGTACTTAAATGCTTAACAGGAAGGAAGGCTACCATCTTCTTTAAGTTTCTAATCATACTTTCAGAGCTGAGCTATACACAGAGAGCAAAGTCTGAAGATTTTGGCAGTATTTATGTATTTAAACTACATTCCACGTAGTTTAAAACTTTAAGAATTTTCAGCAGAATGACTCTTTTTAGTGCCTAGAAAGATGACGATATTGAAACACTTCCCTCCTACTAGTTAAATGCAAACAGTGGAAGGCATGCTTTTAATAAGATAAGATAGCCCCAAAGCAGTTTTGAAAAAAAAGAACAAAACCAATTCTATTAATAATGAAAGCCCACTTGTCTGACTGAGCTCTCTGTCACAGCCTTTGTTGCTTATATACGCAATGACAACCAATCCAAATGGTAGCTGATATCTGAAGGACCTTTTGTCATACTCAAATACCCCCACACTTTTTAAACACACACATACTTATTACTGTTAAAATGAAACCAGCAATCATAGGATCAGACACATCCTGGACAGACAACAGTAAAATATAATTGCAGTCATTGTTAAAATACCCAACTGAAGTAAGTTAATATACTGCCTCGCAATACTCAGCAATTGTTCATCTGAGACATAATTCCAAAGTATCATATGACACCAAGTAAACCAAACCAAGATCTGCAGATTCTTTAAAAAAGCAATAATCAAGGATACAAGCCAGGACAAAATTGGATTTTCTGAGAAGGAAAAAGTTTTGTGGTCAAGACACATGATTTACAGCCGGCAAATCTGACTTTTATTCCCAGAACTGCCACAGACTCTTTGCCTCTCTAAAATGCCTTTCTGAAGTTGTAACTGCAGAAAGAATTTTTTTTAAAGGTTACATTAAGAAGAATTCTTTGGTACTCTAAATACCATTGTGGATATTTGCTCAAAGTGGTGAGTTCCCTGGTAGCCGTGGTTTTCTGTGTTAGCCTAATGCATGGCAATTGAGCCTACTGGCTCTCTGCTGCAAAACTTTCGTACACCCAGCAGGTACCACAAAAAACAGAGACACTAGGTGTGTATAAATTTGCAGTCAGATAAATGGGCAAGAAGCTAGCAATGGCACTAGGTGCTTAAAATCACAAATGAAATTTCTCATCGTCACTAAAATGGACGTAGCCTGGTTTTACAAACCTGTGTACCCAATCAGGCATAGCAGGTGTATCTGCCACAGCCCCAGGTGCAAGAGTAGCTCTGATGCTAACCAGCAATCCTTCTTCAGTCTTGTTTTCTCAATTAAAAACTCTTTATTTTATTTTATTTTATTTTATTTTATTTTATTTTATTTTATTTTATTTTATTTTATTTTATTTTATTTTATTATTTTTAACTAATATGTTTCAGGAAGGCATAGCTTTATGAGTAGTCATTTACCACTGAAAATACTACACTTTGAAAAAGCCCCAGGTGCTAACAGGTATGAGGTAAGAGCTGAGCTCCTAGAGAGTCCACGCTTCCTACAAATGAAACTTGTTCTACATATTTCAGTAATACGTGGGTTAGCACATGCTTGTACGAAGCTGCACCCTTGTGGAGAAAAGACAAAATGTTTTGTGCCAAATGTGATGTCAGGCCCCCACTGTGGAACTAAATCTCTAGGAGCTTTCACTCATCTGCTAGATGACCCCTTATTCACTGGATCTTAGAAATGTTTCTCATTTTCAAAGCGGTCCTGGAAGTTATTAACTTCCACTTCTCAAGACTTTAAGAACTAAACTTTGCTAAAATTCTAACTGAATTATTTGCAGTAATGATAAATAGTCTCTTCCTTTAATCTACCAAATTTCCTTTCTCTCTTTTTTTTGGCTGAGCTGCGAGTGTCATTTGGAAGAGGAACACTTTTCAATGTTTCCACCCGTGCACCAATCACTGCTGCCAAAGAGAGAAACACAAAGAAAGAGAGCAAGTGCTGCTCCTCTCCAGCTGTCACGACAATAAGTTTAGGATTACAGGGATAAGATAACTGTATCTTATTTAAGAACCAATGTAGCTTTTGTATCCACTTCAGGAAAAAGATAAAATAAAATCCTCAAAGGAATGCATTCTACAGCACATACAAGCTTGGGTTTCAGTGAAATTAATTAAGGAATATCCTCCATTGTAAACATCTAATGATCACAATGAACATGTCAGTATTGTTTGTCCAAAAAGCAGTCCTCGATTTGCAGGACTGCATTTCAGTGTTCTGCTTCATTGTAAGGCCAGTGTGTACATATAAGCCGTGGCTTGGCTGAAGATAAACAGGAAGGTTCTGTGATGTTATAGTCTAACAGACTTTGGAAATTAAGCAGAATGAACACCTTTCACAGTGAGCTAAAGAGATGCCAGCGGGCATCTCTCCACAAAGAGATTCTACCTCTTTCTACAAAAAGAGAGGCCAAGAGAAAACAGATATAATTAAAAAATCATTGCATTTTCCTTCAAATAATGCATAAATATCTGCAGATAGAGCACTGTGCTTAATGAGAAGAAAAAGAAGCTGCCACAACGCCAAAATTTCCAGTGTTCTGTCACATGTTCTTATTTAGAGTGTGCACAGCTCTGAAATGATTTAATTAAAGCGAGAATGATAACAATCCCATGCAATCCTCAAGTAAAGGATCAGGAGAAAAGAAAAGGAAAGACTTTGTTCTCTGATGAAGACTATGAATAAGTGCAAATTAAAGATATGTGCCACTGAAACAGCTGCGAGTTATCAGAGTATCACTTTGCTCTAAGCCTGTGCTCCTTATGCTTGAAAGAACCAAACTTATTGAAACATGAAAAAAGGTGAATTCACCATTAGATCTTCGTTTCTCTTTAAATCAAGTGATGGGGAATAATGTCTGACACAAATTACCCTGATTTAAACTAGCTGTGATAGCTGTGTACGTTTTGGCTGAAAACTGAATGCCTTGCACTGAACAAGGGATTTATCAAATATTACTTTTTCTAAAAAAAAAAAGTGATAAGAAAAATGACACAGTGTAAGTTGATGCAATTCATAAATATATTCACTAGAACATTTCTGATTCATTTCATTTTATTTGTAGTAAGCTGGTTACTTATTACCTTGTATTATTACAGCTGAGAACCTTTCTCTTAGCTGTCAATTGGGCAATATGCTGGGTGCTTGACGTCATGAAAAGTTTTTCCAGAATAAAACCAACTGCAGCTCTCAGAGCTGATAAAAACACAATCACTTCATGCTCACAACTTCAAAGGCTTAAACACAATTTAAAGAGGAAGTTTTCTCTCTGTTCCCTAGATTACTTTCCAGAAATGGTTTTCTTCACACTGTCAGTTAGTAAACTGGTTCTTCGGAATATTTGCAGAAAATATCAGTGTGCATGAAGAATAGAAGTTGCTTCACTGTAGTAAAATTACTGAGTTATTTAAGGTTGATAGCAGAAAGTCGGGTTTCAGCTCTCGTGTATCTACAGAAAGCATTCAGTGTTGAATGGTTTAAAGCAGTTGAGACATAGCAGCAGTTTAGCCAACCATGTGAGATGGTCTTATATTTTTCCAGCTGGTCACTATAGCATGTAGCATCACTGCCTAAATGTATTTTCTTTCTGTACACTTTTTACTGTCTTCTAAATCAGTACAGTAGAATTACTGTACATGATTTGAGGTGCCTGCTGCCTTCCCAGCTGCAATCACAGAGCACCACAGCATTAAATGTTTCAGCGCATCAAGTGTGCCAAACAGAAGCATCACAGTTTTCAGACACTGCAACAAATCAGTTGGATGGACATTTTGGGTGCTTCATCATGCATCTGCAAAGAGAAGTCATTATGTTCAAATTTATTCAAAATTCTATCATGAACAGAAGACGGCCCATAAATCCCTGGTAGAATTTCAGATGGTAACACCGTAGCAGGGCCCAGCTCAACTCCAGTGAAAGCAGTGAGACATTCATCATTCACTTTCCTGGAATCATAAATAAGGCCAAGAATTGGACAAAATCAGATGAGGTTTTAAGATGTTTTGTCAGTCAAGTTTCGATGGCTGGCTTCCAGGCTTTAGCTCAGATGAAATCCCCCTGACTTAGGGGACATGTATATCAACTGAATGTTTCTAGTTCAGTATTGCTTTCTATTCCAAAGCACACAACAAGCCACTACAGATGTTAAAAATTTCCAGTGTTTCATGCAGTTCATGCTCTTCTGAATTCTTTATTGTGGAAGATCCTAGACACACTATTTAGTATTTTTGGTTTTGCTCTACAGTAAATACAGACATTAAATAGAAAGAAGATTTTTAAACATCTGTAGCTCTCCAAAGAGTTTACATTTTATTTACCGATTTCCTGAGCCAATGGGGTTGTTTTGTCTTTGTAAATTAAATGCCAGTGGATATTTAGTTGAATAATCATCCTTTGTAATTTTTTTTTTCCATTGTTTAAAATCAGTATATGCAACTGCTCTAGTTAAACTGGAATCTTACTCCAGTCAGGATACACTTTTAGTCTTGAAGTCTACTCCATTCATAATGAAATAAATGGGAGTCTTAGCAGAAACCTCAGTGGCAGCTGGTTTGAGCCTGTGATACACACACTAATGGCTTTCTTTAAGTAGTGCCAAAGACAATTAATCATTTATTTCAGATTCAGTTAGATTATTTGTAACACTGCATTATTTTGAAAGCATATATGCACTAAGATACAGTAAGAAAAAATATATATAGTTCGGTAGTCTAAAAGCATGTGTTTGAGATCAGTTCCATTCTCTACTGTCAGTGTGGCATTAAGTAACTTGCTTTAGTCCCATGTCACATTCTATACTTTGTGCAAATACAACGGGGCAACATTTCTATGGAGAAATGAAAGCAGATGTGGACCCACACAAGAAGTTACCTTCCAAATACTATCATGGCATTCACATGTTCTTCGGATGAAAAGAAGAAAATGCTTCAAGAGAAACCTATCTTCATAACACAGAAGTACCGATCTTCATTTATACCAGTACATGCTGTAGCAACCTCCAAGGTTGCTACACTGGAACAAAGAGACATTATCAGTATAAACCATTCAGGAATAAATTTCATTCACCTTTGCATAATAGGTGGAAAACACTAGTCAATTTCATAAGTTGCTAATAAAGAATACAGGCAGAAATTGAAATTAAGGGAAACATCAGATAAATACACTGTCTCTGCAGGAGACAGAGGTGTGGGGCAACAGTTTTTTTCTGTGGCACTATCTATCAAATACCAGTCTTTTTAGTAGTGTGTGAAGAGGTACTAGCATTAGGGAAAGAAAATGAATATCAGTTTGTGAATACCACTATATTCCATTCAAAGAAAAAGCCACAGATTTTCAACCCTGGTCTCTGTGCAAGGATAGACCTTTAAGTCTGATTTTCTGGCTATTTTGCTCTTTTAGGAGTAAGGTAAGAAGGGAAGAATGAGAAAACCTATGAACAGTTATGCATAAATGTAGCTGACCCTCAATAAATGTGAAAAATGAAGGAAGAATTCCTGAGCCCAGCAGTGCATTCACAGTCTCACAGAAAGCAAAGAAATTGAACAGCAAAAGTTATTCACTACTCAAAAGTAAGGAGAACTAAGGCAAAGAAGAATGTCTTTCTGTTATCTTGTAGCCAATAAGCAGTGTAAGCAATTTTCTCTGAGACTTACACCTTAGAATGTAGAAATACAGATAATGTAGAATTTACAGAATCATGAGTTTTCCCGTGTGAATCCAGCCCTTTAATCCACTAAAATGTCATTGCATTTTAGCTCTATTGGCATTCTCAGTTAAAAAGCCAGCTACTGAAGTACTTACTGAGTTGAGGTTTTTCTCAAAGGAAAATAAATCCGAACTGAAAAATGTTTCAAGTTTGAGGAAAAATGAGAAGGACTTCATTTGTCTGCTCTGAAGTACTATTGGGACTACAAAAACAAGGATTCCTCAGAGAACCAGTCTGTAAACACTCAGATGTCCTTAGGATGTCAGGGGCCTCTGCCCCTCTAAGAACGTTATGGATAGTAGCAAACTGGTACTTAACCTTCCTGCTACAATTTACTAAATTAGATTTATGAGATTTGGAGCTAGTCTGAGTCTTCTTTTCACACATTTCCATAGCCCCACTACTCTATCCTGGCTCACAATTGCATTTCTGCCTATAGGAGGTTAATATCAATTATTAAAATATAAATAATGGAATATTAAAACCTAACAATTTTTACATTTTGAATGCGTGCAAGAAGCTGAAATCCCATCCCTTTTCACTGTACGTTTTAACCAAGGAAGAGATACAATCTTACAATGTTTACAAACTATTTCATTTTAAATGAGCCTGTGTGGACTACAGTTTTTCAAAAAGAAACTTGCATATATATATATACCAGTTAAGAGTAGATGTTCATTCTAGAGTTTTTAAATTAGCCCTCTGTTTCCTCTACCTCTGGCCATGGAGCTCAAACCATCTGCAAATGTCTTATTTCAGCGACTTGTCAGTGCCTGCTCACTTGTTCAAAATCAGCAGAACAGACTCCTGGGTCAACAAATAACAAAGGTAACTTCTTTTTTTTTCTGCAATTCCTGACCCTATCTTGCATTCCTAAAATACAATGGGGATTTCAGCCACTCAAATCTTCTTATTGGCACAAAGAATGAAAAAGCAACATGCTGTCAGCATGTTTTTCTCTCTGTTTGAACTCAGCAATTCAATCACTTTCAGGAAATTCTCCAAAGTGATGAGCTTAAAAACAGGAGGTTGATTCTCTTGTCTCTCATTTACAGAGAACTTTAATGGAGCAGAAATGTTATTAGTATTAATATATTTTCAGGTGAAGAGCAAGCAGGGGTTCCTGGGAGAGCGCTGAGCTCTGCCAGCAGTTAAAAAGCTGGTGCCTGAAGGTGATTTCTCATATTTTACCCCCTCCAGACACACTGCCCCACACACACCCTCAGCCTGGCTGCCTCTCCCTGCTGCTGCCTGGGGCAGGGAAGGGATACTGTGTGATCCCTCCTGCCTGCTCCATGATGCTCCTCACAACCCCTATAGAAATGAATTGCATCAGAGGTGCTAAATCAGGCTAAACGCATCTTCTGATCCTCTGAAGAGTAGGAGGATAGAGACAGAAGAATAAAAGAGGGCCAAGCACTTGCCCTGGCTGTGGCAAGCACAAAGCCTTGAGTCTGCATTTTCACGGCTAACTGGCGAAGCATGAGGAATGCAACGTGGGTCAAGTGAGTTAGAAGCAAATCCCTACAAAGGCAGCAGCTCTCTGGTACTTGACAACCTGATCAGAAACGGCAGCCACAGAAGAGGTAGCAGCAAAAATTCTGCAATGCTCCCCTCCCCATACACAGGCCTGGATATATATTTTTACATTTTACCATATATATATATATATATATGGCATATATATATTTCAGATAACCAGAAGAACCTAAGGAGTTCTTGGAGTTGAAAGGAGAAAACTGACAACGACAATGTAACAGAGCAAATCGGTACCACATGTTACATTTTGATTCCTTTGCATCTTTGCTCGCTTGATTTTGGTGCTAAGCTGTATGCAATCAGTAGGAATCTTTCTCCTTTGAAAATGTCACTGTGACTGATGACAAAGCTGGAGAAGATAAACATCACTAAATGCTGTCAGGAGAGATGTAGAGGATACGCATTAACTTTGATGTAAGCCTTTTATGGCATACATAAAAATAAATGATCTTAAAAGTTAATAACAATCACTGCACACATATATATGAAATCACAAGAGCTATCAGTGAACTATAGATCAGCATCTGAGTAACAGGATTCGTGTGCTACAGCTCTGGATAAATCACATTTACATAATCCAGCTGTGCTTCTCTGCATATATCTCTGCAAAGCATCGTTTCATTACTGTGACTGCTTCTCCCTGTGAAATGTAAATCTTGCAGTTGAGGCCTGCTGAGATGCAGGGCTGAGCGCAGAGTGCCTCCACTATGCTAATTAACAAACAGGCAGGCTCGATCTCAAAGTAACTGTCAATTCTTAGATTAGAGAAATTGCTGCACTGGCATTTTCTTTATTACCCAAAGAAAGCAACTTTGGAGTCATTCTTTTCTTTAAATGCCAAACCACAGCAAGCTCTCAGGGCCTGAGCTATTATTCAAGCTCATCACTCTTCATATTCATTCCATCATTACTCCGCTTTCTTCATTTTCTCCTTTTTAAAAGAACATTATTATTGGGTAACCTTATAATAGCTGCATACTGGGATAGGTACACTAAGTGTATATGAAGATGTGTAATGTAACACACTGTCTGCTTTTCAACAAAATTAAGTATATGAAAAAATAAGACAGAAGACACTAAACAGAAGAAACTGGAAAGCAATAAGATTTCAACAAGAACAGGCTTGAGAAAGAGATGGAGGTGAGAATAAGCTAGAGCTCTCTCCAGCACATCTTAGGGAAAAGACGTGGCCTAGCACATAACTAAGTAAACCACTATTATTATCCATCCCTTGAGTGATGCAAAAGGAAAATTTTCTTGCAGTTCAAAGAATGAAAGCACATAACATTGAAACCATCATCTTGCTTTTTTTTTTTTTTTTCCCATAATATTTGAAAGCATTTTCCACAAAAATTGTGCTACCAAGTCTTTTAAACAAAGCAGCTGCAACCTGAGATTCTTACTCTTTCTCTTCCCAGGACAGACATAATTAAGGCCAACACAATCTATTTCACTGCTGTAGGTAGGTATGTTGGAACCCACTGGCTCCCGTTCCCCTGCTGAGTGCTATCCACATCAGTCCCACCCTTCCACTTGTGGCAAGATCCCCATTTCCATCAAATCCCTACAGGCACAGCAAGTCATGCAGAGCAGCCATTGCTTAGCACTGGGGCAAATTACTCCTGATAAATGGAAAAATGGTATCCTGTTTTGACTGAAGGACTCCAGATCAAAGGCAGCCATTCTGCTCCCCCAACATACAGAGATTTCCAGAGTCAAGAAAGCCAGGCATGTATGCATGAAGGGACTTAACTATGCTCACCCTTGGAGCATGAGACTTCAGGCTGAAAACCAGAAGTCACACCTTAAAGTACAGCCCTGAGGGCTGGCCATTACACTGACAGAAAGGTGCTATGGCCACACAGAGTTTTTTCGTATGCTTTTGTCTAATTGGGAATGGATGAACATCTTGGGGGATGTACCTTTGACTCAGCACCTCGTGCCTTGCATAAAGACA
This sequence comes from Callipepla californica brunnescens, assembly GCA_023055505.1. Classification (NCBI taxonomy): domain Eukaryota; kingdom Metazoa; phylum Chordata; class Aves; order Galliformes; family Odontophoridae; genus Callipepla; species Callipepla californica. Next base: position 9,344,010 of record JALIRH010000018.1, on the reverse strand, counting down.
CTTCATGATTGACTCGCATAGGTACTACTGCTAAGTATAGTACCAAGCTGGGAAATAAGTTTATTCCTCCTGAAGAGTTGCTCCATCCTCGTTTTAAAGACAAAGTACTCTTCATGTATTGGTCATAAATTTTATACAAAAACTGGACATTCAAACCAGGACAACAACATTTTTACTGTTCAGATACCGTATTTTAAGACTTCAGACCAGTCCAGCTTCTGTGTGTTTTCTTGGGCTCCTGAACTAAATCTCTGCACAAACCTGTCTCCAAAACTCCTGTGCTATATTTCCATTTTCATATTAAAATGCGCTTAAAGCACATATGATCTTACTCTCTTCTTCTTCATAGCTGCTTATGAATGTCACAGTTTCCCTCAGACATGAAACATTTACTCATTCAAATGACTTCTTAAACTGCATTTCATCAAACAAACTTTTTGGAGACGATCTTTGATTCACTTGCCCAAAATGATGCTATTCTCCCAGTTCCTCTGAAGAGTGGATTAAAGTTGTGTTTCTTTACATTCACAGGGCCAAGAATCTATGTCTTTTCTGTTTTCTGCCTCCAGGGAATGGAAAGAGCACAGCAGTTGAGCTGTTATTTGACAATACAATTTGTTACATGTGCAGAAGAAACTGTTGGTAATAACATGTATCGATAGATATAGTAGCAGCAGAGGGGTGATGATCTATTCAAAATCTGCTTGAAAAATAGCTACCAGAAGGAAATCTTCTGAATGTGCTGATTTGTGTGACAGGGTGAGGATACTTTTCCATTTCAGCTCTTGTTTGGTTTCTAGCAGCCAGAAATAAGTTTATCTATGCAATAAACATATCCCATTTTTCTCTACTCCCAAAATATTGAGAGAATATCCAGTTCACAGGCAAAAGAAATAAGCATTTTCCAAATATTCTAATTAACTGCCATTGCCATGTCTTGAAGACTCCACTTGTCAAAACATATGTAACTTGTAGCAGTTTGCTATTAATAATGTTGTTAACAATGACCTGTCAAATTAACTAAAAACAAGTGAATTGGGATTGCTTCAGATACAGACAGAAAGCCTGATGGGGACGTCAAAACTAACAGAATACTTTCAACTCCGGTGGTCTTCCAAGATTTTATAAGACATACTTCGAAAGGTCAGAAACAGTTAATCAGCTTAACGTAGAAGAGTCAACCAGAACCCTCACTTCAGAAAGATTTCTAAACAACATACAAACCTTGCTTTTTCATTAAAAAAAAAAAAAAAAAAAAGATTGTGGTGAATGTGCATTAAAAGCATATTACTAAAGCATCTTCGCTGCATTCTGATATATTCTGTAGCAATAATATGTTTTCATGACAGTCCTTTCTAGACATAAAAATATATCTGGAGTTTAAAAGGATTATAATTCATTACACCAATTCATCACCACAACTTCTTTTTTACATTCCTTAATTGAATGACTAGAAGATTTTGATCAATAAAATATGTATTGATCTGAGAATTTTCTTTATTAATGAAAAGTCCTTCCAGTACACTTTGTCACTGAAAAGGTAATAAAATCTCCAGTGAGCAAACCTTTTGGTGGCAGCTTTAGAAGCAAACAAAAAGACCTGAGCTCACAGATCTCACTGATTTGAAAGCATAGGCTCAAATCTCCTGCCTAGTAGAAATTCTTCTCCTTGTCCATCCATATTTCAAATACAGATACGTAAGAAAAAGGAAAGAGAGAGAAGGAGAAAAGAGCTTATATGCATCAAAATCAAAGTAAATTTGAAAGGTTTTACAGATTTTCTATTAGTGTAGTTTTGTCAAATCTGTGGACATTAATTAATTAATTAATTATTTTTCTTAGTGCCAAATTTCATGTTACATCACCGTGACATCCCACTCCTAACTATATTTTAAGTTGTCAGTATTCATGTAATGTATCTATTGTGAAATGAGAAAATTTAATTTTAGCATATTTCCAGCATGTGATTCAGAATACACAGAACTCCTGGGGAAGGACATCTCTTCTCTAGCATACTTTGTATAGGCATCTCAAACATTCCAGTTTTCTCTGTCTTGGAAATAGAGAAGTGGTGTGAGGTTTATGTTTAAGAGCTGCCTCTGGGTCACAAAAGGAGAGTTCAAAAGAAGGAGAGTTAGTTGCTAAGAGACCACAGTCACTGAGCACACGCTGTTATCTAATGATATGCAATGAAGGCTTTGCAAGGAGAGAATGCATCTCTATGTAGCAATAACGCCTGTCATTTACTGATGGCAAATTACCCTTATAACAGTAGAGGAGGCCTCTCACTGTAAGTCTGAAAGTATAAATGCCTAAACAAAACAAGTCTTGTGAACTAAAATCCTCAGTTTATTTATTCTCCATATGCTTTTCAGTCACACCTCTGTTACTAATTTGCTGATATTAATCCTTATTTTATGAGCAACAATACAAACTTCCATAATACTGAAGCATGCAGGAGAAAGCAGTCAGTACCAGCTTGTTAATTCAGAACTACAAGGCTTGTTTGTGATGTTCGGCTGACACAGTCCCACTTTTGTCTATGACAGCCTCTTAACTGGCAGGATCCTTGTCAGAAAAAGCCACCTCTGGGCTCTACCCTAAACACAAGGCAGTGCTTAATGCTGGAACTATCAAAAAGACCAACTATTTCAACATTCACAAGATTCAGGTTGCAAAACCCAAGAAGCAACACAAATTATGAGAGTTCCATTTAGAACTCTATTTTCTTTATTTATTCTAATCATCACACTGAAAAGTTTCACCAAACCTCTGCAAGTATATCAGAAATACTATAAGGAGAGCAGGATGGCACATCCCTCAAAACTCCTATGGTCTGAATTGTTCCTGGTATATTTTTCCTTAAATAAATTATTTTCCTTCTTTTCTACCTGCCCCCATAATGCTCCAGATGGAGTACTGCAACCAAGCCTGGGGCCCCCAGCACAGGAAAGATGTGGAGTATTTGGAGAGGATCCAGAGGAGGGACAGGAAGATGATCCAAAGGCTGGAGCACCTCTCCTATGAAGACCGACTATAAAGGAACAGAGTTCCTCAGTCTGGAAAAGAGAAGGCTGTAGGGAGACCTTGTTGTGCCCTTCCAGCATTTAAAGGGAGTTTATAAACACAAGGGAAGCCAACTTTTCACATGTGTAGATAGGTCCTTTACATAGCTGATACTAGTTACCAAAGTTTTACTTGCTATAACTTGGTTATATCAGTTGGACTTATACTATCCTAGTCTGGATTTCCATTAGATAGCACATAGGGTTATCCAGATCCAGTACATGGATGGATGTCACTTAAATTTCTTTATGTAATTTATGAAACTTATTCCAGCACAAAAAAATTGGGTTACTTACAGAACAAAACCTAAAGTATTCCACTCCTACTGCTTTTCCTTGCAACAGAATACTAAAGTGTAATTTTCAAATTGCCTCCCACACTGCCTTTCCAGATAATTTTTTCCCATCATGGCACTATCCCACGCCAGTGTCTTATTCCAGAATAAATGGCCAGAGGGAGAGTGCAGCTCTTGATCCTGGTCATTAACTGATGCTCCTCTGAAGCTCTGAATCTGGTGCATGTTATTCGTCCACAGAGCAACAATGGTTCTTTGGTTCTTAGCAAAATCATTGAACTCATGAAATGTAATTGTTTCTGTGCAGCTATTGTGGTCAGTCACATCTCCAGATGTTGTGAATGTGTATTTTATTCTCTTGCCAAAATCCTCAATGAAATTTTCAGAGAAACAAAACATTATGACATTCTTCTCCTAATGCGTGTGTTTAATTACTGATAAAAAGAATGGGAGTTGTAGATGTGAACCAAGGAAAAATTCTGTGTGTTCATTCAAATTAAATGAGATTTTTTCCACATAAACTCCTGAAGGCATAATTTCCATCCTGTTCAATTCTAATATTGTTTTTGCTTACCCTTAACTAAATCTTAAAAAAAAAGGAAACAGCTTCCATTATAAAATGTGTGCTTGTAACTCTGATCAGTGTCCACAGGCAAGACAGCAAAGGAGTGCAGAAAAGCAGAAATCTTCTTTAGTCTAACACAAAACCCATAACGAAAAAAGCAATGAACCATGCATACAAGTTTCAAAAATATTCAATCAGAATATTAAACTGCATTACTATTACAAGCTCCTGCAAAAAATCCACATCTGCCTTAAACCCACAAAGTCAAGTGATTTAGTAAGTCAACAGGATTTGTAAGTTAAACCTACAACTACTAATCAACAAAATTTACACATGTGTTCATACATTTTAAACAGAACTGTGAGACAGTTCATTGTTTCTTTTTTCTGTGAATAAGGTTAGACTTTTTTGTTCAGGAGGAATGATTTTTGTCCTACAGAAATGATCTCTGTAAGAGCAATCATACTTCTAACAACTCCATTTGTTTTAAAAGGTCCAGCTCTTATCCAAAGGTACTAAATATAAATATACATACAAATATATTCTTAGGTTAAACATAAGAACAAGGCCAGCACAAATGAAAGTACTGAAATAACTAAGAATTCAACTGGACCTTCAATTCGTGTGACAAAACTGTTACTACCTCTAGAAAGGGAAGATCATCACATGCAAACAAGCTCTGTAAAGTTGTCTTTCATGGTTGTGAGGAACTATTTCCAAATTCTCTGTTTGGATAATATTTTCTGTAGCAATAAGAAGACATGTTGTTATAAGCATCAGTTATTTTGCATTTCAATATTAAATTATAAGAAACCTGTATGTTTGTTCAGCAGAAGCAAAAGCCTGACCTAAGATTTGGAGGCTGTTCATTGGTTTGGGATTTTGGCAGGAGGTGGGAGGGACTTATTAGTCACTCTGTAGAGGATGAGATTTTAAGGAAAAAAAAACTTCATTAATGTTGACCAAGCAAAACACATCTTTGAGAATTTAGAGCTCTACAGAAAACCACACCATAGATAATACACATATTTTGTAATAAAAATCTATTTTCCAAATAAGACGTTATTGTATGTTACGAACTCCTAAAAATGTTTCAGAAACTGAAGCCACTTTGATCTTTCAGTGACGGATTGCACATGGAAAGCTTTGCAAGGAGTACAGGGGCCAACACCTGCTCTGAAGAAAAAGCTGCTTGAAGTTTCTGGCTCTGGAAACTCATTTTCATGGTGATTGATTGATTTGTGGCCTTGAGTTTTCATTTTCTACAATTTCAATCCGAAGAACACTTATAATGCAATGATCCTGACAACTGAAAAAAAGCATCAGAATCTGCACAGGATGCGACTGAACAGTAGGCTCCCTAAGAAAAGTTTTTACTTGCATTCCTATGCCTCAAAATTTAAATCTTTTTCTGTCCTATCATCAGTTTGTACAATCTCTCTTGATAACAAGTGAAAAATATATCTTTACATTTCCAAAGGAACCTTATGTCCCAGATTTTTTCTAATAATTTACCATTTTTTAAGCTAAAAAGTTTAAAAACAGAAACAAATAAAATCTATTTTCCCTCTGTTATCACCTGCCCCATTGTTTTGCATAATATACTTAATGCAGGACTCTATATGCACTTGATTCTGACTCTGAGAGCAAAGAGCTGTTTTCCACGATATGCCTCTAATCTCTGTAAAGTCTAAACTCCAAAAGAAATTCTCATTTACCTCAATTACTTTAGTTCTCAGTCAATAAGATGATTTTTTTTCTTTTCCTTTGTAAAAACTGTTACTTTCAACAAGATGTGCTACATAAATATGTGCACTTGGTAGGGCTTTGTTCTTTAGAATGATGTTAGCAGAATACAGCTATCATATAGCAAGTTTGAGCTACCCTGCTTAATTGAATGATTGCAACTATTTACTTAAAAGCATAAGTAGATCCATAGTTTTATCATTTGCCTTGCTCTGAAGAGAAGGAGAGGTGCTGCAGCCCTCTGAGCATCTGTGGCCCTGCTCTGGACCTGCTCCAACAGCTCCACATCCTTCCTGCATTGGGGGCCCCAGGTCTGGACCCAGTGCTGCAAGTTGGGCCTCACAACCGCAGAGCAGAGAGGGACAATCCCTTCCTTGGAGGTGATTTCCAGCTCCTGTTGACACCTATTTATTTGATAGTCTAGGTCATTCAGACTCAGATGCTGTTCACTTTTGCGTTTCAGTTTCCCAATCTCTAATTTCAACATTAAAAATGTAAGTAATATTAATTCAGTGAGGCATTCAAAGGATTATTGGGTAAGAGACTTCAAGGGGCTCTAATAACTGGAACAGTGTAAATATTTTAATTGCTAACATGAGGAATACAAACAGCAAAATACTGAAAACGGAGGCATTTAACCAATCTTAGCGATGGAAAGCATTCATCTTTAAGGAACAAATTCCAGAGAGAAGAGGCGGCATGGACACACAAGTCGCAACAATTACACTTAGGGTCTCTCTGCAGTCAACTGTCAAAAAGACCAAAGAGCAATAGAGCAGATTTATTGCTGTGCTCTTACAGAGGCTAATCACTGTTTCAGGCTGAAAGTTTTAAAAGTTGTAGATGGTGGATTTTGTCCTATTACCAGACTCTAAGTAAGTTATCAGCCACTACAGAGAATACAAACACTCAGTGGCTGTGGCAGAGCAATTACCAAACACCAAGAGGATCTAGCTCACTTGCTCATAATTTCAGCTGTTCACCAGCAGATGGGACTTAGAGCATATTAGGATTTCAGCCAGTCACAATCCTTACACATCTTGCATTGAAAATATGTTAAAAATATACACCACATTATAAAAAGAAAAAACAAAACAACTGAAGAGATTCAAGAAAACTCACAGTATTTTTACTAGTATTTTCCTGTCTTGAATGTGAGATTTCATCCAGAATAGAAACTCATAGAGAGACCAAAGATTTACCTAACCAAAGGTCAGCTAAAAATCGTGTCGACAACTACCGAGTCCACTTGTGTCAAGACTTTAAACCCTCAATCACTTGCAGTTCCCTTAGACACCTATAGAATCAACTGAATTAACACTTTCAAATAGACACTGCATTCTAACTTATCCCAAAAATCAATTCAGAAGCCTACCTAGGAGCACTCAGAAAAATGACAGACACCCAGGACAGTGAAAATCATTTTCTTTCCAAGTCTAATGAGGAGCAACACAACTCCTTGAACACCTTCCAGCTACCATGGCTGAGATGCTGCGGAGGATGAGCACCACACATTATTGCCTGCTCGTTTCCATAACACCCTTGGTTTCCTCAGGAGACTGCCAGAGGAATGGCAGTGATGGAAAAATGTTCAAATCTACATATTGCATATGACCCACCAAGATGGAATCCATATACTAGTGCTGTCAAAGTATGAGGGCTGCTCCAAAAGTAATGCTTCCTATTTTATTATTTAAGCCCATGACATCAAAGGCAGATGTTGCTGGTATGGCAGTTGAACCTTACCACCAATGTCCCATGACATGTTGCCATGAGACAGATGGCAGCAGAGGGGCAAAATGACACAATGATATCTGACATGGAAGTGTGTATGAAGCAAAGGGGTGGGATTCAATGCCTCCCTGTGGAAAAAAAGGCACCCACTAAGATTCATTGATGCTTCCTAAACATTTATGGAGGCCAAACAGTGGATGTGAGCACAGTGAGGCAGTGGGTGGCGTGTTTCAGCAGTGGCAACAGCAATGTAAATGACATGCCATGTTCTGGACTGCCATGCAGTTTCTACAAGTATTCAAGTTCTTGTTCATTGTTGAAGAAGATGCACAGCTTGTGGCAGTGACTGTTGAAAAAAGAGCATTTTGTAGCTGACAATTTGCCCTGACAAACAGTGTTATTGTTCTTTTTGTATCTGTTGTAGTTAACACTGAAATAAATAGGAGGCATTACTTTCAGATAAGAACTTAAAACTTCCAGCTAACAGCTTTGTTTCTTTGCTTCAGATGAGGCACCTGGATGGCTGGGAATAACTTTTCTCCTGGTGGCCTCCAGTTAGATTGAATACAATCAAGTTAAATTCCCAGACTCCATAAGCCAATGTGCATATGATCTTGTACCCCTACTATGCATAACTGACTGTTTGGTTTCAGATTACTGCCAATGAAAACACAAACAGAAGAGATTCAGGAAGACAATCACACTGTGCCAAGGTAGGACATATTTTATTCTAGTTAAAATGACTGCAGATGTACTTAAATTGAGACAAGGAAAGCTGTGAGGTTTAGATTTAAAGAGAAATCAATCATCTGGCTGTACAACGGAAAGAAGGATTTAAGAAAATTAAAGTGGAACAGTTGAAGACATCATCTTTCACTGCAGCCAGCATTGGATTATAGGTAAAGGAAAAAAAAAAAAAGAAAGCCAGCAGGAGAAAGGGTCCGGAGTGAGGGATATGGCAGTGTTTTAACAACTGGAAACTGAAAAATGTATCTATTTATTGCTGGCGACCACGAACGAAGAAAATGGAAAGAAAAAAAACTCTGCTGGCCTGCACAGACACTGTTCTCATTTAACAAAATCTGTAATTTTATCTACATTAACGTGAGTATAGACAGAGATAACCTCTTATACATACCGTCACAATTTATTATCACAAAGTCTTTATTTTGTTTATTTTGACCTCGAGGCCTAGAGATGAGATAATTCGAGTTTTTGACCAAGAACAGATGCTCCACCATTCTGGCTGGTCTACGTACTTTGCCACCTTCTAAGCACAAATTTCTCTCCATGTAGCAGGTAGCTTTCTCACTAATTTTCATTTGTATTTCTATAGTATTACACAAAAAAAAAAAAAAAAGAAGACAGGTCTTAATCTGCATTGGAACCCTTTTTCTCTTTACAGCAGGCACATATTAAAGAAAAATACAAGCAGGCAATATAAGCTAGGCTAATAGCCATGTTATTGAATCTTACACATAATTAAGATAGATTTCAGTTTTTGTTTCTCCAACCTTTAGAAAAACTATAAAGGATTCAAGAATGCAAAGTATGCAATAGTCAGAACATAACAGAAAAGGAGTCAACTGCTTAAAATCCATGCACAGCTAATTAACTTATATGACACACAAATGATTACAGATGTTTCAAAAATGTAACCTTTCTCCCAGTTCATATTTAGAAGTTGCACTGACAGAATTCCAGCGCCAAGTACCACCCGTTTTGAAAAAACCTTCCCAAATGGTGAGGATGGGTATGGCATGAATATGCTTACATTATTTAATTAAGCAACACAGTGTGGCTAAAGTTGTGAGAATAATCGAATCATCAGTGTCTCAGGAGTATTCTGTGACACACTGGGAATGTTTCCTACCACAGGATTCACTCGGAAGTGTTATGTTTTCATTCCCCAGGAAAGCGCTACAAAAATAATCCTCCTTCTTCACCATGCAAATATTTAACAGCTGTAAACTATGTGTATCTGTCTTGCATTGATCCTTTTTTACTCTCCTCTCAACAGCCGCCATGTCATTACAGACTTCATGTGGATTTAGGCTAGAAGGGACCTATGAAATTCCAGAGTGTCCCATGCCTGGAGGTGCTCAAGGCCAGGTTGGATGGGACCCTGGGCAGCCTGAGCTGGTGGAGGGTAGCCCTGCCCATGGCAGGGGTTGGGGCTGGGTGGGCTTTGAGGTAGGGATCTAAGCCTTTCTGTGATTCTAAGTCATCTGGGCCTCCTGCTCAAAGCAGGGATATTACAGTCATTTCAGGACTCCTGTCAGAGAGGATATCTCTGTCAGAAAGTGACCATCATGTTTTCTCCACCCTCAGAAAATACTTCAGGGTGGGGTAAGGCAATGCTATTGGGAAGTCCCACATCTAACGTGGGGGTGTGGTGGAGTGGATAGAGGAGAAATAATCCAAAGTCCCATTTTTTTTCATTCTGATCCAATGAAATGAGAGCAGCCACACGAAGGAGCAAGAATGAGTACAGGCACCAAAAGTCTGTACAAGGAAACCGATTCCAGCTCGCTAAACACTGTGTCATCCAGAGTGCAAATATCCCTCAGCATAGCACTGCTTGGCTGCCTCTCCTCTCTGCCTGATCTCAGAGTTGTTCTGCATGTGATGCACTTGGGTGTACAGCACATATACCCACATTCCCCTGGGGAACAAGTTGTTGAAGGGAAGGTGAGCAGAACTCTTGGAATGGGTCCAGAGGAGGGCCACTAAAATGATCAGAGGGATTGGAGCACCTCTCCTATGAGGAAAGGTTGAGGGAACTGGGCTTGTTCAGCTTGAAGATAAGAAGACTCCGGGAAGAGTGGCCTTCCAGTACTTAAAGGTAGTGTATAAACAGAAGGGGGAATGACTGTTTGCATAGGTTGATAGTGATAGGACAAAGGAGAATGGTTTTAAACTAAGACAGGAGAGATTTAGGTTAGATGTCAGGAGGAAGTTTTTCACACAGAGTGGTGATGCACTGTAACAGGTTGCCCAGAGAGGTTGTGGATGCCCAATCCCCGGAGGCACTCAAGGCAAGGCTGGATGTGGCTCTGGGCAGCCTGGTCCAGTGGCTGGCGACCCTGCCCATGGCAGGGGGGTTGAAAATGGACAATCTTTGAGGTCGTTTTCAACCCAGGCCATTCTATGATTCTGTGATTGTATGATATTGGCCACACAGGTCTCTCATCTTTCCTAGTGTTTTGTCCTCCTGAATGGCTTTGCTTTCTTTTCCACTGCACAGGCACTACATTCCTAAAATGCAGTCAGCTTTGTCTCTTTCCCAGTCTCCCGGTGATCTAAACTATAAATGAGCTGATAAGCTGTCAAGACCCCATATAAAAGAAAAGTAAAAAAAAAAAAGAAAAAAAAGGAGAGAGAGAGAAAACACAGGAAACAAATCCTTTGAATATTTGGCCTAATAACTCATAATTATTCTTCACAGTCCTTACAAAGATAGAGAATACATTTTCCATACTTATCATGCTGGTCTTGGTGCCAGCCCATTTTTGTTATGGTTTACAAACCAAGCATTGCCTGCTGTCATAGAAATGAGACTCATAACACTACTTGCAATGAAATGCTTGGGCAGGAGAAACCTCCCACTTCACATCGGCAGTAAGTTATCTGCAAGAGCAATTTTCTCACTTTACATGAGAATATATTTGTAAGATCAGTTTCTCCTGGCTTGAAAACGGAGGTCTCAGCTTCACATTAACATTTGAATTTTTGTGAATACTTCAGTATTTATAATGATCACATGAGGAATTATTACTTATTTTATAGAAAATACAACACTGAGCTGGCACTGCCTTTTTCATGTCATGTGTAACCACCAATAAAAGGTTCTTAAAAGTTTCCTTTCTCTTTCTTTAAAAAAAATCACCCTTTTGTGCAGCTTGCACTTGACATGGACATTTGATCACGATAGCTTCCCAAACACTGAATTCCTAAAATGCAGTCAGCTTTGTCTCCTGCCCAGCCTCTAGGCAACTTGAACTATAAGCTATTTTCATTATCAGTCATCAAGAATTCATACAGAAGAAAAGTCATAATAAAAAAAATAAAAATAGACAGGTAAAGAGAAAACACTGGAAAGAAATCCTATGAACGAGAAAGACCATGATTTATTTTTGACAAAAGAATGAGTTTGACTCTAATATGTGCCATCAGCCCCTATGCTTGTCTCAAGGGTGTCATTCGGATCCTCAATTAGGCTAACTTAATAAAGAATGGCAAAGAAATATCCCTGTGATAATAAAAGGAAATGACAGCCCAAGACAACACTAAGTCTAGTCACCCCTTTAAAATAAGAATCTTTTCAGACCTGTCGAAGTGTTTTACAACAAATAGATGCTATATTGAGAAGATAAAAAAAAATCAGAGCTCTTGGTTTCCTTCAAATCCTTCTATTAATGTTTAGCTGACTTTAATTTTTAATGCACCATCTCTAATGTACTCAAGCTGAGGGTAAGCTGTGCAAATCTGGTTTGAATAAGCAGAGCCAGCTCACTGTCCCATCCCGCAGCAATATGCTACTCCCAGTTAGGCTTATGTGGCACTCCAGCAAAAGACCCCCAAACAGAAGTCATAGCACATACTTGACCCATAACCTTACGGAAAAGGTTCTCCCCTGGGAGCAGAGAAGAGGGGAAAAACTTGCCCTTTTTATCGAGTTTGTGTTGATCTTGTGTTCTCATAGGGCAGCAGATGGGGACACGAGACTTCCCCATGGGAATCAACCAGCAAGAGATGTCCTGCAAACACACGCTGCTTAACAGCATAAAATCTATGCCTACATTGCATTCATTTCACAAGAATGACTTTTTTTTTTTTTTTTTAAGCAAATTCTCCCTTTCCTAAGTGATTAAAGCTGATAAGAGTGGCTAGCAAGCAGAGCTCAATGTCTTGGAGCTATTGCCTGATACAGCCTCTGCATCCACTGTATTTGTCTCCTGCCCTAGGCCTGCCCTGACAATGTGTTGGCTCCCTGTTTCTAACTGGTCTCCATAGATCTGCTTTGGATGGTCTCAAAGAACTGCTCCCTTTGTAACCCTGCATGATTTCTACACTTTACTGTGCCTGGTGTTTCACTACTCTATCACCTGGTATGCTCTCCATGGTACTTTATTTCACCTAATTTCTGCAGTTTAAAATTAGCAGAAATCAATTCCCTTGCACTGATTTAGGGACAAAATCTTTACACATATTCTTTCTGATTGACTGCTAATATTCAAGAACTCAACCTGCAGATTTGGTCACAAATTTAAGGACTTACACATTTCCAGAGTTATTTTTCTTTTTTTCTTTCTTTTCTTTTTCTTTTTTTTTTTTCCTCCCTTCTGGGAATTTCTACATTTTTCTTTCCTTTTGTGACTCATTTTTGTTTTTTTTAACCAAATAATATTTCCGTAGCATTGCTTCCTACAGGTTTTAGGAAACACTGTTGTGTTTGAACTGTATAGCACATTTCAGACTAAATTTTGACCAGAAAAGCTAAAGAAAGTACAGTATATAGAGAACATCTGCTAGTTATACAAGGGCTGCTCCAAAAGTAATGCCTCCCATTTTATACTGTTGGCCTACAACGTCAGAGGCAGATGTTGGTGGTATGGCAGCAGTGGCTGAACCCTCACAATATCCTCTTAGGTGTCGCTGCCATGTGACAGATGGCAGTAGAGGGACAAAATGACACCACGGTGTCTGACACAGAAGCGTGGATGTAACAAAGATGTACCATTGAATTCCTCCATGCGGAAAAAAAACAACACCCATTGACATTCATTGATGCTTGTTAAGCTTTGCTGGAGACTGAAGTGGATGTGAGCACAGTGGAGTAGTGGGTGGTGCATTTCAGCAGTGGTAACAACAGGGGGCCACCTTTGCTGGTGCAGATTGTTACAAGTGTGACATGCAGGCTCTTGTTCATCACTGATGAAAATGCAGAGCTAATGGTGGTGAGTGTTGAAAAAGAGCATCTGTAGCTGAGAATTTGCTCTACCCAATAGCGTTACTGTGATATTTGTATCTGTTGTAGTTTCCATGGAAATAAACGTGAGGCATTACTTTCAGAGCAATCCGTGTATATTGTACTGAGCTTATTCTCTTTCCAAGAACAAGAAAATGGAGGGAAATCTACATGTAAGTTCATTAAATTGTGCTAGAGTGCTTCTTAGTCTCTGTCTTGCACTGCAAGGATGTATCCTCCCTTTCTTTCACTACTTTGTCATATTTCCTATAGCTGGTCCATGGTATTCACGTGGTCCTATTCCACATGTGGTTTTAGAAGGAACACACAGAATGTTGCACACATGGGAAGGCTATGTTAAACTAACTTGACACCTGAGAAACTTGGGAATCCAACTGTGAATTTTTTCTATGGGTACTACATTATTCCAGTGAAGTGTAATTAAGCGTGTAACTGCTACTTCACAGATGAAGTCTACCTTACAAATCTCTCAGGTTTCGTTTTTCTATTAATATGGGAAAAAGAATACAGAGTGTACTTTGCAGATCTCAAGAAATTCAGTTTTCTCTTCATTGCATAGTAAAGATTTGAGACAGGGTACACAAAGAACATAAGATGCTCCAAACATGGAAGTGTGAGAAACTATGTTTCTAAAGATAATTTTAATTAGACCAACTGGTATTGCATACAGGCCCATAATAGGCAACATAATTTTGTCACAATGGGCTGTCGAAGACTAGACCAATTTTCTGTCTGGCCTACATGTCCACCTTAGTAAGGCAATGGAACAATTTGTTAAGATTTTGAATGCCTGCAAAATGATGTGTTATGTGAGAGAAAAATAAAATAGACATACTTTTTTGAAGCTTCACATAAATAGGTTTTTAATGTTGCAACTAACCAGCTAGCATTTCCAAGCTACTCAGGAGCTTACTGCTACCCATCCATCTCTTACACGCTGAGAAATGGGGAAGGTCTTAGTGGATTACATAGAAAACAAAATTTACTAATGGAAACACACAGCAAAAATGTGAACTGAATCCTCAAGTGTCTTAAAGGTTATCACAGTCACTGTTGTACACATAATTTTATTGGCTAGAAGTTTTTCATTTAATGTAGATTTACAAAATTTAAGTAATGTCTGTATATAGTTTACTTTCTAACCTATAGAAATCATAGAATCACCAAGATTGGAAAGACCTACAAGATTATCCAGTCCAACTGTCCACCTATCACCAATAGTTTTCTCTAAACCATGTCCCTCAGCACAACATCTGAACATTCCTTGAATACCTCCAGGGTTTATGACTCCACCATCTCCCTGGGTAGCCCATTCCAGCACCTGGGCACTCTTTCAGAAAAGCAGTATTTCCTATTCCAGTCTGAATCTCCCCTGGAGCAACTTGAGGCCATTCCCTTTCATCCTATCACTACTTACATGAGAGAAGAGGCTGAACCCCAGCTCACTACAACCTCCCTTGAGTTTCTGGCAATAACCAGAAGTTATTGAATAAGATCTTGAAAAACTGCTTATAATGAAATTGAGTCTTAACTCAAGTTTTAGAAATTCAATAGAAATTAACAAGAAGGCGTCTGTGTTTTCATAGTTATTTTTTCCTTCAACCTATAATTTACCACACCTGCCTAAATTCCTTTCTAAACCTTTGTAATAGCTGAGCTGTGAAGAGTTTATTGTTGTGCACAGTGTACTATTAAAACATATATTTGTTTTTTCTTTTCTTATGAACCCCATTCTACAGATTCAAAACATTTTTCTTTATTTATACATTGTTTTGTATATATGGGTTATACAAATATATGATATACTTAATATAAATGAATACTATTTTAAAGATCAGAATGTGATTGTGAAATATTTCAGTTACTACAGTTTTAGTATTGAAGCAGCCATAAAAAAAAAGAAAGAAAAAACCCTAAAATCATTCTGTTGGTGTCTACCAGGTGCATAGAGTAAGAAGCAGTTCTGGTTACAAGAAACTCACGTCAGAAATGACAGAAAAAACAAACAAACAAACAAACAAACAAAAAAAAAACGATGGTACAAAATGTCATTATCTTTCTCACATTACAGATCCAAAACTAAAAAAGCTACAGCCTCAAGTGTATTGTAGACCACCTTTTCAGGGGCTGAAATATGAGACCATCACAGAGGGTGTCCAGCTTGCAGGAAATATCATGACACAATTCTGAAAACTGAAGATGAAGTGGTTGACACCCTTAGAGTCAATAATGCAGTTGGGTGGTGATCCATGTTTCTCTCAACACAGTCTGGTCTGCAGGGTCATACCATCTTCTCATTTAAATACAGCATTGAGCTCCAAACTCATTTCCTCTTATTTTTCTTGATTAAATAAGCTTTTGCAGACTCTCATAATACAACCACTGTAGGTGCAGTCAAGAGCAGTGCTATTTTCAAAAGCATGTGCAATAAAATATTCACAGGTACACTACCAAAAGTCATTGCCTTGCTAGGTCTGAGTGGTCCAGACAGGGTAAACTCCAATTTGTTTAACACTTTTTTAGGATACAGAGCCTGTGAATCCTTTGTTGGGATATAGTTATATGAGTCAATTAAAGGAGCATGGGACTGCTCTCTGGCACTGAGGCCAACAAGCATGGAATAACTCACATTCACGCTATTAAATTCTAACCTCCAAAAGAAGCTGGCCACAGGTTCAGGCCTTAACAAGGTTCACCCCTGGCTCTTCCCAACATCCGAAGCATGCATAGCACCTGCTAAAGATTGTGCCAGGTCAAAGTCATGGCTGGGAAAACTCTCTGGGATCTGTACCCCCTAACCAAGGGCCTTCCCAATTAGCAGAGCCCTGCCTGAGCCTCCTGCTGGCCTTTTTTCAGAACTGAGCTTCCATCCACATTAAAGGAGGAGTGCTTCCTTCAGTCTCCTTCTTAACAACACAGGTCAAACTGCAGCTGCACCAATGTAAGGACTGGATTCCCACTCAGTCACGAGAAACCAGCTATTTGTCCACTCCTCTTTTATGAGTTTGGGTTATGAACAAAAAACCAATGCCCACACGAAAAGGCTGTTTTTTTTTTAATAACAAGTACACCTCCTGTAAGTTAGTTAGCTCTCAATTAAATGCAGTCAGAGGGACTGATGGCACAAACAGTGTCATCTAACAGAGGAACCACTGGATGTGATTTGAGCATCCCAACAGTAAGAACATGAAAAATCCACACAGTATTTATGTCCATCCATCAGTACAGTACACTAAGAATTTTCCAAAAAATACAAGACTACTGCTGCTAAGAAGAGCCTGTCCTCCAAGTACAGACATTTTAGAAACAACCAGGATGCACCTTCTCCTAAGGTGTATGATGGTTGGGCTCATGTGTTGTAACACCACATGAGGAAAACAAGTGCTTTCTTCTAGCTACTTAAGTTCACACAAGGAATGGCAACAAAAAAAGTCCCAACTTATCTGAGCCAGGTAATATCCCATTTGGGGCAGTGGGGGGTTGTGGCATTCTGGTTTAATGGATATTTTTAACTGCAGTTGGTTAAAAGCAATGGGAAAGAGAGAAGGAAAAAATCAACAACACAATAACGAAGAGTGCCTACATTTTTAATATACTAAACAAATTGAAGTGTCATTTGTATTCCAAAATACTCAAGGCTTAGAAAAATATCCTGAGAAGGCAACATGAATCCGAGTTAATTATGCAAATTAAAAGAATGCTCAACTGTTGTATGAGAGACACACAAAAAAAAGCACACACAATAAACTTTTCTCAATTGAAGACTCATTAAAAATTCCTCTATAATTTAATTAAAATCATGCCAGCAAACTAATTTTGAGACAATTTTAATCTTTGCTTTAATTCCCTAATTGTTTTAGTGTCTGAGGATTTAAAGTACATCTGCATGGGGAAAAATAATTTTGTACTTTGGAAAGCAAAGTAATTAATGCCCGAGTTTTAGAAGTGTTTAATATCATGGTAGTTAGTAGAGTATTTTGTAAATTCATATGGTAGATATATATAGTTCCATTAGCAAATAAGTCTTATTTGTAATCCACATCTAGGCTGGCACATCCTTCCAGAAATTTTAAGAAATCTCTTATTTCAAAGGGAACCTTGGTGTGCCGTGATAGTATATTTATACCCAATATTTTAATTGAATGCCTAATTAAATTCATATTTACATTCAAACTGAAATGCAAAGCCAGTATCATTGTCTTGCTTGATTTCAGATCTCTTGTTTATAAGACACTGAAAGTACAAATTTAAACATGTTTCTCTTTTATGTATGGGAAAACTGATTTGTTTTTACAAGGTTTTTCACTCACAGGATTTAGCAACTGGCATTTGGGGGAAGAATTTGGATCTATTTTAATGCAAAAAATTATGTGCTTTATAAAAATATAACAGATAAGTATCACTGAATCATTTGGTTGGTTTAAAAAAAAAAAAGAAAAGAAAGAAAAAAAGATTTCTATAGATTTTATAAATATTTAAGGCCTAAAAATGGCAAGGCAGTTTGAGATCAACTGAAAACAAATGGCAAGACAGTTTAAGATAAACTAAAACCAAATGTACAAATACAAGTTCAGTGTAACTGTGAATTTAACAGCAAATTACATTATGCTTGACTGAAATAGAACTCTGTCTTTCTTACATTAATAAAGGCATATGTTCAGCCATGGTAAAGAACTGTATGTTCCCATGTGTTGTTATGCATGCCTGTCTGTGTTACAGATAAGGCGATGTTTAAGAAATGTAACCAGTCCATGAGGCATCCTCAGGCTGTTTACTCTAGAACTCATCCTCACGTCATCCCTATTGCTCAGCCAGCCTAGGAGCTCTCAGGTAACATAGCTGCCACTGTGGGGGATTTATTTTCCTTCCACTGAAAAATGGGATGAAATCTCTCAGTACATTTGTTGCACATATCAGCACTATACTTCTTTTCCTTCCCAGCACCAAAAAGTCTTCCTTCTCAGTAATTCAGACTAGATAGTATCTCACTGTGATTTTGCAGGGAGACTGTCACTGGAGGGACGGGAAATATAGATAGATAGATAGATAGATAGATAGATAGATAGATAGATAGATAGATAGATAAAGGTGACCTCGAACTTTTCAGTGTTAGCCCCTTTGTTTCACCTCCACCCACCTCCACCTTGATGGATACCACTTTCTGGACCCTTAGGGCAGATGGACTGGACTAATCAGTGGCATGTGTGAAATAGGGTCTGAGTGAGTCAATGCCAGGTCTCTACCTCATCCAGCCCAGCCATTGTGCAGAGCTGTATAGAATGGAAGGGCCATGCAGGAATACAGTCAGAGAATCAAGGTTAGAAAAGACCTACAAGATCATCTAGTCCAACTGTCTATCTACCACCAATATTTCCCCACTAAACTATGTCCCTTAGTACATCTAAATGTTTATTGAGTACCTCCAGGGACAGCGACTCAACCAACTACTTGGGCAGCCCATTCCAGCGCCTGACCACTCTTTCAGAGAAGAAATTATCCTTAATATCCAACTTGAATCTCCGCTGGTGCAACTTTAGGCCATTCCATCTAATTCTATTGCTATTTACACAGGAGAAGAGGCTGATTTTTACTTCACCACAACCTCCTTTTCAGGAAGTTGTAGGCTGTAGATAAAAGTCTCCCTTGAGTCTTCTCCAGACTGAACAATCCAGTTCCCTCAGTTGTTGCTCATAAGACTTGTGCTCCAGATCCCTCACTCACCAGTTTCATTGGCCCTCTCTGGGCACGCTCCAGGGCCTCGATGCCATTCTTATAGTGAGCAGCCAAAAACTGAACACAGTACTCGAGGTGAGGACTCATTGGGGCTGAATATAGAGGGATGATCACCTCCCTACTCTGCTGGCTGCGCTATTTCTGATACAAGCCAGGACACCATTGGCCTTCTTGGCCACCTGGTCACACTGCTGGGTCGTGTTCAGCTTAGCATTGACCAGCACCCCCAGGTCCATATCTTTCTTACAGTCTTCCAGCCTCTCTGCCCCAAGCCTGCAGCGTTCCCTGGGGTTCTTGTGGCCAAAGTGCAGGACCCAGCACTTAGTCCCACTGAACTTCATCCTATTGGCCTCAGTCCAGATATCCAGCATCTCTGAATTACTCTGTAGGGCCTTCCTACTCCCTGGCAGACCAACACTTCATCCCAGTTTGCTGTCATCTGCAAACTTACTGAGAGTTCACTCAATCCCCTTGTCCATGTCATCAATAGAGATATTGTACAGCACAAGCCCCAGTATCAACCCCTGGGGAACACTACTTGTGACCAGTTAGATTTAACTCCATTCACCACTGCTCTCTGGGTCAGGACCTCCACCCAGTTCTTTACGCAAGAACCGATGCATTAGCATTACACTGCACCATGGTGCCGCAGCAAGAACTGTCACCCCCATGCCATAAGCTGCCTCATAGGCCAGGGTACAGAGCATGCACTGGTCTCACCATCAACCATGCAATGTAGGCATTTTCTCTGCCTGCAATGCCAGCTCACTCCAGCTGCAGAGCTGCATCACTGAAACTAGCAGCAGGCAATTCTAACATGGTAAAAAGGAACAAGTGGTTTTCCCTAGGTTATTCAGTAAACTAGGGTTGCATGACTGATTAACACCTGAACTGTTTCTTTCTGCCACCTTTTGTCCTGAATACTAAAACCGTCTTTCCAGAAGAGAAAACTGAAGAAGCCAAGAAACTAATCATCAGCTGCTTCAAATTTCAGTGAAGGAATCAAGTGCTGGGAGCACGGAAGGGCAGAATACTAATGCTCAAGTATTAGAAGAACGAAGTGGTTGAAACAAAGGAAAAGATAAATTCAAGTTACGTATTTTAGAAAGATTCATTTAAGACATTGCCAAGATAAGATGTGGATTAACAAAACTGATCTATGTTTATCCTCAATTGCTACTGGGAGAGAAGGGCTCAGCTTCTTGTTTCATTCACAGATTTTTTTTATGAAAGGCCAATTAAATTTTATTTTGGAAGGGGCAGTGACTCTCCTTGTAAAATCTCAAATCCTCTGCAAAGTGAAGATAACAATTGTTTCTTCTTTTCTTAACCTTGGTCTGCAACAGCTTTTCAGGTTCCCAGGAACTGCATCCATATAAAATGTCTAAAACGAGAACGTCTCTAAACCCAACTGTGTGATTAAATGTACAAAAGATTGCCTAAGTATGTTTTTTATAAAGCAGAAGTTAACAAGTAAGAAAAACACACATTTCTATCCATAAACTTAAATATTACTTCACTATTACTGCAGCCATGAAAAAAGCATTCCCCTGCATCAGAATTTCCCCCATCTAGGCCTTCTTCCTTGATGTCTGTAGCTTGTTTATAAACTAAAATCTCAGAAACAAACTGTAGGCTACAACTATCAATACAACACTGCTCCCAGTAAACATAACATCAAAAAGCCAAATTGTTTTAAGCATACAAGACTATAAAGTTCTCTTTTCATTCGTTATCTACCCTGCTTCTGTTCTTAATAGATCTTAGCTTAATTAACGGTCTATAAACAATCCCTGCTTATATTCACTTTGGAGCTGCTTCAGCAGGAAGATGAAAGTTATTGGTTTTTCCCCACCGCTCGCTGGCTGCCACTCAGAACCACTCTGAAAGGAAACTTATTTCTGCTGGCCAGGATCATGAACAGCTCCAGCACCCACCGAAGCTATCTGCCACTGCCTCTGGCTGACACTTCACACATTAACCATACCTGCATTTCATGCTCAAGCACTAGCAATTTTATTGCACTCCCGTAAACCAAACTCTTTTCAAGGGAGGGAAACTTACAGAACAAGTAAACCTTGGCCTCAGGTCAGCCACTCCTATAGCCAGGCCTCTGGGACCGTCAGCTAGGAAGCAAACAAACTGCATCCCTCTTACAGCAGCAGTCCCACATCTTACAGGTCCAGGGGGACCAGATAAGCAAGGAGCTTATCTGGGATTTCTTGAGACTTGGGTCCTCATCCTGCATCGCATGGTGAGGAGCTTCATCACCCACATCTTCATGGGTCGGGCTTACTGTGTGGGCCACAAGCAGCAGAGAGCATCACCCCAGGCTTTGAGTGCAGCCTGCACTTCAATCCTGAATCCACAGAACACTCCCCAGAGTAAGAGAAATTAATGCTGTGTAGGTGGTTGACTCAGGCACTTCCACACAGTGAAAAAGAAAGCAAGAGAGGTTCTGTCTGGTGTTTTGACAGGGAGAATTTCCATAACAGCTTAATAACTTGCTTTTCAGTGGGAAACAAAAAAAAAATATATGGAAAAACAAACAAAAAAGGAGAGTTGCAAACATTGCAGGGGAGTTGTACTTGATGAACTTTAAAGGTCCTTTACAACTAAGGATTATATGATTCTATAACAAATGCTCTGTACTGGAGACAATAAGAACCCCAAAAGTGCTTCCTTCTAGGAACTGTGTTTTAATATTTCTCTTGCGATCTGAGTAGAAACATAAGGAAATAGTGATTTCAGCTGTGAGAGTTTGGGGATTCTTTTAGCCATGCATTTTTGCTGTTAGGAAATTGATACCTGACAAATTCCACTCCTTGATTTATCACATTTCACACAAAAATGCATCTAATTGCAAATCACTATTTCTGCATTTACAGTACCGTCATTTTAGCCCACAATGATTACAGCACCTCTGAAACCCAGTGCCTTGGGGAAAACCACTGTACCACCAGCTCCTTTCTATTAATGGAGTAATTCCATACATTTATCTTCCTGGTCACTGCCACAGAACACAGTACTACATACTGCCCACTGAAACACTGCAAGAGATGTTCCTACGTTCTGCCTGCGTAATATGATGAAGTCTCAGGATAAAGAATAAAAATCAAGAGATACTGATTACACTTCTTGTCAGAAGTTTGTGTTTACCATTTATCATGTTTCTACTCTTAAACTAAACCAGCCCTTTGTAACTTTTTTGGTTACCTTAATGACAATTAGCAGTCAAATTTGTGAAGTTGACTAATAAAGGATTTGCATACTGTTTCAGTCCCAGCTTACTTTTTGACAGTCACTTTCACAGCCTGTGGAAAACTAAAGCACCTCTTGTAATTATTATTAGAGCTAAGGAAAATACCCCAAAAAAGACTTTTTTTTTTTTTTCCATAAAGTAGAATCTGTAAATAGTCAAACTCTGCATTTCACTCCACATGCACAGTTTCTCTTTCTGTCTGGTGGAACTCAGGGCCAAGTCACACCCTTACTTAATTATACTAGGATCTTATTCAAAAATAATCTAAAGCATATTTTTTTTCCCTACAACTCTATAAACCCTGAAAAGAATTGTCAAGTTTGTTTTACAGTCTTTTAAAAGATACCATTGGGTTGACAGTGATCTGAAAGAGCTTACAAGCCAACTAAACACTGCAACTGCAAAGCATTGCTTTCAGTCTTTCTCTCCTTTTATCTTTCTTATGGTTCCACTGGGAAAATAATAATTAAAAAAAAATGATATCTAGATATCTGAGTGATATCTAGATTTTATCCATGAGAACTCTTACACTTAGCCCTCAGAAGGGACCCCACTTCAAGAACACAGATATATCCAAGATCTACCTACTTTAAAAAATAATAAATGTTAGAAAGCAAGGAAGGAAAATTATGGAAATAAATATATTGATTTGTAACTCAATCTTGTAAACCATGGTATAATGGTATAATTATTGTGATCAAACTCGGGTGCTATTTGAAAGGAAAGGGACAAAAGCAGAATCTCTCCTATGGCATGAAAGCCACTGGCAAGCAGCTGGGCTTATGTTTCATAGCTTTTTTTGGAGATGAACTCCAGCTTTGCCTGTGTATTCAGAGGAGCCAAGGCACGTAATCACACCTGCAAAAGTTCAGCTTGACTACATTATTCCCCCATGATTTTAAAGGCAGGCTGATCTCACCTGTCTTTTTAGAGCCATGGTGCACATCACAAGGAAATCCAAGCAGCTTAGTCTGAGACGGCTTTTCTTAGTTATGGGAAAACTTGAAAAACCAAATGTCTGCACATTTGGGATTTAACAAGCTTTTTAACTGCCACAGCTTGTTCATGACACTAGTAAGGAATGCACTTGTAGCATTAACAGTACCAAAGACTTCTAACCTTGGCACAAAAATCTGTGTGCCCACACAATTCACTGGTGAGGCAGGTTCAGAATTCAAGAATGCCTTGAGTTTAAAGGGGACTTTCTAGCCATGCAGTAATTCACATCCAGCATTGCTGCAGCATAGGAGACATTCTCTCATTTTCTGCTAGTGTCTCTAGCAACATGATTACTACCTAGCAAGGAGTATTAAGAATACTAAGCCAAACTGCTGCTTCACGGAGAAAGCTATGGGACTCTTTTCAAATTTCTCATCTCAAATCTAAGAACATCTGCTTGTGCCTTGACGAATTTAAAATCCTAATAACCTCACTGCTATTCTCATTTTATCTATCTCAACATTTCTCATAATCACAGGCTTAGGTAGTAATAGCAGTAAAAAGCGAAATACATTAAGTTAATTTGAATTTAACAACTTTATTTGGATAAAGGGATGTGCAGTTTCTGTCTTTCTTTGTTTCCTGGCTTTATTAAAGTTCTATGTAAGATGAAAATGCAATAGCTCCAAAGAATGAAGTACCCATTACAAAACAAGCCAAAGACAAAATATGCCCTACAGCCTACACCAGGCTCCCAAAGGAGCTTCATTTCCAGAAAAGGTTCTGTGCAGGTTTAAACCACAATGTTCACCTTATCACTGCACCTGAAAAGAGCAATTGCTCCTCATTTTAGGTATGGGAACATGACGACTATTATGGTAACAATACCGTGAAAGAGATGATGTTACAAAGAGGTCTCACCTTTGCTGTTATGGTTAGTGATTTTTTATTTTGTGGATTTTTTTTTTTCTTCCTACAGAGACTCTCAAGAAACAAAGATTAATTACCAAACTGTTCTCCTAGAAGCACAGAGACAAGAAGTAACACTGCTGAGGTTACCTGTGAGTATGCCTATGCAGGAGAACGATTATTTATATGTAATATTTAAGTATCATGCATGAAGTAGAATTACAAGTCAAAAGGAAAAAGGAAAAACCACAGGCAAGAGAAGGCAGTGGGGGTTAGAGACCGGAGATTAAAGAAACCTGGGAGTTTCTGGGATAGCACTGCTCTGGGAGCAAAGCAGATGGTGGAGTATGTTTGCATTCTCCTTGTATTTTTTGTCTATTGTGGTGCATTTATTTTATTTTACCGTGCCTATTGCTCATTCCCCAAGCTGAAGTTTTCATTCTTCAGTGGTATGTGGATAAAACGCTGTGGAGATTACACATGGATATATCTGAAAGTATGTTTTTCCTGAAATTAGGAGAATACTGAAATTATGTAATGTTTATGAAATTATGTATGTTTACCTTATGTAAACACAACTCACTTTGATTTACTCTTATAATGAAACATATTCCCATGTTGGAATGTAAATTAAACACTGCTCTTTCTTAAGATTCTGAGTAATTTTACAAGTGACCTATACAGTTTTTGTCTCGGATAAATGATGAAAAAAAAAATTAATTGAAGAATTTAGGGTTCTTCTTTATGCTCAGCTGTGTTCAAAAGGATTATTATATCTCAGTTTATAACATATATAATAATATATATAATATATAATCACCTGCTCTCTCACATGGGTTTCTCAGGGCGAGACAACAATTTGGCATGGTGGCAGGAGAGACAGAGCTTTTGGGGCAGTAACATCAGAGAAAGAATGTTCTGAGAAGGTTGGACTTGATCTTGAAGGTCTTCTCCAGGCTAGATGATTCTATGTTAACAGTCTGGAGCCATGTTTCCTTGCTAGCTGGTCAGGGGAAAAGTAATCACCAGCCACATTCTCATAGAAGTCTTCCCTATTAACCCTGCCACCTCACACCAACAGACAAGGGAGACCTGTCAATTTACTTTAGTGAAGAACTGAACCCATTCAGTCCATTACCAGGACTGATGCTTTTCTCTTCTGATATAATATTTCCATCTGAATCTATCAGTGGAGAAGCAACAGTTTATCTTCTACCAGTGCAGCTATGGAAAGGAGCAGATAGTTAATAGAAGGAGTTAGAGTTGATACCATAAGGTAAAAGGGATTGAGAATAACAAAGATCCAGAAGTTGTGTGCTAAAAACTAAAGGGAAGACATGTAGGAGCACAAAATTAATACAATAAATAGATTCTTGCAAGGAAATGGGACAGAATTTTCCCCAGATGGGTTCACAGGAGAACATTTCTGCGGGAGGCTCAAATTACTTTGTGGCATATCAAGGAACAAACTTCTGTTTTGAAGTTAGTCTATCAGTAAAAAAGAGAGAGGGAAAAAAACAACAACGACAACAAAAACCTCGTGTCAGATCTGAGTTCTATAAATCTAAAAACTCTTTCATTTTCAGATAAAATAAAGGCTCAGACTATAGACCTATCAGTTCAGAAGCGTTAGGTGCTCTTACCCATCTTGCTTAAATGGCTCATAAATTACAAAGAAATACTCGGACTGCCAGAGGAAAGAAAACTAACCTTTAAATTTGTTACTTTGTTGGCACTCACAATTCCTCTCTCCACAAATATGTTCCCAGGTAGCAGTGGGGGAGTCTTAACAGGCTCCTATGAGAGGCAGAGAGCCAATTTGTAGTTATTTTAAAGAATGCATCAGTTGTCTAAAGTTTTGCACCCTAGTACAGATCCTGTTTGTCTAAAAAGTATCCAGGCCATGTAAAAATGGTCTGCTGGACACAGTCCAGAGTTTTATAGGCTAAAAGCATATAACTTTACAACATTCCACTTCAAATCTTGCATGAAAATGCTGGTTAGCAAATGGTGATAGGTATAGGGAGAGGAACAGCTTTCAAGACAGTCAAAACATTTTGGGGCCAATCTCAGAAAAACCGTAGGAACCTCAAAGTGAAAAGGTAGCATCTGTAAAATACTCCAGACTCCGGTCTTTCTGCATCCTTGCAGTTAGACTTCACTCACTGCTACACTCACAGGGAGGTATTACTGATATTTCCAGTTTACAAGGCATAGGCTCCTTGCCATCCATTCAAAATTCAGACAAAAAAGAGTCATCTAGCTTCCAGCATGGTCTGTTAAGCCACTCCACAAAATCCTTCACTGGTTTCCTGATGTATTGAGAATTGAGTATGAGGCTTCATTCCTAAGAATGCTTTCTTACACCTTATTTATTTATTTATTTATTTATTTTTATTGCCATGAGTAAACCTACTGCCTTACATGGGAATACACGAGGTAGTAAAGTTAAGCATGTGTGTAAGTGTTTGCAGGTTCAAGGCCTTAAATCCCTGTTCTGGCCCACATGACCTAACACAGCAAGTGATATCTGTAATAAATTCAATTCCTCTACTGCAATTTCTTCAATTTCCCATGAGAACAACGTTTCAGTGCTTTTACAGACTATATGCAAATCTGCTACTCTTTCATTAACTCTTTATAATTGTTTAAACATTGAAATTTTGCATGTGAGACATACCATTTCTTTGCACAGTTTAAACAATTTTGGGATAGTGTAAGGCTCAAGCCTTAGGCAACTTGATCCTAGCTGTGGTATCCCTGTTCGTTGCAGGGGAGTTGGACAACATGGCCCCCAGAGGTCCCTTCCAACCACAAAGATTCTGTGATTCTATGGTCCTAAGAGTGAAGCTAGTAGCTCACTTGGTTACCCAACTCCACACTCAACACCACTAGAACCTGCTCCAGGCACGGGCAGTGTAGTGTAAGAAGGTGCACTGGTCTGACTTTTTTTTTTTTTTTTTTTTTATAAAGTCCTCTCAACCTCCCTCACAGAACAGAACATTTTCCTTTTTTTTTTTTTTTTTTTTTTTTTTTAAAGTTACTGCATAGGAAGACACAGGGAGATAAATTACTATGTTTTAGAAAGTGAGATCTAGGCAGAAAACAGTATTCTTTTCAGAAACCCTCATTCAACATCTAAGTAATCTTAATGTGGTCTGAAACAGTAGAGAAGACAGAAATCAAGCTTCATTCATTTCAGACTCCCATAAAATGATTATGACTTTCACTTGAGATGTATGCTCTAAATCCATCAAGAAAAAAAAAATAAAAAAATGTTTCTATCTATCAGCAACTTGAACCTGGTTTTGAGAGAGCTTAGGTCAGAGAACAGCAAGCAAACCCATCTGCACTTATGAAGCTGGCTTCTACATGTCTCCATGTCCCCTACCTTATTAGGCAGTCTTAAGAATGAAGAGCACCTTTGTAGTGAGTGTAGTCAAGATGAGATCAGTCTTAGAAAACCTCCATTTTCACTTAAACTGGAAAATGCTTCTATCTGATCTCCACTATGTAAATGTTCTCAAAGTACTATTAATTAAAAAAATCTCTAATAGCAGCAATTGAGGAAGATGTTCAGCATTGAATGCTATAAATTTGGCATATCTGAAAGGTTACGAGATAGTACTTTACAGTTTGTATGATTACACAAGCCAGAATTTAGACGAGGAAACTGCATTATGTTATTGCATCCATACCTCCACTCTTTTCAGATCTCCTTTCTGAAAAGCCTTCAAAGACTTTGCACAGTTCATTTGCCAATGGTTTAGTACACAGCTTTACCACTTCCCTTGAAAGACTGTTCCACATAAATGTTACTCATAAAGCAAAGAGGAATTTATAATTGGATACAGATCTCTCCCCAAGTCCGTCACACTCCATGTACTAATTTCTTTACATTGGTCAGTACAGTTTGAGTGCTTCTGTAATATTCATTCAGCGTCAATTCCTCCTCTTCATGCCTTTGAAATCTTTTCATGCAATTGTATTCTTTATAACCATCATTTTGCCTATGAGGCAGATAAACACTGCAATGGAAAAACCACACCATACTGATAAAGGAGTCCATAACATGCTTGACCCTATTTTTTCAGCTTAATAGCTTGCAACATATATATTGAAGAATATCTCTTGAAGCAGAAAGTTATGTTCTACTCTTTTTCTGGGAAATCAGCGATCTTATGTTATGCATTGTATATGAATAGTGGAGCACGTCAGTATTTGTATTACCAAGAGAGTCACAAGGGGAGTGTGATTGTGCTTGCAATTGTTTAATAGATTGGGGTTGTACCTCTCTTAGGTAAAGGGAGAAAGAGAAGATTATTATAAAACATGACAGACTTAACATTAAATATCTTGCTAATCAAGTCTCCTGCACCTGGGATTTTGCTTTTTAAGAGTAAAGCCCTAAGTCATTTTGGAGAAATGCCAACTGTCTGAAAACCTTTGTTCAAAACCAACTGTAGACTTCTAACAAGGAAAGACATAAAAAAGTCAAGACCCCTTCTCTTTTTACAACATCTTTAAAGTCGTTTTCTTCCTACAGTTCCACAGAAACTTAAGACAAATGAACTCAGCACGATGGAGAACAGAGAAATCGCATTTAGGGTATGAGCAACTAAGCACAGTTTACGGTGACAACAGTACGTGAACATGCAACTTCTGTTCACGTGAGAGCATAAGAAAGTAGTGGCAGGCATTAAACAGTAAACACGCACACAGAGAAAAAAAAAACAACAAAAAACAGAAAAAGATTTCTAGTGTATTTACTACTGTTTTGGTAACACATTGAGATATTTCAGAAGGCCCTTGCATTCTTTAAAAAGGAGGACAATTTCACTTTTCATGGACTAACCTATTTAACTCATGTCTTCATCACCTTAAAATCTTGCGTAATAATTTTTGCAAGAGGAAAGAAATCATACTGTGGTTCAATGAACACAGGGTACTCTGCTCCCAGGAGTTCATAAATTGCCCATTTCTCCCATCAGAGACTGCAGGCAGACTAATATTACCACTCTAAAAAATCACACCTGATGATCATTCAGGGAAAGGAAGCCATCGTTTGTGATAGATATATCACCAGAATAAATACTCCAAGAGGACCAGACCACATACTTTTCATTCACAAGGAAGGAAAACCCTTGAAAAAGATTTCTCCTGAAGCGGAGAAGTGTCATATTGTCACCTTCTAGCACTGTGTTCAAGAATCATGACCCAGTTCATCCTACTGTAAAAAAAAAATGACAGCAGCTTGATCACAAGGTGTAGGAATCAGATATAAATGATAGAACTGTTTTCTTGAGGGTTTGGACATACCAAAACATATACAGAACTCAGTTTTTAAAAAATCCTAGGTTTAATGATCAGCACCTAGCTGCAGTCTCCCTCTATTCATAATTTAGGAAGCCCAAATTAAAGCAAGTCCCAGAAGCCTACAGAGGTGTCTAACTTCACACAGAGCTTCAAGATTATGGAAAGCCTATTTTAATTTAGTCTTGGTTTTCCCTCTGTTTCATCTCCCATGTGTTTATGACATCCATGTGGAAAGAAAAAATCCCTAACTCAATGATTTAGGATTTTTTCATTAACATCTGTATAATATAAAACATACAAAAATTATCTTAGTGAGGCCCACAAGCCATGCTGCCTCCTTCCTTTGGTGATAGTTCTCACTGTAAGAGGAGAAAGTCAAGATTCTTGCACCATCTGAGGTACTGACTAAAAAAGACATTAGTGAAAGTTTAAGATTCCACATCATGCACTTAGAAGTTAAGCACTGCCAAACCTAATTCATAATGCACATATCTTTCTCAATATTGCCTTTAATGACTCTGATGGACAAAATACTAAGTGCCAGCTCACTAGAAGATACAGGTTGTTTTTTCATTAATATTAGTATCATAACTTCACATTACCGTACAAGAGTTTTTTGTCACACGTTTCATTACATTTTTTACTTTGACATTTATCTTTAACACAAAAAACGACTGACAGGGTTCTAATCTGGAAGAATTACTGAACCTCAGAAGAACACCATCTTTCAAACAAGTTTTAGCTTTAGATTTAGCTTGTCCAAGCACTTTAAAGAGGATTTTTCTCCAGGCAAAATGTTAAAAGCTGTTTTTGAATAGACATACGGCCATACAGTTGCCCACAATTACTGAATATTTTAGTAGTCTGGTTCAATTTAATTTTTGCAAAATATTTTTAGATTTAAAACTCTAAACCTCAGAAATGAAAGTCAGATAGTGGTGCTGCATACAAATAAAAAGCGTAATTTGCTCCAGTCCTGAAAGGCAGTAATTGAAAGTCCTAGTAATGACTGCCATCACCAAATGAGTATTTTCAAACAGTTACATGTTGGTTGCCTGACACAACATTCCCTTCTCCTGTGCTAAGAAGAAGGACTGGATTCAGCTGGAGTTTGCCGTGGAAGAAAACAGTAACTTTCCTTCAGCAATGAACATAATGTGTTACAGGATCCCTCTTAAAAGATGGAGTCATGATCCAGATGGTGTGAAGTTCGTGGCCACGGTCTCACTACTGGGGCTACATATCAGTCTGAAAAATGGTTTTGACAAACAGATCCTGGCTGCAATAGGAAGGAGAGCAAGCATATTCAGCCTCTGCCTGTTATATGTGCTTTTCATGAACACATAGAAGACTGAACTGTGAGATAAAAAGCAATTTCTTTTGATAGAATATTCCCACTGCAACCTCCTTGCACCCTTCCCATTAAAATAATCTATTCACAGACAAGCAAAGAGATGGACAGTTTCAAGTGGATAGTTGTGATATTGAACAAGTTTACAGCTAATACAAATATAAAATTAGAAGAAAAGAAAAAAAAAGATGTTTATAATAACACTTTTATAAACTCATTTTTACAATTGACAATATATATGAACTAATTTTAGGAAGTTAAACACTTGTCATTTTGTGTTGCAGACACAGTCACCAGTTAGGAATTCAGTTTAACCGATCTCATGAAATGGACGACCTCAGAAACGCTGACTCATGAGAATGAGGTTATGGGAAGTACAAAGCAGAAGAAATCAATCTCTCTTCCATTTACGTGTTTACCTCTTCTATTTTTATATTCTCCTTTTCTTGGATCATCAACTTTAATCTAGGACCTGACTGATCAAATGTTATGCCCTGTATCTTCATTGTGAGGTTAATGGATATTGCACTACAGCATACAACACTGATCGATAGCAATCAATGACTCAGAACTGCTACATAACCATAGGAGATGTACTAGATGTACTTTTTTTTTTTTTTTTTTTTGCCTGTAGCACATCAATAACACATTTTAGACAACAAAACAAACATTCCACTGTCCAAAGAGAACCTTGCCCTATAATTCTCAGATCTATTTCTACTTGGATACAGTGCTTGGGTGAACAATCTCCTCACCTGCACAAAGTTATTTATTTTGTTGTTGGTAGTTCTGTTGTTGTTTTTTTTTTTTAATTATTATTTGTTTTAACTTCCCCACATTTATTTGCAATAGTTGTATTCTTGCTTACTTTACATCTACAGAGATTTTGTTTTGTTTTATTGTATAGACTATGCAATGCAGTAATAGAGGAAAAGGTACACGTTTTGTAGACTAAATGGCAATAGCTTCACATATGCAACTATTCCCACTTTTTTTTTGTATGATTTTGTTAGGCTTTTTATTCATTCATGTCATCTCTGCATTTTACTTAATGCTTAAAGTTAAATAGGTATCTCGTCTATGACACTTAAGACTAACAGCTGCGTGGAAGCTAAAAACAAAGTGACTACTTGAAGTTCCCAAATTCCTAAGCAGTGAGTCTACAGCATTAGAAAGGATGAAGAAAACATGGCAGCATTATATTGTAGATACAATACCAGTCTGAGGCTGAGACAGTTCTTGCCTAAGATAAGGGTCACCTGTGAGGCATCCAAGAGTCTTGGTTCATTGACCTAAGACCACACGGTTAGAGAACAGAAATCAGGGTCATGAGGTGGAGTTAAAGGGCAGATGCAGGCTAAGGTGAGGCACTACTGTGCACCTGCAACATGGCTATGAGGTACACTGGGCCTGAAACTGGGAAACATTCACAGATTTCATGCTTGGGATGCAATCAGTGACTTAGGAATCAATGACAGAAAGGCTGATCTCAAGAAATCTATGTGAGGTCACCTCCCTGTTCCCAGGAGGATCACAGATCAAAACTGGTATGTATTTACTCAACCAGTGAAAAATCTCCAAAGATAAACTTGGCACCCTCTTTAGGTAACCCATTCCTCAAATCTAACCAAGACCACCAGGGTTGCAAATGGCTTTTTTTTTTTTTTTTTCTCCTCTCCAATCCTCAGGGGAGCTGCAGAACAATTAATTGCTCTTGTTTATTGGAGTACAGTGTATCCTCTTTCCTAGATGGAAATTTGTTAATTTCTGCAAGTAGCACTTTGAGTTGCCCACTTGCAGAAATCTCCCCAGCTCCATCTGGCTTCTGTGCTTCCAGCTTCACCCTTTGTTCTCATATGAAGACAGCAGTGGGCAAGCAACATCTTCTGGTGTAGCAGGGAAAGGTAGCTGGATAGACTATTGATTCTCAATAACCTCTTCACAGGACACTCTGAGAATCCTAATTTTACCTAAAACATACTCAGTTCTTGCAATTTTTATCAAGTTTTCTTGTTACGATTTTTCACTTGCTTTCCAATAAATTATCTACAGTTTGTCTATATAATTCTTTATCACCTATAAAACTGGTCTAAGAATTCAGGCTGGGGGCTTATCACCGTAGAACAGGACAAATTAATTAACTGTCATCCTCTTGTATACAATATAATCAGTAATAAGTGCCAAATGACATTTTCACATCTCAATTTTTTGCCACATCAGTGACTCACATTCATTTTCTAATTTGCAGATACTCTCTCTGTCTGAATGATTCCCCACTTTCTATCATTGGCTAATACTTTCATCCCCAAGTATCCTGACCTGTGCTCCTTTTGATTCTTTTATTTTTCTTTCCTAACAGCTTGCCAGCTGCTCAGACTTCTTTTGAATTTAGTTCTAGCTCCATCAGCTTAGATGATCTACTAGAAGCTTTGCAGATACCAATTCCATAAATTAAACTTTTCAGACTCCTAAACCCATCCTGAATTGAAAAATACCTTTTTATTTTATTTTTGAATATACAGCAATTCTGCACACACCAAGGCTTTAAATTGCCTGTGGTGAAAAAAAGGGACTATATTCAGCTGATGGTTCTACTCAGCCGCAATCTTCCATTTTCTCTTCATGATTTGTTTCTTTAGTCCTCATGTGACATAGACAAAACATTCAGATTCAACTCTTAAGGGTACAGAAACATAAGAACAAAAACCTTCAAGGCACATTGGGTTAACCTTTAAAATTAAAACGTGAGCTAACAACTGTAACTCATTTCACCAAGTTCGTTTTCATTAATCTAAACCAAATCAATCCTGTTGTGCATTCTAGCAGCATGCAGTGGTACACATTAGAACCAAAACGTGTCTGAAACACTAGTGTACTAACAGAGTACTGCTGAGAAGTTGCTGACATCAACAGCTAAACTTCAAAATCCAGGTAACTTTTCCATTTGAGAAGCCATTAAAAGGTATACACAGTGATACAAGAAAAGCCAAGTGTCTGTTAATAAGTGTTTGCTCTACTTTGTGCCATGTGTATGGTAAAATTCTGGAATGAAGGATATGCAGATTTCATCTGATTCTATTTTCTAATGCTAAGTGCCCATCTCTATGCCCATCATTGTCATCTGGTGTGTGCACGTGCCCATTTCGCTGCCAACTTTACTTCTGTAAAGACATTTACACAACTCTTTTCATACAATTTAAAATCCTTACTGGTGAATTGTTGGAACTGTTGGAAGTATTGGTGATTGCAGCCTGTCTTTTTTCTCTTCTGCATATGTCATATATGTCATCCCATATGACATACATTTTACTGACAGTTTAAGTTTTATTTAGTAAACAAACCATACAATGCCAGTTGAGTCCAGTGATTTACATCATGTAAAAACAGAACATCTTAAGCAACACATGTGCAGTAAAAGCAAACAGATGTTTGCAGTCTAAGCACTGCGCTAATGGTGGTGGTATGGCAACATATCAAAGGCAAAACACAACGTATCCAGAATTGCCCACTGGAGTGTTAAGCACAGCTGCATAACTTTGAAACAACAACCAATAGGATATCCCAAACTGCTTTGTGGCATGCTGCCATACTTAAGGTAAGAATTTGTAATTAACTGCTAATACCTAAACTCCTCAGCTAAAATGGTGTGGAATTTCTTGCGAACAAGACAACAAAGATATGAACTGTGTAGTAAAGCCATTGATTGTTTTACAGCATTAACATAGCAGGAATACTACTGTTGTTTCATACACAGTGGCATTAAATGTGCCCCAAAAAATCTACTTCTGGAGCCCTGAGGTTTCATATGGAATTTTCCAAGCTGGGCAGCTACAAAGCAGAAATGTTAGAAATGCAGCAGCAGGAGCCCATGCATTGCTGTAAGAGCACAGTGGACAAGTTGTGGCACTTACAAGGCTGACACCCAATCAGCTCAGTAATCCCATGCATTATAAACAGCGCTGTTCTCAGACTGTTGGAATGGCTGCACAAAGAGTCAAAAAATCACTTTGCTCAGGCCATTGAATGTAAACGTCACTAAATCCTAAACGGAGCCAAAGTTATGTACAACTTCATAGAAATGCATCTAACAAAAGCAACACCTCTTTCCTAAATTTGACATCCAGAGGACCAATGGCAGAAGTGCCATTGAGTGAAAATACCAGAGGGAAAAAACGTGAAATTGAACATCCACTGCTCAAAGGAATTTTACTAGAACCTGTAAAAAAAAATGTAGAATAGTTCAAGAAGAATGCTACACATGTTAAGTGATGCAGCTAAAAGCAAATACCAGTTGTTACACCCTATGGGCACAGTATCATATAAGAATAATAGCTTTTTTTACTAACAAATTGAGCAGAAAATTTAGCAGCAGATGAATCTGAGTATGTGTTAAAATCCTAGACAAAGAGGTGCTGGGAAACGCACATTTCTTTATGTACAAATATTCAACTTCAAGTATGATCATAAATATCAACCACTGGACTAGATGATCTTGTAGGTCTTTTCCAACCTTGGTGATTCTATGATTCTATGATCTTGCTGAACATATAATACACTTACCATGCAAATACTAATGAAATGGAACTGCACAAGATATGCCAAGAAGCATCTCTGCACTCCCTCAACTATCTGCTTCATCATCAAACATGAGATTTCACGCCACTATTTTTAATGAAAAAAACAAAACAAAACAAAACAAAAAAAAACAGTAAGGAAATATTTTCCAGGAAGCTGGTAAACCCAGATTCTAAAACAAGTTGCATATTTTCAATATGCAACCTTCCTGTATGAGTCTCCAAGAAGTATGTGTTCCAAAACTCTAATTTTGATAAGTAGTTCTAAAGTATAACTTGGAATTAACACAGAAACGAATGAATTCAACTCATAAGCCTACAGAAAGCAGGCTGTTTTTGAGATAACACAAGAGTGGAGAATCTGGGGAGTTTAATCCTCAGCCCAGTAGTTTTCTGAACTTTTCAGACTGAATAAACATACAAGAAGTATGAGAAAACTGCAGCTCCACATCTTTATCACAGATTTGTCATGCTTTATGTTTCTCAAACCTTTTTAATTAAAATACTTGCATTTTTTGTTTCCTAAACAATTCAGTTACACATTAGTGAATAAATACACAGATGCTGCAGTCTTCATTTTTCAATCCAGGGTCCAGCTCAACATCCTCTGATCTGACAAAGTGCAGCTTTACACTGCCCAGCTTTTTAGCCTCCCACGTTCACATGGCTCCCAGGCACCCATGCACACAGAAGCTGCAATACTAGGCTAGGCTAGAGGCTTCTAGCTGGGAACACAACGTCTCAATTTTAGGTTGTGGTTGCAGACTGTGGTCATCATACTTTATTCTCAAACTCAGCGGCTCAGAGGAGACAAGCCAAGTACTGGCGAATGAGGACAGCAGCCAGTCTAGAAAAATTAGTTCAGATTTGGAATTATATTTTTAACTTAAAACTCCAGATACATCTACTGATAGCTGCAACAAGAGGTAGACAAGTAAAACTCAAGCAACATACACCTCTTCTGGATCACGGGATCTTTGGACAGAAACATGAGGTAGACAAACTAGGAAGCCCTTCCTATACTGCTTTATCATTGCTCTTCAAAGCAAAGATTTAAGCACGCAAAATAATGAATGCTACAGAAGAACAGCACACATCTCACTCCAGACTTGCATCTCCTCTTTGCATTATTCCCAGATTCCTTCCATAGAGCTCCTAAACTGCAGAGAGCAATTTTCACTTAGACATGTGTTTCAGGGGAAATAAGGAATTTCCCAAGGTCACTTTAGGGCAATGAAATCACACATGCCATATAAAATGCTTACACTACAAAATGATAGCATAATGGGGTGGTAAACCCTTTAACAGAACCCTAAAGAGAGCATGCAACTAATACAGCATGGTCATTTGTTATTTCTAGCTCTCCAGTTACACCTTTGAAAACCAGTGTTTCTTTTTATTGGAAAAATGATAAGAGGTATCAGAAAAAAGCATGATGTGCCTAGCTTCCTCTTGCCAATATGTAGGGTCACTCAGCTTCAAATTGCACTCAAGTCAGAAAAAGAAAATAAATACGTGCAGTGATTGCTCTGTTTAAGTCTACAAATCATACAAACCATTTTCCTATTTGCAGGATGAACAGGTTATGAAACATGAAAAACGTTTAAGACATTTACAATTTTCACTTCTAAAAAAAAAAAAAAAACCACAAAACAAACACCCAATAATATATGCTAAATCCATCAAGCACTCACTGTTTTGAAAGCAACAAATGAGTGAAACTTCTCATGAATTTAACCCATCTGTAATATAACAGAGACAAAAAATGGATTTGGTCCAAGTAATCAAAGGCTGTCATACCAATAAATAATTTGGTACTTCTTACCTCAGGCATACAAACAAAAATTCCAGTTCAGTCATGCGTTAAACTCCAGATTGTCACATTCAAATATTTCTGTTTTGCTTCAGTCTTGTCTCAGTTACTCAACTAAAGACGGAACTACAGGCTTATGCACAAACTTGCTGCACCTTTGCCTAGGTTCAGAGTATTCATTTCCAAACTATGCGGTCCACTATAACCACATTGCTACACTGTGAACTGCTAAAACTGATATCAAAGAACCTTTGATTGTATGAAAAATTAATCTTTAAACGGGGTCTTAATGAATGCTAGCCCATTTTCTTAATTAGTGAATGAAACACATTACCTATTAACATGGATAGAAGACCAACATCTAGGGCTGGAGGTTGGTTTGCCAGAGCTCAGGAAGGAGAGGGGCCATTGTAAAACCCAGCCATAACTACTGGATTTTTTTGTGATTTCAGACGATACACAAGATCTATCCATCGCTTCAAGCTGCTTCAACTACTTTGCAATTCTTTTAATATTTTAAACAAGGTTAAATTCTTATCTGGGATGTATATCCCAGCCATATAACCTGGTCAGAGAAGGACTTGATTTTTGTCATCCAAGCCAATGAAAACTCATGCAGTACCACAGTTGCAGCATGAAGTTAAATAAATAAATAAATAAAATAGCAGCACAGATGCTAGTTCTTGGTAGGTCCTGGTGTGATACTGTAGGCTCTGAAGCTGCCCCATCACAGATGCTTTGGGTGGCAGAGGAGGGTACAAGGAGCCTTGTGCTGAAGAGCATGAGAGCCCACAGTGCCCTCCATTTCTCTGGAAGAGCCTTCAGTTGGGACCAGCCCCAGAATGGCCACACAGATGGCTGCTCAGATCTTGGGGTAGAAGAAGCTCATGCCAGCCCAAAGGATTCTGTGTAGGCACTGAATCAAGAGTTCTGTCTCACTGGGAAGCCAGAAGAACATGAATGACAGTAGCATAGCTAGACATCAAACTAACAGGGGTGATGTGATTTACTACATAGACTAGGGAATAGGAGATGTAATAGTAAGTTTATCTGGTGTCTTCTCATGCCCTTTAAATTCATACTTTAATTAATAACAACCCTTCTAAAATCTACCCACTGTGCTCCCACTCAGTTCACGTTAATATAGGTCATATTACCCAGAGATATGGTCCACGCCCCATTCCTAGAGAGACTCAAGGTCAGGTTGCAGTGGGCTCTGAGCATCCTAATGTGTCTGTAGGTGTCCCTGTTCATTGCAGGGGAGTTGGACCAGGTGTTTTTTAAGGGTCCCTTTCAACTCAAATGATTCTATGATTGTACAATATGGACTGAAAACCACAAGATCAAGAAGTGATACAAAGGAGAAGCATGGTTCTGGTCCACCAGTCCTGTATTCGCTGTAATGCCTTCCACCAAGACCAATGATGTTTCACAACAATGAACTCACTGGCTGTAGTTCAGAAGCACTGTCTGTCCAGTGTTTAACTTCTTTGCCATATTGATGCTCTCATAAAATTCTTTACTGAAACTACTGTCATGTGTCATTCCCATTGATACCTCAATAAATATCCAAAGTCAGGAATTTAGACTAGTCATACATATAAGTGAATGAAAGTATGCATCAACACAAGTGAATTATAACCCTGATGGTAGTTAATGTCACATTACTAACTCCAAATAGACGTTAATTTATAAAAATGTAAAAAAATTATTAGAGAGTTTTTAAATAATAATGTCTTCACTCTAGGCTTTTAAGCCCTCAGCTGTAAAACTGTACTTTACTTTCATACTTTGTCCACCAGGACAGATGGAGTTCGAACTCCCATAACTAGTATATTAACATGCCTGTGTCCACTCAAATATGATTAACAACGAAAATTAGTGAGAAGCAGTCTCACCTCTATCAATTGCTAAGAGAACAGAAAATCAGTCTGAAAATAAACTCCACCTGTTGCTGAATAGTTGTGCTTGTTTTTTTTTCCCTTCAAAGGCACTTCTCAGAGAAATAACTCGAAGTATTCTTTCATTCCTATCTTTTGTACCAGAACCGCACAAAACCTGAGCGAGCTGCCACAGTTCACATGCCGATGCTAACAGTAACTGTCCTGAAGGACTGCACAGCAGCACTCTTCCAACTAGAAAGCTGTTTAAGTTTTCAGCTTGACTTTTCTTACGTCTAGACCCAAATCTACAAGGAACAAACTTCCCCCCCCCTCCTCTTTCTCGCTGTCTGTCAGGATTTTACACAGAACCCGCTGTAAAGGTTATCAGAATGTGCAAATATTTCCCAGGCAACACATCCTTGTTACGAACTGGGGTAATCTCTATTGTAGGAGAACAAGTTTCTCTTTCATTTCTTAGAGCAGTACCTGCAGTTTATTTTTTAACTCACTGAAAAATCTTTATTACTGCAGGAACTCCCTGTATTCCAGCAAATGCATCCCAGATATGCTGACCAGGCTGCATTCATACACATCACAATAAGGAACAGTGGGATCCCGGAAGGGCTAAAGGAGCGCACCTTTAGAAAAGGCATGTTTTGCTCTGCAAAGTGGAGGACCGTTCTCCGGACATGACAGGGTCATAAAATTCTGCATTTGCAGAAGTTCGAAGAGTTAAGCAACGCATCTCAGCCTCACTTCGAGTCTCACATCTGCGTTCCATCAGCGATAAGCAAGTTTGATAATCTCCCCAGTAAAAAAAAAGAAGACGCACGTGAACTAGAAGCGCGTGGAACGTCAGATAAGCGAAAGTAATTGTCCGCACAGATGTCACGGCAAACGAGAAGCCCGCTTTTGCTCCGCAGCCTCTTTAAAAGCCGATTCAGGAGGGAGCAGCAGTTGTAGGAACAAGTCCCGCAGGCAGCCCCCTTCCCACCCGAGCCTCTCCGCACTCTACCGCCACCACCACCCTCCCGCCGCAGGGCTCCGTGCCGACATACCTGCCTCTCCATTTTTGCTCCCCTGCCTCTTTTCCTCCTCGCCTTGGAGTTGAAGAAAGTCCTTCCTAGCGCTAGGCTGCCCTGCTGCTGCTGCTGTTGCCGCTGCTGCTGTTGCTACTGCCGCCGCCGAGCCCTGTCCAGCCCATGCAGTGCCGCTCTCTGGGCGCGGAGCACTCCCCAACCCCAGCCCCACCGCCTGGCAGGTTTCCTTATATAGGTGAACGCTAATTGCATTCCTGGTGGAAGAGGCTAGCCGAGAGAGAGCTTAACTTGGTTAACTCCACAAATACCAAATGGGGCTGCCTGCCTGAAGTTTGCTTGCGCAGCACTGAAGTGTCTTTGGAGGGGGGAGTGGGTTCCTTGCAGCAGTTTAGCACCTAGGAAGCTATTCCATTTCTTATAGCTATAGTAATACTGACTGGTCTGTCAGTAGTACACTAAACACTTGATATTCTTACAGGACCCCCACCTTAGCCTATACATTTGACTCCAAGAAAAGCACACAAGTTCACCAGGGTAACAGGCACGCAAGTTCTGATAGTGTTAACATAATTCCAATCCTCTCAGCTTTCTACATGGAAAGGTTGCCATATATCTAGTATTACATGACAAAGGGTTGCAACACTGCTGTCAGAGGAAAATAAATAAATAAATAAAGCAGTAGGAGACTAGGTTGTTTACTGTTTTCTACTTCCTTTTCTATACAATGGAATACCTAAGCTTCTGGTGATAGATCTGTCTTTGTCAGGGAGGTGTGATTGCCGTACATTAACAGACACACCCATCCACACAGAGATATAGAGTGTGTACCCAGAACAAGCACATACTGCACTCTGCAGAGCAGTGGCACATGTCTTTCAGGTATACTTCACTCCTCTTGCCCACCTACTACTCACTAAACCCCTTCTGAAAGCACAACTCAAATGTTTTCAAGAAGCAATTAATTAATCATAGGGAAAATGTTGTTTGTTTCCCTTTATTCTACTCACTCAAGAATCAGCTATCCATTATGACCCTCCTTCTACAAGCTACAACACCATCGTATGCAGAGAAGGACAGAGAGCAAAAGGCATGAAGACAAAAAGGAACAAATAAAACAAAGGATAGATTAAACCAAAACAAGAAGTAAGAGTTAAAAGATTTGATTGAAAGATGAAAGGCTGATGTTTAAAAACAAAACAGTACATTGAACTCTAAAAAATATCTTTTATTCTTTCATTTGTTCCTTCAAATGTATTGCTTGTAACTTAAAACAGTAAAGAGACAAATTCTGCTTCCTACTGACCTGTGGAATGTTAGGAAGAACCACCCGAATGCTGGGAATTATCATTGCCCAGTGGACTAGAACTTTTCTTATCCCCATGTAATATATGTCTTAGAGATCATCAAATAATAGACTGTGCAGAAAAGCTATTCCTAATGACTACTCCTACAGTTTCGATACTTCTTTCATTATAATTTTCCTCTCCCCTGAGGCATAAACATTCAACCTCTTGATACTGCAGGAGCTTGGCTTATAAGTGGAGAAAAATGAAAAACAATACCAATAAAAGCTGTAAGACTCAATAAATATATCTAACATAGTCTCCCTATACAGTACATAGAGAATCAGGAATACGTGGCCAGGGGCATGGTGTAATGGTCTTCATGGAACTCTTTCAGGACACATAACTCACTTGTGGCTTCACAGTATAGGAATATATCAGCCCTGCCAAGTTATGACAAAGCATGTGCACAGCCTTGTGTTCCCTTACCACCAGTGAGCTTGTGACAAGTTCCTGACTGAGTATCAGTTTTTCACATGAAACAAGCAATTAAAATCCACCAGATTCCCAAAAATTCAACAACAATGAGAGGTTAAAAGGGCAAATTAGGTGATGCCAAAATAGATGTTACTTCAAGTACGGCTGACATCTGTTCTTAGGTTAGGCCTTTTCCTGTTACCCAACTCAGACTCCACAACAAACATCACATTTATCCTAAACTGTTCTTTCAATCAAGGATTTTCTTACTGCTTCTTCAATACAGGTGTAACTACTGTATTTTCCCTATCTAAAACTGAACTAGGTATCACATTCTGCACCTGACAATTCCCTTCACATGATCCAAACTTTGGATTGTGAATCAGTCACAGGGTTTGGGGTCTTAAAGCCAGGCACAATGCCTCATACTTTAGCTTCTGATTCCCAAACCACAATATCAACAGATAAAATGCATGAAAAGTTTCTCCAAATCCTACTTATTCTACCCGCCTAAGGTACCTTCCCTTCTCTCAAAAGAGAGGTTTGTAGTAAAGTATTATTTTCTCTCAAATGT
Organism: Callipepla californica brunnescens; assembly: GCA_023055505.1. Lineage (NCBI taxonomy): Eukaryota > Metazoa > Chordata > Aves > Galliformes > Odontophoridae > Callipepla > Callipepla californica. Next base: position 9,301,458 of record JALIRH010000018.1, on the reverse strand, counting down.
AAATTAAAAAATAAATAAACCTACACTTTCACTTCATGCCTCTGCTGAAGCATTAAAAGCAGTTAATTACTGCAAAACTTCATAGATTCTTTTTACGTTTGTCAAGTTTTTTATTAAAAAAAATATATGTGTATATAATCCTGAAGCAATCCAGTCAATTCCTGAAGTTGAGAGCAATCTCAGTACTCAGTATTACTTTCATCTACTTTGCTATTGTGAATGCATTATCTGCTGAGGATGCTAATACAACATTAATTATTTTATAACCAATCTCTCCCGTTCTTCAGAAAGCACTCTAATAGTTGTGAGTCTGCATCCAGAGTTTGAGGATACAAGAAGAGCTCTGAGCAAACATCTAAAGTACATTATTTTTTAATGTTAGACATTAAAAGATTCATCAGAAATGAATGCAGGTTATGACAGTGTGTTACTTTCTTTGTTGCAGCGCTCCACGTTATTCTTGGCAAAAGCACAGCATTCAAGTAACTGCTCTCATTCAGGGTGTCATTAGCTTGTTTCCGGTGCACAATTCATATAAACGGTTTACTGAGGTTAGTTTAGTTCCTGCTTTTAGATAGTAACTATTTGTTAGCCCAGCAACCTTTGTCCAGTAGAACAGCAGACCCAGACGGGATCTGGTAAGTGATCAGAGTTCTGCTGTCTTCCTCTTGACTTCCAATTGTGTGCCTCACTGGCCATATTTTCTTTATCTCCAAAGATGGTTTGTAAGAAACAATTTTTATTTATTTCTCTTACACTGTCTTATAAAAAGGCTGATGGATTTTCCTTTTTGTATTTCTGCCAATTTTTTAAATATACAGTCCTGCCACTGTTTACATTGTTATGCTAGAAATGGAAATCTAGTATAAATTGCCATGGTGAATTTGGATTGTATGGAATAGATAAGTGCAATACACTCAGAAATATATTTCCTATTAAACAAACTATGTTGGCCCCTAATCTTGTCGTGTATGTCTAAATATCTGCCTTGCTTTTTTTTTTTTTTTTTTTTTTTTTTTTCCTTATTGAAAGCTAAGGGAAACACAGCAGATTGAGGCTCCTTTCAGTGAATACTTGCTTGATGACAAGGTCTCCTTCTAAGGTTCTTTGTGGGCTAAAATCAGGCACACTTGAGCAACTCTGTGAACTGACTAAATGTAGCCAGGTAAGTTTAAAGTAACAGGGATCTCTCAAGTTTCGTTGCAAAATGGTTGCCCCACAGTTTCCAGAATTAAGCTGTTAATGCATTCTTGAAGTTCTGATTCCTTCAGTTCAATGGCAACACTTCCTTTCACTTTATTATTGACAACATTTCATACCTCATCTTGGTATCTACCTCTTTATATCTTCAGTTTCCCTTAGAGATGTGCATCATTGAGTATCCCACAATGCATGCTCTGTTCCTGTGGACTGCAGCAAGATCATTCCCTCAATAGCTCATTGTTTGTTCTCAGCTTCATTACCCAGTCCTCAAATCAAGCAACATGCTTTGCTAGAATGGCAGCAGTAAGCACCTTACAAATAAGGTAGATTCGGTTCTAACAGCCTTCATTTAACATACAAATCACCCCAGAGATCTAAGGTTGCACACCGCATCTCTTTCCATATCAAAAGATTTGCTAGCTTAAAGATCTAAAAGTCCAAATATATTACTATTTTCAACTGCACCAGAGTTATTTCTGCACTGCTGTGAAAATCTTGTATACACAGACTGTGAACTTTGCATTACGAGATACTGTGGTATTCTGTACAGATGCATTAATAAAATCTGTGCTCTGGCTTTTCATCTAGTGTCTGAAAAAGATGCAAACAAAATGCTTTAATCTGGAGGAGAGCAGAGGAAATATACTAGGTTTGGCTTGGATAGTTATCTGTCATTGTAGCAGCCTGGATTGCTTTGTATTTTGAATCTGTGGCCAAAAAAGTACTGGTAATGTGCTAATGTTTTGGTTAGTGCTGAGCAGCGCTTGGCGTACCATAGCTCTCTTTGCTGCATCATCCCCTTGGTGAGTAGGCAAGAAATGGAGAGAGGACGTAGTCAGGACATCTGGCCCAAATTGGACAAAGAAATATTCCACACCATATCATTTCACATTCTGAAGTAAAATCCAAGGTAGACAAAGAAAGGGACCCACATGACTGGGGTCTGGAAACTCACTAAGCATCAGTTTGCCTAGGATATAGCTGAGTGATTCCCTTCGCTGCACTTTTTTTCCCATTCTCTTCCCTTTACCTATTAAACTGTTTTTTTTTTGTTGTTGTTGTTGTTGTTGTTTTATTTGCTTTTTATTTATTTATTTATTTGTTTTTTACTTTTTTATCATGACCCATGACTTTTTCCTTCCTATTTTATTTCTCCATCCTGTTGGGGTTGAGGTAGTTGCCTGCCAGCCTGGGACAACACACCACAAAAAACATAGCAGACACGAAATCTTAGGACTAATTCCATCATTCCTAACATACATTGACACTATTTTGACAAGTCGAGCAACTTAACTCTACAGTTGAGAGCCTCACAGCAAGAAAGTTTTGGAAATGGCTTTATCATTTTTACCTTCTGGAAGATACCTCAGAGTGGCCTGTGAAAATACCTCATCTCATGGAAAAGTCAAATTGACCTGCTAAATTACCATCAGCAGTGGTCCACTGAAGTGATTTGACTTCACATGGAAATGCACTAGAAGCACCTAAATGGCAACCATGAGCCTGAGGAGAAGCTGAAGTTGTATCTGCCTCTCAGCCACTAGTTCCCTTACAACAATTGGGAACGCAAAGACACATCAGGAAAAACCAGTTAAGAGGTAAGAGCTGTAGACACAGCAATAATTTATATGCTTAGCTAAAAGAAGGCATGGGGTTTTGATATGCTTTTCTGCTATTTTATACTATTCTTTTCTTCCAGCTAATGCAAAGTAAGATTAACCTCAGAACCTATATTCATCCAAGATTGAGGCCATAAATGAAAATATACAAGAAAGAAGAAACTAAAAGGTTAAGGCACTCAGAAGCAGATTTCACATACTGTACACAGCTGAGCATGTACCTTATCAGGGGAACACTAGCTGTACGGATCAGTTAACTTTATGATACAACCTTTACTTTTTACTATTTCCTGATCTGGTGTTCAATTTTACAACCTTAATGCAAGTTACTTCACTAATAAAGCATTTCATATAAAGTTTGACCATATTACTTAACCTTTACACAGGAACAAAGATGTCAAAACATGTTAAAGGCTAATGTCTAAGGGTATTATGTCTACCCTTGGGAAACAAATTGAGCTTTCCTCTGCGACGCTGTTTCAAAATTCATCATTAAAAGCTATGTAATACAACAAGTTACTATCTTTAACCTTGCACCACGTGTTCTTCAGATTTCAGAAACACACTAACACAAAACAAGAGTTTTATGTTTCCATTAAATACATTTAAAACTCAAGGTTGTGCTATTAGCCAAAGCAATTAGTGCAAGATCCAGCAAAAAGGCTGTTTGGTCCTGAAGAGTTTAAGTGCTTTATCTTGAAAAGTTAATGAAATATTTACAATGTTGTTATTAACTAAGATTAGAAGTGGATTAAAATGGCATTTGGAAAACAAATCAGACAATTAAAGAGCCTTTCAGAACCCTGGAAACTCCTTGGGGTCCAGGGAAAGAACATTCAGAATGCCTATATGAAGAAGCACATTTTGAAAACACTTCATTTTTAGCACCATAGGACTTCAGACTACAGAAACTGCCTTCACATCAACATCAACATTAGGGTTTGTAACAACCATGATGCCTAATGCAAATCAGCTGTGCCTTAAGCTTTCATTTAAAGTCCTTTCAAGATGTCTTTAACTGCAGCACCTTCCATACTCACCATGTTGTGCCAGTGGTGGGGCTACTAGAAATGTTCCTTAATATTTTAACTGATGTTACTATCATATTAGTTAAATTGGTAAAGTGACTTTGAGCCACATGGAGAGGAAGGGTGATGCTGTAATTGAAACAAACATTGTTAGCTGAATTTTTATATTGCATCCCAAGTATTTCTGCAGAAGACTGAAAGGAAAAAAAAAAAAAGAAAAAAAAAAAGAAGACTGAATTGGAAAATCCCAAATGAATGAAGAGAAGCAATCCAGAGCAGGTGGCGGGAGAGGCAGTGCAGGACCATGTGTTCTCTTTCTTGTCAGGAAGGCAGCATACAACAGCTTGTTGACACACTTTCCCTAGCACTTCTGAGAGAATCACAGCTTGGCAACTGTTTCTTCCCAGTGATTTCATTTTACCTGACTATGAAGGCAGTGATGCACTGAAAATCAGAGCACAGACTGTCTAAGGTACTCTGGAGTTTCTAGAAGAGAAACACTACAGTGTCTCACACTGCAGATAAGGATAGCCTGACAGCAGTGCAACTCTCTTGACTGACCATAAAGAGATGACTACACCTAACTTAGACTCTTCAGCTACAACCCTTAAACTGGGAGATGTGGCTGCTGGCCAAAAAGCGTAGAAAAATAAGTTATGTGACTAAGAAAGTGGTGATTAAAATTGATAGTATGCAGATTATTTTGACTGAAACAACATTATTTATTGGTGGAACATGTGAACTAGTTTGATCCTTAGTTTTACATAGTCCACGTCAGGCAAAAACACTCTTTGAGCCTAACCATATGCATTAAGACATCAGAATTTAGGAAAGAGAGGAAAAGACAGGCAAAGTTCTACATTCTGGGAGTTCTGACTATTAAAAGGAAACTGCAGAAGTTTTTCTTTACAGGTCCTTGTAACATGGAAAATCTGAAGGACTGTATAACAGCAACTTTTGTCATGGGGTTTCTAAACAAGAGAGGTAGTTATTCATCAATGAGGCAGTCTGCCAAGGGAGACCTCTGAGATATCACAAGAGGAAATACTTGAAGGGACGTTAGATAATATACTCAAAATAGTGCAGAAGATAAACCTGTAAAATGTGTAAGAAGCCAGATTGAATAACTTCTTTCAGCCTATATTCCCAGGTGTTTTTTTTTTTTTTTTGTTTGTTTGCTTGTTTTTAAGGACTTTAAATAAAAAAATATTCTGATAAAAATGTAGCTTGCAAGAGAAGGTAAGGTCCGGTTCTTCAAAGACATAGCCATTGTAAGATTATCCAACTATGCAAATAGCTTTGCTAAAGACAGTTGAATTCATATAATAGCACGTGGTCTGAAATATTCGGTTAGTTTCTCCTACCCAGGAATCTGAACGTTATTTTAATAGTATGTAAAGGAAACTAGCTTAAATCTTGGGTATGGGAGATAATACAGGTAAATTTCTATCCACTCTAGAAGACATACATGTGCCCCAGTCTTTCAATGCCATCTGTTACACTAGGCTTGCTACTGAATGGTATTTAAACCTCCTAAGACTGGAATCTTCTCCCCAAGAGTTCACAGGAATTTGTCACATTTTTCTGTAAACATTCCCCTGATGTAGTTTTTAAATGCATTGAAATGACGTCAGGAGATACAAAGGAAAGACTAGGATGGAGACTTAATCAGGCCAAGCCATTCCACTGTCATTCTGCTTTCTGTTGCTCCAGCTGCTGTTGTGGCTTTCCACACAGAACCTTCACAGCTACTTACAGCTCCAAAGCAAAGGAAAACCACTGCCCCTGATAAATTACCTGCCCTCTCTGCCAGAATGTAACACCTGGTGGAGGGATATTAAGTCCACTTATCAAGTCAACTCTTTGATCCTTGGGTAGCAAGTAACAGAAGAATGATCAGCTGCATATACATGAATGCCATCTTACCCTATTTCAGACTCTCCTGTAAATGAGACATCTGACACAAGAAAAAAACAAAAAACAAAACTACCAGATTCTAGATATACACAATACAACTGTCTCCACTTCTGATATACACTGTAGACTGCTGCTATATTTAATAGAGAAAAATAAGCATTTTCAAGGCTGAGTTCTGCTGAGCTACTTTGGATATCAGGTTTAGGAATTATGCCCTATAAATGCCTATTTTTCACCGGGACCTGGAAAATTAGTATTGATCACTAGTGCTGACACTTAACCATCTGTGTCCCACCTTTAGATATTTTTTTTCCATGGAACTGGGCATCATCTTAGCAATTACTAGAAGAAAAACAATATCCTAATCATTCAGGTACACTGCTGCTATTCAGCAAAGAATAAACTCCTCCATACCCATGGATGGATCATGAACTGAAGTGGTCCAACAGTAGTAAAGTAGTACACCTGCCACTGTGGAAGCAGAACTAAATTTTCACACATCTTGTATTCAGTAACAAGAAATCCTCATTGTCAGGATCCCTTGAGGAGAAACTGCCACGGGCAAACTTCCTTCAGGAATGAAGTTTGGCTACTTAGCTTTCTTGCCTAAGTATATTCATGCTTGCAAATATTTGGTGTGGAAAGATTATTTGGTTATCTTATTTTTTAGCCTTCTTCTATTTCTTTTTTTTTTTTTCGGTCTTAAAGGAGCAGTAAGACTCTTCTGACTAATTTGAATGGAGAAAAGCAGTAAGCTAGAACCATTTCCCTTTCTTTCCCTTTCCTAGCTGGTAAAAGGGCTGGAAGGCATGTCTATGAGAAGGGGCTGAGGATGCTTGGGATATCTAGTCTGGAGAAGGCTGAGAGGTGACCTTGTTTTTCTCTGTAACTCACTGGGAAGAGGAAGCACAGAGGGAATTGCTGGACTATTCTCCTCAGTAACTGGTGATACAATGCACGGGAATGGAAAAAGCAGAGTCAAGGGGGTTCAGACTGAATATTACTAGGAATATTTATTTACACTGAGGGTAGTCAAATGCTGTAATACCTGTCAGTATTCAAGTCATTTGGATAATGCCCTCAATAATACCATGGAATCATAGAACCATAGAATTGCTAAGGTTGGAAAAGACCTTCAAGACCATCAAGTCCAACTTCAGCCTAACCATTCTACCCTAATTCTAACAACCCACCACTACAACATGTCCTTGAGCACCATGATATGCTATAACTTAACTTTGAGGTGGTCTAACAGTAGAAACTCACGATCTTTGAAGGTTCTTTCCAATTAAACTATTCTAAATAAATTCTAAATAACTATTTCCTCTTTCCTTCTTTTTCTTCTACTTCTCTATTTTTCTTTCCTTCCACTTTTCCCTTTCTTTCCATGTATGTCCCTCATGAACTGCACTGAACTTTTCTCTAAAAAAGCAGAAAATCAGTAGTTCTGTGATTGTGATTCGGCTCCACACTTGAATAAAAGGAATTTGAACTGCTTGAAGTTCTCAAGTGCAAATTCTACAGAACATTACAAAACACACAGTGGAATCCCTGTTAATCACAAAGAAATAAATGCTCAAAAATGAAAAATACAGAGAAGAAGTTTAATTAAATCTAATCATTAAGAAAACTCTTCTGCCTGTAAGCTGATCTATGGGTAAAAAAATGCAGTCACTGTCCTTGGGGCTTCGTCATTCAGTGAACAACACTTCTATATCTTCTCTTTTTCCTCTATTTCTTTAACACCTCTTAGCACTCTTTCCCAGTAATATAGAGGGTGTAATTGAAGGAAAAAGTGGACAAAATTGTTTAATTCCTTATGGAAAACGCTGCAGCAATATTTTCACAAATTTGCAAATACTAACAGCTGTCTCCAAAAATTGATGGTACTTCTGTTTTCTCTTGTTCTTATTGCACCAAGGGAGTTTAAAACAGTGTAAGAAATACAGCATTTACAGAGAAAAAAAAAAATGTTTACTTTGGGAACTCTTGGATTAGGGAAAATGGCAGGGTTTTAAAGGGGTAGGTGTTTTTTTTTTAATAGTCAGGAGGTGCCAGAATAACGTGGAATGCTTAAAAATTGCTGTGAGCAAAGCCAAGAAGTGAAGGAAACTTTCAATCCCTGCAAAGAGCCCTTATTTATTTCGGCTTTCTGTGGCCAAATATAAGCTTTCCACATGCTTTGGCACTAAAATTGGTTTAAAAATTCCAACTGGAAACTTTATTACTTGAAACGTACCCAAAAAGGAAGCATCAGTATTTACATTTAAACTTTTAAACACTGATTTAATTTTGCATAAGACAATATATTCTGCTGTTGAAAAAATATATATATATATCATTCAGTTAACAGAGTACGAAATGACAGTAAAGAAAGTCTGAGACAGGAAGCATAGCAACAAAGGATGCTATGATCTCAAAATCCATCAGGAGCTAAGCAGAAACATGCTAGATCAGTATTTAGAGAACATTCACATGTAAAATGCTATCATTTTACATCATTCAGGAAAAAAGAAATGATGAGCATTCCCAAGCAAAACAACTGTCCAAGGGCAATATCTCACAATGCTATGATACTGGAAGCATGTTATTTTAAAGCAGACACAGAGACAAATCCTTAGCTATTTACATTTGTTGAGCATTGTTACTTATTTAATAAAAATATTTCATAAGGTCTGCAGTATTAAGAGTTGGCTCAAATTAAGTTTTAGTTCAGATAAATCACTCCATGCATGGCATCTCCCTTCAGTCTTCAATTATACTGACCACCTTCCACCTCTTTACATGAGAAACTGTATACATCCATAGGATCATAGAATGTTTTGGGTGGAAGTTAACTAAAGATCAGTAGATAAAGATATAAAAGTCTACTCAGCTCCCCCAGGCAGTGACATCTTCCACTGAATCAGATTGCTCAAAGCCTCATTCAAAACCAGCTTTGAACTCCTGATCAACAAAATTCACAGCAGATTTCTGAACACTAAAAATCAACAGGATTCCAAATCACTCAGCTACATTTAAAAAGGTGGTCTTGTGACAGGCTTATTAAAAATCCAGAGGCTTCAGTCTGGATCCATCCCATGAGTACATTATGCACCAAACTTCACTGTGCTCCACATCTGTATCATCTCCCACAGCCCACAGAATGAATTCCCAATTTCCTTCTCCCCTTCAAGTCTTTCCCTAGTATATCCCTCCGTCTTAGCAGCTCTGAAAGTGATGTGCAGGATCAAGCTGGTCCAACGCACAGCTTTCTCCTGAGCAACTCCAGTTCAATCACCTAAATGACTTCAGTAACTATGTGGTTCTGTCCTACATCAGCAGCTGGGGCTGCTCTTCCTTTCAAACAGCAACTCTACTTCCACGTTTGAAAGCTCTTTGACTTGGAGGCTGAAGAACAGTGACTTTTTGCACCAAATTTTCTTTCAGAAAGCAGGTGCTGCTTCCTGTGTTTCTGCTTCTGTTTCCAAACCACCAAGAAAGGGAAAAAAGCAGTGGAACAGAGTCTTACACATGTGCAAAATGCCAGGCTGGACAATGCAGCATGATACTAGAAATACCTAGATGTGAGCTTTGGAATTTATTGGGTATTAACAGTAAGTGCTTCAGAAGCTAAACAAGAGCATTAAACAGCAGATAGTGCTGCCAGCAAATTACATCAGGGCCACCTCTTAGGAACCGATCCCTTCAAAATATTTGTGCCTACAGAAGGAAATGCAAACGAAGGTGGGTGGGGGATACGTGTGTGGGGTTAAGCTCTTGTACCAATATACAAGAGCTCCACACCCTTCTCTTTTTAGGTATCTACAACATATTTCTGTTCCACCAACAACAGGAGCAATCAGTCAATCACTAAGATTGGGCTAGAGCTCTAGTAGCTAGGGTGACCATGGCTATTTGTTTGTCGACAGATTACTGAGCTGTTTGGAAAAGGAGTGATACTGCTGACATTTGGTTCACCTTTGCAGGTGACACCTCCAGCCCCCTATGCATTACAGCTTCCTGTACAGCTGGAAAAAAAAACCCAACCCCCCAAAAAACCATCTATGAGTGAAAATATCAGGGAGGAAAGGGGAACTTTTTGCTCCCCACAGCATATGCGTAACCACAACAGGTCTGCACAGGAGAAATAGTTTGTTCAGTGTTTTGTTTTTCAAACTTCTAATATTCATCTATTTAAAGAGGATTCAATACTTACTAAATGGTTGCTTCAGTAAAGACATGGTGATGCATTTGCTCCCAAGGTGTGGAAGTAACAGATGTTTGCAGGTTTAACCCTGGGCAATGCCTTTGGCTGGGAGAGGACAGAACTCCTGTCTCTGCTTTCAGAAAATGGTGGTGCTAACATACAAGGTAAAGGCCATTACAAATACCGTCCTCTATTCTATAGTTACTCATGTAACTGTGACAGTCTGAGACATGCTTCCCCTACTGAAACTTAGCAGAAACTGTTCAGGTGACCTCTGTATATCATCCACCTTTCACAGTTCTCTAAAGCCCATGGACTCCTGCAGTAGGTTGTCCCTATATTAACTAACTCTGTTTCTAAATGTAGTGGTTTCGGTTGTTTCCTTTTTAATTCTTCCCTTTTCAGGCCCCTGAAAATATGACAAACCAGCTCATTAGCATAACAGTAAGGTGTCCCAGCATGTCTGATGCTAAGGTTTTTCAGACATTGCTGGCAGTAAGATGCTAGCTAACAGATAACAAAGCTACTAATGTTCTCTTCCACTTCAGCCTGGCCAGTAAAGGCTTGGAGCTCGTTAGGAATTCCTCTTCTTATTTATTTATTTTTCTGGTTTCTGTGGTATGAAGTATGCATCCCTTGGGATTCTTCTTCAGAAACATGTCAGCTTGAGGTTTCTTTTTATTTCCAGCAAACAAGAAGATAATTGAAACCCTTCCTGAGTTACAGCTATGTTTCCTGCTGGAGAGGCTGACAGATCTACTAAAGAACAGAGAATACTGAAAATGTGAACGAGCATGTTGCTGAGTTTGCCACGTTATTCCCTTCATACTTCTAACATATACAACAGTTTCCTAGATGAGACTACAGGTCCAAAGTCTTAAAAGGCAAATCACAAGAGATACTTGAAAAACAGAAAGGAGCAGAAAGATTTTTATGTTTCTGTAGTTAATGAACATGCCAAATCCATCGCTCTACAGAACAGCATGCCAGCCTGACTGCTGAGGGACATGAGGGATGCAGACCCCACGTCTATTCACCACCTGGTTACTCTGCCAAGAGTCTCTATGGCCACCTGCCAGTTGTGAAGGGGGGCTTGTTTGTTCTGGGAACAGCTGCCCAGGATGCACAGAGCTAAGACGCTTTATAGCAGAACATTCATTTCCTACTGTATCTGCAATATGCCTTATCCCATGGATGACTTTGATATAACATAAAGCCCATCTGTGAGATACAGTAACTACAGAAAGCTTGTATAGTTGTAGGGCATAATGGATTCTTTTTTTGCCTGACATGATAGGAGTACAGCGGATGCTCAGGGTTGGTGCTGACAGCAACTAGAGCTAGCTGGAGAATGTTTCTTCTTTCATTGGTAATGGAAATGCATCCATTTCTCATGGGGAAAAAAAATAAAAATCAACAGAAATAAAAATTTTATCAGAAAGCATTTAATGGGCTCAGGACAGAATTTCTTAAAAAATGAAAAAGCCATCTGCTGGGGAGGTAATACAGACCTATCAAGTCTATAACCATGTTACACCCATCTTGCACAACTCCCAAGATTAATCTACTGGCAGGCAGCAGCAGATGCATGCTATCCCTTGGGATACCCAGCAGAGAGCAGGGCCATTGGGGCAACAGAAGTGTGCTGTATAGACCACAGGACTCTACAGAAGCTGTTGTTATATGTGGCTAAGCTCAGAGAAAAGTTTCCATTGCATGGCTTTGCACATTTAAATGCATCTCTTGCAAGATCAGACATCTCAAAGATTTGATGTGGAAACCTACATTTTAAAATGTAAATTCTTGGGCTTTATCAAGCCTGAAAGGCCTAGAGAAAAACCAGAACTGTACTGGATAAGGTGTAAAATGTGGACATTCTTGATTAGAGTTATCTACCTAATTCATAACCAGGGTATCCTAACTACAAGTAAACTACAGATTTCCCAAAGGTTACAAGAGGCAAGGAAAAAAAAAACCACACTGTATTTATATACAATGGTAGCAGAGCACTGAAGTATTGTTTCCCACTTTCATATTGAAAAAGAAAGGTCATTTTAGCATCAAATTACTTCTGTTTTACACTTGAGTTACATTTAAATATACATTTCACAAATAAAATATCATTGCTCAATTCTTTAAACTGTACTGAGCTCACAGCATAAAGACTACGGATTATATTATGCCTCTTTTAAATTTATCATACAGAAGCCTGCATAAAAGAAAATCAGAGAATAAGAGTACTGTGAAATTACTTGAATTTATTATTACTTTTTAATAGTAAAAATTACTCTCTAATATGAACCAGGAAGTGAAGAGTTGTAGCTCGCACAGTCTCAGACTAAACATTGTGTCGTTGGCTCTTTTTGGCTTCTGTTTAAAAAGGCTAATTGGTTTGGAAGAGAAAGATAATCAGATTTTGTAATCTAACAACATTTGACTAGTGAAAAAAACAGCCCCTGCCTTTTTGATTACAAATAAAGAACTTGCATCGCCTAAATATATGTTCTTTTTAGCATAAGTTGTGCTATGAAGTGCACAGGATAATCTGTAAGGATTGGATGCATAACACACTAAGAATAAAATTGAAAACAGCAAACAAAGTAAAAAGGGAGATAGGCTTACACATAATTTGTGCCCTTGAAAATTTATTTCAATATCTCTTTTGCATAAAATAAAGGGGGGAGTATATAGGATTATTTTTTTTTTATTATTTTTTTTCTTCCAAAAATAAGAAAACAGTTGGAGCAGTTAGGTGACATCAGTTAATCAAGTTAATGAGCAGGGGCAGAAGGGAAGTGCCAACTGCTTCTAACAAAACTAACCAACTATTTCTCTCAAGAGTGAACATTTCTCAGGTTGTTTTCTGACAGGACATAAGCAACTAGGAGCAAATCTGTAGAAATCATTCTGCCACTAACATGCAGGAAAAAAAAATCTTTTCTCAGTGGAAACAAGACATGAGGTTTTGAGTGAAATGTGAGTACAGTAGCATCGTTTCTGTGTTTTAGAAAGACAGATCAATGGCTGAACTGGTCTTTGGCATCAACTATTACAGTCTCCAAACTCAGATTCTTCTCAGTAGTGTGTGGTGACAGGATGAGGGGAAATGGCCACAAACTGAAGCATAGGAAGTTCTGCAGAAATGTGTGTGTGAACTTCTTCACAGTGCAGTGACGGAGCACTGGCACAGGCTGCACAGAGAGGTGGTGGAGTCTCCTTCTCTGGAGATGTTCAAGAGCCACCTGGACGACCAACCTGTGCAACCTGGGCTAGGGAGCTGCTGTGGCAGGGGGTTGGACTCGATCTCTAGTCCCTTCCAACCCCTACAATCCTGTGATTCTAAAGACCTCATACCTGCATCCAAGCTGAGATAACTCCAAGCGAGGAGCTGTCATAATTTTGACTTCAATACACATTTTCCTCCCCTATTTTTGAAATAAGCTATTTTTTATTGTCCTGGTACTTCAGATGCCACAGCTTTAAGCACACATAAGATATATAATACAACATCCTACGTCTCCTCCAGAAGTCAGCAACATTTCTGTAGAATGGAATTGTAGAATGTCTCTCAGCAATGCAATAGCCTGAGATGGAATATTAGAGCTTAATTTATTTTACATATGGAAGACTTTATAGCCATTAAAACGTACTACACATATCTCCATGCCGTGGTTGAATTTTATGACAAGACTACAGGGTGAGATGACAAAAAATAAAATGAGATGTTGAGTAGTTCACTGTAGACATGACTTTGGAAAGATCTCTTTACATGAACAGGAACACCAATATGTTCATGAAGCAACAGAGAGGCATGGAAGTTAAACATAAGCAATAGGAAAAGCTATCTATCTGAATACACAGGAGGAGAAACACTGCATTTTATCACAAAACATAGGAGTCACTTCAGCATGCTGTGCATAACAGAGCATGGTAGTCAGCCACTGTTGCTCTAGTGCCATTAGAAGAAGCTCTTTCAACATTCTCGGTGCAGCAAGGCAGGTAGGGGCCACCACCGACGCAGTTCCTTGCCCACTTCAACTCAACTATCTAAGCCAAGAAACTGAAACACTACAACCAGATCACGTATTTAAATTTCACCTCTCCATCCCACACCCGAGGCTGCATATGGCTGAAGGAAAGGCTTTCCTCTGGGGCTCAGCTGTGTTATGCCCCTCAGGGCTGCCTGCTTTCCACTCTTTCAGCTGCCCAGGAGCAACACCATGGTCTGGAAAGTTCTCCTCTAGTCACTCATGGCTGGAGTTACAGTTCAGCTTCTTGAGTTTGTGTCAGGGTATTACAGGAGGTCAGGCAGCTGAAAATAGCCATGCCTGACAAGACCACAGGCTTGAAGCCCAAGCAGCTGCACTGGGGAAGGAAAGCAAGTAGATGAGCTCAGCGTGATGCAGTGGTCCCATCCCACATCAGGCTGGCAGCTGGACAACTGGGGAGATTTGGGAGCAGAAGAGGAAATTATAACTTTTGGGACTGGGCACTAGAAAAACCAGCTGCCACTCCACAGCTACAGCTCTTTTTGATTTCCATCCTTCCCTCACTCATTAGAAAGGAGCCCTGCACCTGTCATTTGCCTCCCTCACATAGAAACATAGAATCCTTAGAGTTGGAAGGGACTTCCAAGGGCCATCTAGTCCAACTCCCCTGCAATGAACAGGGACACCACAGCTAGGATCAGCCTCACCTTGAAAGTCTCCAGGGACTTTCAAGAGACATCACTGTGCAACTTGTTCCAGTGCCTCACAACCCTCGCTATATAGTATCTAACCTAAATCCACCCTCTACAAGCTGGAAGTAATTTCCCCTTGTTCTATCACCACATCTCTCTCAAACAATTATTTCAGTTTTTGTGAAGCAACTCAGGTGGATCAATATTTTACACCAAAAAGGAAAAGAGAATGTGCAATATAATGGTCTGGCAAGCAAAATGACTACATCGCTGTTGAACGTATAGTATGATTTTCTCAGAAAACTCATAATGTACTTCTAATGAATCTCAGCCTCTAAGATGCTAACAGGAACATCCCCAGCCTCACAATGATACCCCTCTCCATGTGCCTCTTTTCACTTGTAGTCTATGCTTCTCTGCGCATTTTTGAGAGCTTCGTTGCTGCCAGCTTCTGCTTTTGCCTGCATCAGCATTTTCTGTGTTACTCGTGCAGGACATTATTAGAAGTTGTTCCTCAGACAGCCCTCTGACACAGCAACAGGAATGGGTGTTATAGTGCTAGCTTAAACTTCTTACCAAAAGCAAATTGCAGACCTTCCTGTGCATAAAAGGAGACCAGTTGTAGTGCTATCATAACCATCCTTTAAAATATATATTTAAATTAAGTTGGTATTTGTTTTATATGGTTAGGAAAGTTTTCATCTGATACCTTCATGCTGTGCACCACATATTAATTCCCTTGGATGACATTTGCTTTGGGGAGTCAATTCATTTTTCACTCTTGTCTTCTCAAAGGAGTGATTTACCAGATGTGACAAGGAGAACTCAAAAATATGTTACTAGCCTGAAAGAAAAACAGACGATCGATTTCTGGTTTAATCTGTGTTATGCTGGAATAACTCAACCAGAGTATATAACAGATGAAGAAACCACTGCTTTTTTATCCATGAAGCTTAAACACCATCTCTAACAACCTCTGGAACAACTTTAGTCCCTTGGAAGTTACTTTCCAACATGGAAACAAAACTATAAATCTCAAGAGGAAAGCTGTGCCCCAAAGAGTGCAAAAATGAGTAAGTAACCGACAGGTCTAGAAGTCCTACACGTGAAGAAACAGAACGGTAGTGAACCACACCAATGGCAAATGGAACTGCAAAACTAACTATAATATCTATTGACGTTATGCAAGGCCTCAATTCAACGCTACCAAAAAGAAATATCTCCCTTGTACTTACTTGCCATGAGAACTAGAGCCTAAATCACCTCTCAGTGAGACAAGTCAGGGAGACAAATGAGCTGGAAGAGACCTTATTCAGCAGAATTCATTTCAGAAAGAACTGTTCCTTGTCCCACTCTCACCATGAAACAGTACTAACACTGGTGCCAACACAGAAGATACAACTGGAGCAAGATATACAGTCCTCTTTGCTGTATCCATTGTGCTGGCTACTATATGCCTTACACTAACGTAAATAACTGCTCAAGCCAGTAACTGACTTAACCCCATGAAGACTCAGAAGTTCCCACTGTTCTTTATAAAATTTGATACCAGCTGCGTGGCAGAGAAAAGACAGGTAAACACACATTGAACTATGCATGCAGATACACAAATGATATTAAGGTTGTTGTAGACCTTCACATTTGCAAACATTTTAATTTTATAATACTACATCTTTAGTTTATGGCGCTCATGGAAAATAACATATTAACCCTCAGCTTTAAGTTCTTTTTTTTCCACCCCTTCAGTTTGTGTTTCCCCTTTGTGTTCTTTTGCTTTTCTTGAGTGTTAGTGCCGGTAAATAAGCATCAACTAATAGTGAAGAATTAAACATCTTCAAGTACTGACCTTATACAATGCTTGTTAGAGACCTGACACAGTTAGGTAGCACCAGCAAGGCAAGGATATGCACTCAGAGCCCAGCAGCACCACCAGCATGTCAGTTAAACTAGAATGCCAAGGAAGAGGACCACACGACACAGAAGCAGTGCTGCATCCCCAGCACAGCTTCACTATGGCCAAGAACTCTGGCACTGAAATGAACTTGTGCTAGAGTCCCAGCAGTTTAAGAAATCCAAATTGTTTAGCTTGTCTGCTCTACTTGCAATATTTTGACACGCTTTATAGCATCTGTAAGTTTTACTAGCATTGCTTTTATATTTACTTTCCCAATCATTATAAAAGACTATTTAATAGAGCTGACCTGTAACTGACCTGCAAAATGCCATTTGAAATACTTCTATCTAATGACAAATCTTCCATGACACTACTTTCATATATACCAACCAACTACCAAGTTCTTATATCCATTTAATTTGCATTTAATCAGTGTCAGATAGTGTTGACTTCTACTCTAAATAATGTGCAGTTCAGTGCTTTACGAAAAGCATTTTATGTGATGTGTAAACAATCATTGTAATGAACTGAACTTATCACAAGAATAAGATCAGGTTTATATAATAAGACCCACAAACCATAAAATCTGGTTTACTCACAGCACTCCCATCTTCTAAATCTTAAATAATTAAATCCCATATCAGCAATCTAATTTTCATTCTTCTGTCTAGGACTGACATCAGCCTGGTTGGTCTAATAGTTTCTCTTATTTCATCTGTCAGTTTCAGCTGCTAGTATGGCCCTAGCACGCATCTTCCTGCCTGGAGCCTCTTTGCTGTCAGAAAGACAACTCAAGTTTTCTGTTTGAATCGTATGATATTAACAGATTCATCTAGGTTTGGCAAAAGTACAGGCTCTTTCCCCTAGTCTTCATACCACTCTTTCAAGTTGTGTTATGAATTCAAGTAAGCATGACAGAAGGCAGAAAATGCTATCACTTCAGCACATGCAGAGATTCTAATGTAGCTCTACTATTCAAAATTCTAGACACTGAAGGCTTTTATTGAAGCTCCAGAAGAGTCCAATTTTTGCAGCACTTTACTGCAGTGTTTGGATGATTCCCCTACAGTACCAGGACAGACATGGAAGATATCTGATCTTGTAAACTTGGGAGCTTTTGTTCGAATGCTCTTCAAGTTTCTTGCCCAATAGTGTCTTGGTGCTTTCTTGTTGTAGCTTAAGAATCGTATGTTCAACCATCAGTCCAGAATCTAAGTGAACTGTTATAAAGAAATAATAAGAAGGAAAAATATATAGTGAAGACATCTTGACTGTCCTGTTCCCTACCACAGATCACAAAGCCAGTACAGCTATCCCATCAAATCTCTTTGATGAGAGGAAAGACAGCTTAGGCAGGTAACAAGGATGGGCATAGATGGATAAGACCCATAATTAGTGTCTGGATGCAGAAAAACATCAATTTCTATAACAGATACATTACTTTTCCCAGCGTTTGCGTGGGGGGCGGGGGAAGCCAAGTCTGAATCACAGTTAAACATTCAGGAGCTGCAGCTTAAGCAAATGAGACATTATTTTTTTGCTCCTTAAAGTTGACTTCAAGATCTCTCTTTTTACATCGAGTTGTTCTGAGAACAGCTGATGGGGTTTTCTCAAGCAACTAGGACACATGGGAAAGTGTGTCATGAGTGTTCATCATCTAGTTTTCACAAACAGCCTAACTCAAAATCAAAATGAATAGAACACAAGTGTGTGGCATACAGGCAGTGATGACAAAATTAAATCATTTTCTAAGTTGTTGTTGCAACCACAAAAGTTCCACTGAGTGAAAAGTGTAAACTGCAGCTTAACACGCTGGAGGACACAAGCAAAAGAAAAAGAAGCATTTATACTGACATACAGAAAATTAATTCTTCCCATCTGTAGGTATGCAATTCCACAGAAGTGACAGAAAACAATTCAGGATGTTAGCACCTCATTTTCAGCTGTCATTTAAAAACAACTAGTCCATTTACTCTACCTGACCTCTGATTATGTCAAATGCATTTAGCTTGCTTTAGAAAAATCCACTGAACATT
Organism: Callipepla californica brunnescens; assembly: GCA_023055505.1. NCBI lineage: Eukaryota > Metazoa > Chordata > Aves > Galliformes > Odontophoridae > Callipepla > Callipepla californica. Next base: position 9,282,891 of record JALIRH010000018.1, on the reverse strand, counting down.
TTTGTTTAAGGACACTGGAAGCCTGAGAAGAAAAAGCTGAGATACCTGAGAAGCGTTTCTGTCATTCAGAGAAGAGTGATGTGCTGGTTAAGATCTAGTAACATAATGTTTAGCCACATACGCGATCTGGCCACAGCACTTTGAATTAACTGCAACCTATTCAAAATCTGGTATTTTCAATTAACTGGAGCCTATTCACATCTGGCAAGCTAGCAAACAGAGCAGGACAGTGTTACAGCAGCTTAGCGGAAGCATGCCATGAATACACATTTGGACAGCCTGGGAGAGCATCAGTGTCACTCTGGGAATGTTCCTGGCATGGTAAAAGAAAAACATCAAAGACATTACTGACTTAAAACTGCCTCCAAGAGTGCAATCTGTAGTGACAGGAAACAGAAAAATTATCCTCAAAGGGACTGTGAATAAAGAGCTAGTCCAAGATGATAGTGGGTTCCACACATAAAGCTTATGTTTTGTCAAAAAACTCACTAAGGCAAAATACTGTGCAGTTTTTGGCCCCAGTGAGTGTTCAAGACAGCAAATCAAGATTGGAAGGGACAGCTCAGAAATGAAGTCTTGTCATCTGCATGGTACACCTAATGTTTTAAAAGGCTACTTTAAGCTAGATACCAGCATTTAAGAAACAACAAAAGGCTAAAAATGTCTGTAGATGGAACACTGAAGAGCTATAAGAATAAAGATCAACCAGAGCAGCTGTCAGAGAGCGCAGTCTGAGACTATTCCAAACATGTAAAAATAATACTTATGGTAACTCAGCAGCACCTCTTCAAAGTTGGCATTGCCTCAGCAATCAAAATTTGTCAATAAACACATGGGAAGCAAAAGGACTCAACTTTCATCCCAAGAGAGGTTGAAGACCATTATGACTCATTTAAATGCTATGTGTATTTTCCATGCATAATGTACAAATGCAAATTCTCACACAGTATATATTACTTAGGCTTAATTGGAAGAATTAATTGACAGAGGCTTTTGCAGTAGGCAAATCTATTTATAGGATGTGTTTTTGTAAACCATGGAAACAGCCCTTCAGCTCCTTTACCAGTATTTAAGCTGTGCAACATAGCTGCTACAGAGCATTTTAAGGAATCTATTAAAGTGTTCATGGAAAATATATAGAGCAGATTTGTTACAGGCTGAATCCTATTGCTATACAGAGCCTTACAAGAGCACTTCAGTCGAATATATCATCTTTATTACTTTGTAGAATTTGAATATTGGTCCACAAAATCTAATTTCAAGTAGAGAGTAAGACATTAGTTAAACTCCATTGTAAGTTTGCTTTACACTTTTGGGACATTCCCCTTTTCTCTAAACCATTCAGAGATTGAGTCCTTAACAAAGTTGGAGCATGCCCACCATACTAAATTAGATTTGCTGCAATTAACTCTTCCTACCTGTAGGGTGAGTGGTGCAAAAGGGCTACAAGGAAGGTTCAATTTTTGATCTACTATACCTAGACTTAGAGTCATACAATCTATTCCTACAGATACTAAACTATATTTATACAAAAATCAATTTCTGTAATCCTGTTATGGTTTTGAGGCACCAAAGTGGACAATAACAATCAGAGTGTTGGGAAGAAAAATAATTTTCAGGTACATTTCATTGTGACTTAGGTACTTATTTTTAAGGTTGACTGAACAAAGCACAGGTCTGTGGGGCATCTGCAGAGATGCCTTCAATTCATTTGCCAAGTGTAAAACCAGTTCTTGACACTCCTGGGTTTCCCACATGTCCAAAAGCTCATTCCAAACAGCTGCAATATTTGGCACAGGAGACCATTTTGGGGGATACCACATCAAGAAACACTGAGAAAGAAATAAGGCATATGCTGCACAATGGTGGTGGTGGTGGAGGAAATGTGCATTTGGGATACAGACACCCTATAAAAGCCAAGGGAATAATTCTCACTTCCTGCTGATAGTCAGTCAGTGCCAATGACCACAGCAAATGCACTCTGGGTCTGAGCAGCACAGCGAATGAGAAAAGAGGCCACACTGCTGTGTCAAGGGACACGGGTGTCTGGACCACTTCTTACTAGGATTCATATATATGCCCCTGGAAAATCTCAGTGGGACAAGAAGGGTACAAGAATTAGACAAACTACTGGTGTAGGTGATTACTGAATGGCATAGATCGTCAGCCTGCATGTTTAACAAAATAAATCTGGTTAAAGCTGCTTTTTCACATGTGCTGAGCAGCCAACATGCAAACTTCTGTATTACTTAGATCTCTTACGCAAATAAATAAATTCCTCCAGGGTACTGAATATCTCCAGTCATTAAAAAAAAAAAAAAAAAAAAGGGGCAGAGGACTCAACAGGAAGTACTAAAAGAAAGACAGAAGCCCCAGGTTCCCACCAGTAGATCTATGGTCAAAACATCTTGACTTGATATCATGAAGCAAAAGAAGGAAACCAGCAGCTACTGAGTGCCCATGGTACAATAGATACGCTTTTCAACAGAGTTACTCTTGCAGTTTCCATGTGGTTGATGTACTTCAAGTTAAAAAATTCCTTCCTGTTTCTCACAGTACAAATAACAGAACTCTGGGCCACTATGCCAACAAATTCAAGTACATTCTGCTCTGACTCGCATCAAGCCTGCTTTTTTTTTTTTACTTAAACAGATTGCCAGCAAAGACCTAGTTTACTCACTCATCTAGGCGATCTCTTCAAGTACCAGGTAAAATATAGTAGCTGATGGTATCTTCCTAATCCATATGTAGGTCAGAACACCCCTAGATCTTTAAGGAAGCTTGTATGTGAATCTAATTTCGTTAATCAATGTCTTTTCTTCTCCCTCCAGTATTTACATTTGGCATTTAAACACACAATTACGTAGAAAGTACTGCTTGAACATGATATTGTACAAGATTTCTAGACAATGAAAATCTTACAGGCATCACTCCCACCAGCAAATATTTTCCACCGTAAATGTTAATGTTTTCCTACAATAAAGTCAAAACACTGGTTTTAATAAAATACAAATATTTTTTCTAAGTAGGTGATGAAAAAGTACAGCAGTGTTTACACGTGTATGACTCCAAAGTAAAAAACTACCTAAATCTTTAAGTCTTTGTCAGTGTTCCAACAACACACTGCTAGAAAAATATTCTCCCACCACAGAATTGTGAGGAGATCAATGCAGTTAGGGTTTACTTCTGAGATCACAAGGGTCAGAAACATTATAAGTAGAGATACACAAGCTAGTATAATATCCAAGTACTCATGTACTAGTTATCAGTGTGATAATACTAGCAATATAATCAACTTAAGAGAACCTTAATTAGTCTAACTCAAAGATGTGTTGTTAAGATGCAAGAAAATATAAAAGAATCATAGAATCGCAGGGGTTGGAAGAGAGCTCAAGAGACCACTGAGTCCAACCCCCTGCTAAAGCAGATACTCTACAGTGGGCCACACAGGTAGGTGTCCATAAATAGGTCCTAAATATCTCCATAGAGTGAGACTCCACAACATCTCTGGGCAATCTGTTCCAGTGCTCTATCACCCTTAGTACAAAGAAGTTCTCCCACATGGTAGTACAGAACTTATGTTCAAGTTTTAGGCTGCCGCTCTTCATCCTATGACTACACACCACTGAGAAAAGTTGGGCCTCCATCTATTTGCCTCCCACCTCCCTTCAGATATTTATAAACATCAGTGAGTTCCCCCTCCAGTCTTCTTTTCCCCATGGGAGAAGCTTCAGGCCTTTTATTATTTCTGTGTCCTTCTGCTGCACTCCTAGGATATTCCTGCCTTTCTTGAACTGGACACAGTACTCCAGATGTGGCTGCTCCAGGACAGACCAGAGGAGAAGGATCATCATCTTCAACATGCTGGCCAAAATCTCTTTTTGCACCACAACTAGTGCCTGGTCTGTCTGTCTGTCTCCTCTGTCTCATCCCTTCCATATTCTGCATGCATCAGCAGACTGGATACAGGATTAAGAGACTCGGACCGAATTCAGAAACAGCAAGTCCTTTGACTTCAGATTATGCTCTGACACGTGTTTATATACTCACAGAGCTTCACTTAAAGGTGAGTGAACATACATACTCTTCAAGACTGCCTTCAGCCACACTAGTTGCACATGAAGTTTTTCACTCTGCCGTAGTTAAAATAAGCTTTACAGATACAGCCAAGAAACCAAGGAACAATGTGCTTCAGTTCAGCACATTGCAGTTGCTGACTTCAAAGTAAGCATTTGAAGCAAATCAAAACACGCTAACGTTAAAAATACAAATGGTGCTGACAGCAGGATCTCTTCTGAAACACTGCTGCTGCTGCATTTACTGGGAATCCTCACTTCCTGATTATTACTGCTGTTTCTTAGAATGCACAAAGTTGGATGTACAGTTGATGTTATTAACGTAAGACACTGATAACTTTGGTAGATATGCAAGTCAAGATACTGTTCTTTTGTTAACGTTTTTTCTCCATCGATTTTTCATGATTACCACGCCTTTCCTTAAAACACAGCTTTAAAGATTTTCAGTAGCTCTTGGAACAGATTTAGGGTGGTTTTTAAAAGGCTTTAAAGATATACTTGTTGCCAAGTGAGTAAATATGAAATAAACATTTTATGAGACAGCAGTATCAGTAGTGTATATATAAATACATACAAAGAGAGAAGCATGAATGAACATATTTAAAAAATAATGCTAGCAAACTTCATTTACCCAAGGAAAAAAAAAAATCCTCCCTATATAATACTGTATTTTTTACTCTTACAGAAAACTCATGAACAAAGGAAAACTTTTTGGTCATTTTAAAATAATGTGAAAGAACAACTTACTTCTGTTACCTAGAAATGGAAAAGTGCTTCATTTCTTTCATATTGAAATCAGTTTGGCCCATTGTAGATACACAAATGTTTTAAAATCACAGAGTTTCAGTACAATTGTGAAATTAGTTGTCTGCATAATTTCTGTCCATGTTACACAAACTCCCAAATGAGATGATGTTCCTCAGCAATCTAAAGTATGAGGCAACGTACTGAAAAACCTCTGAAGACTAAACTGTATTTTCAGACACAGTATTGGTTCCTCTGTGAAGAAGTTGAATTAAACTGGTTTGGAGAGGAATCTTACACTTCCTATAATGTGTCTATAGGGCACAAGAAGATAGACCAATTCATCATGTCACTTATACAGTAATGTACTTTGCTATTTTTTAAAAAGGGATTTTAAAAAGCATATATAGATAGTATCCATGGTTTCAAAATATTTTGCCTTTTTTATCCACATATGGAAGCTAAACCAAGAGACAAAACTTACTAAACATGGCAGGGAATCTGGTCCAGGCATAGGACATAAGAGAAAAGTTGCCAGCAGTTACCAGTGTTTGCGATTTTTAGCCTATTTCCACCAAAGGGAATGCAGCAGAAGATGAGGACAAAGAAGTTGGATTCATCTGCTTGATGTCAGCAGACATACCGACTCCAAGCCAAGAGAGGCTGAGCAACAGCCATCACATGGCTTGAAGACAGTGATTTTCTCATATGTCTCAAGCACAAACTGCAGCTTGCCAAGAACTTGGGGATATTTGTACTGCTTTGAAAATTAAGAGCATAAAGAGAGTTAACTATTGCTTCTGTTCTTATCCAGTGCTGTTAACTTCAGTTACCAGGAGATATGGGCAAAATATAGTTAACCTGCATCCTATCACCACCTTTTTATCCTGGATTTCTCCAAGTCATTCTCTGCTGTAGTTCATGAAAATGAATGCAGACAACATGTAACCAAACCAAACCTCCAGCTACCTCATTAGTGACTGCAGAATTGTAGATGCGTGCAAAAGGAGAAAGTTGAAGGCAGGATAATGCTGCTGTTACTACCACCTGGATGGCAAGCAAAGTATATCTGGATTGCGACAACTCCCATAACACCTGCATGATAAAAGTGAGCAATTTTATATAGAGCAGAGCCTGCACAGACAATGATCTATTAGTCATATTATAAAAATGTTTAAGTGCCTTCCTAAGCTTTTGGAGACAGAAGTCATGAACAAATAAACACCTGAGAATTGCATGAATCATCGAGGACTAAAACAGAAGGGTTTTTCTCCCAGATCATTAAATATTGGATTTAATTGGAGTGGATTATAATAGTACCATAATGAAGAGTTTGAGAACGTGGCTGACCTATTTTGATGATTATTTCTATGGTGAGGGGACTGCTAATTCCTGTGGGCTATTCTGGGCCTCACTGCTTCTGTAGATTGGAGTAAGAGTTTACTTAACAAATTAATATTTAATTTTAACTCTCTTTACTTGCTAGTTAGAGGTAAGCCATCAGCCATCTTTTTATTGGCTTTCACAGGTTGCTTTCTGTTCTGTTATATATCAATAAAATGTTTTGGTACCGCTCTGGGTATTCACTCAGTTGTAATGAATCAAGTAATTAAACACAGAATTCTAGTGACCTACAAGAAACCAACAGAAAGCTTCAAAGCGGCACAGTCAGACCTCCCTGACTGGTAGTAAAAACACGTCTAACAAAGCTTTGTCCAAGTTGATACATGGAAAATCAGAGTGCAAACTACAACACAATTTTGAATGCCTAAAGCAAGACTTCAAACTGGCTACCTCAAGAGCAGTCACACCAGCCACCTGGAGTTCCCTTTATTTTTTTCCCTTCTTGTTCTATCTTGAGCATCTGACCAGGAGGACGACCTGTCTGAATGACATGGTTCCTTGAGCTGCCCGAGTTCAGAGAAAACCTAGCAAATCCATAACCTGACGTATCAGGAAATTATAGTTGCAAAGTAGAGAAATGGCATAGTAGAATTCAGCATGACACATTTGGAAAAGTGCTACTGCTGCCAGAGGCAACCAGGCAACGGAAGTGTGCTTGAAAGTTCCCAAAGCTATGCTTCATCCTGCACAAGCTAACATCCTCATTGCCTGATCCTCCACACATCACTGGCGAGGGCCTACTTCAAAGTCAGGTCAGAGCAGAGAGTTGGAGCTAATCAGTGCCACACCCTGTTAACAACATCCCTGATAGGCAGCAGCTCTCAGACTGCTTGTTTTCAAAACATTTCCTGAGTTCTTAGTATTACAGTTTACAGAACTTGGAGATGTTTCCGTGCTTGCAGCACTGAAGTTTCCCCACCTCAGCACTTCCCTATAGCGGTGCTGAAATGCATTTTTCCTCCCGCTCTGCTTCTGCTAGAAATTCTGTCTTCTTCCCGCTGTCCTGTGCATATATAGCTGTATCTTTAGCCTCTTCAGCTTACAACTAATGGAAGGTTCAATTTATCTATTTATGGTATGCAAGACATGGAATTCAGTCACAGTTCATAACCCTTGCCATTCTGGTATCCACCCTTTCACATGCAATCATAACCACCCAGTCCAGTTCTGCATCAAAAGGAATAGGACATTCAATTACAAGAAAAAAAGATGTCACCTTCCCTATGTCTCTCACTTTTTTTTTTTTTTAAAGGCACAAGACTTCTTAATGTATCTAATCCAAAACACATATCAGACCCTCTTTTGTCAGCTAGTGTTCCATAATACCCGTCAAGCTGGATAACCCATCAATGATACAGCTTTTGAAGGCCCAGAGTGGAAAAAAGAGATGTCGGTCACAATTTCTGATGTGACTGAAGGAATATAAGAGGTTGTCAACTATGACATGCCTGTGAATGGAAGGATCAGCAAAGAGATTAGCAAAAACGTGGGTGGACCAACAGTTTTCTCTATCAACTAACATGACAGATTCAGCAGTATGAAGGATTTCTCAAAGGCACTCAGACAACCACTGATAAGCCTCTGAATTGACAGTTGACTAACCAACAGGCAGTCCCTCTATTGCCTCTTTTCTCCCACCAGAACAGCACTAATAGGAAAGAAAGGACAAAATCAAAATGGCAGACAATCTCTTCCATTCAGGGACTGCCTGCAGAAAGCCATTTGACAAAGTTGCTGAAGATAACCTAACCAGAAGACAAAATGGAAGGGAAAAAAAAAAAAAAACAAAAAACCACACAACAAAAAAAAGACCATATCCACAAAATATTAGGCTTTTGCACGTCAGAAGTCATACCAGTTAGTTAACAACCCTGAAAAGAGCCTTTTTAAGTCTGAATGGCCTTTGATTTTAATGAGGGTAGATGTTGGTCCTTTCACGTTCACAAGTAGGCAAAATCAATGTTTTGTTTTTATAGGTGTTTTCTTAAACTATAACTGTGCAACAAAGGGTTAAACAGATAAAAAAAAGCCTTTCACTTCTAGAGCTTCGAAAAGGGAGCACAAAACACAAAGCCAGGGATTCAGAAGATTGGGCCAGTGGAAGACTAATGAAGTTTCAGCCAGTAATCCCCACTGAAATGTTAGCATACACTGCATCAGCCAGCAAATGAGCAGCTGAAACAGGTACATTTGTGAAGACATTTTTCTGAAGGAAGCTAAAGCCACCACCCTCTGGCAGCAAATCCAAGGAAGTACAATGTGAATGGCAGGGTGCTACAGGCAAAAACAAAGCTTAAGTATATCTCCAGAGTATCTCTGGGTAACACCAAAAGATAAATACCAATAGTGAATTTATATAGTACTTTATGCTTTGACAAGTGCTTCGGAAATAAGCCATGACCTGACCTGTGACACTCACCATACACCTTAAGAGAACCACAGGCAGACTGAATTGATGAAATCACTTCAGCCAGCATAAAAGTTCCTGTTATCTTCAGTGAAGTTAGAACTTCAGGACTTTACTTTAGTTACACCCCTGTTATTTACTCTCCAACCCAGAACAGCATCACATTCCAATAGATTCAAAGTGACTCAAGTGAATTGGAAGTGTTATTCTTTATTTTCTTGGCACTTCTGTTACCCTGACTTAAAATGGAGGTGGGAGTTAAGCATTACTTGTTTGCCAAATGTTTCTAGGTACCTGAATGTCACAAGTCACAGAAAGTAAAAATTTTGAGGCTGAAGCAGATCTTCAGTCCTGTTTGTTGCTTTGACCTCCAGCAGTTACGCCAGGGCAACAGAGAAAGGATGAAGGACCTAAAGCTAACGGAAAATCAAATGACACTGATCAATCAGTCTTTAAGCACAGTTCCAGTGTCTGTGGCTCAGACAAAGCCCTATATTATTTGTTGAGGTCTACCATACTTCAATCTGCAATATCAACAGAGATTTGTTGAATTTGTAGCATTTTCCACAGCAAACATCAGACATACTGAAAATGCATAACAACAAACAATATATATATTTTTTAGAGTGCTAGTTTAAGAAACTATAACGCATACAGGAAATTGCACAAATAAAATGACAGCAGAAAATGTAGCACATTATAAGAGATACAGTTTTTGCCTTGCACTTTTCAAATAGTGTCATATGTAGCCTTCAAAATCTGTTGAGCTGCAAATAAACCCTCTTGCAGCAAACAATATAAAAGGTGATCCACAGCAAGGATATTAGAACCTGGGAGATATAAATCTGTACTGAGTATTCCTAAATCCCCAATAACTGATGATTTCCTATAATTTATGTAACATAATCATTACTTTTTTTTTTTTTTGTAGAACCTCTTGACCTCAACTACAGATTTGGGACTGCAAAATATCATTAGATAGCTTATGTGGAATATTTGCTACTATAGTTCTGTCCACATCTTGACAGTCCAGCAAAGTAGCTGCATATACAGTTACCCTAACTGTGTTATTGTTCATTTCATGGTCATTACAAGGTGTCAAGCGTGATTCTTGGAACTCAAGAGAGTTGCCATCACAAAAGGGAAGATTCAGTCAAACTCTATACAAGTTCCATCCAACCAAACTTGACTCAGCATCACAAATGCTATTTTCTGAGAACAATAAATCAATACTTTCAAACAAACCTCTAATATATTATAGTTACGTAGCATAAGACTTAGATGTGTTCCTCACAAATAATATAAAATTGCCATTTATGGAATTAAAAAAAGCTTAACCCTAATATGAGTTTACATTTGTCCTATGACTAAATGTCCTCAAAGGTGTCAATAAATCAAAGCCTGGCTATTTTACGTTACAGTGCCCATTGGTGTTAGAATCTGAAGGCAACAAAGGATAGAAGTAAGCAAGAAACCCCACTGAGCTTTTGCCATGATCATGATAAGATTTAGAAAAGCAGGTCACAAGATATCATTGCCAGCGAAAAGAAGAAAGGCCCTATATGAATTTATCTGGAGGGAAAGTGGAAATTTGTGGAAATCAAATGAAATACTTTTGCTAGAAATAAGAGTCTGTATGACTTCTTATAGATATCTTCATAGACCAAAGTCTATTGAACCACTTCTGTGTCTTTTTTTTTCCCCCACTATAAATAAATACTCCAATTTTTATATCCATAATAACATACAAGTCTCTTAATTAAATCTATGCTGAGGATCCCACTGACATTCTCAGCACAGTTCTGCACTTATTAGCAAAAGCATAGTAAGAAAAAAAAAAAAAAAAGCCTCACTAAGTAAGTAAATTAAGATATGCCCTTGAACACGTCAACAGTAATTATTCCATGGTCGTGGTTCACCAGCTTCTGCAAACTTTGTTGAGTATGTACTCCATTAACCATTCTGGTAGAGCATGTTTGCTCTGTACTCAGGCTCAGAGAGAAATAAAATTGCTACATCAGTTATCTTCTCTTTTAAAATAAAGGAGCACCTACATATTGTATTTGATCACATTGTTTGGCAGTCTAAAAGATGCAACACTTCTGAAGGGATAAAGCTATGACTTCCTGCTCATACCAATGGTTTGCTTTATAATGCATTTAAAATATTTGTGATGAAGAATAAAGTGCTAAAAGGTCACAGCACAGTTTTAAAAGCCTTCTGTTTATTACACAGGCTGTTCACACGTAGCTCCTCTTCCGATTCACCTTTTATAATTACAATACAAAAAAATCAACGGTTTCCCTATGTTAATCATAGAATGATTCAAAACAACTGAAGTGCTGAAGCCCTCATTTGCAAACAGCTTGACAGCTCTGTACACTGGCTGAAAGTTAATAGGGCACAATTTATTTTTAGAATAGCTTCAGCCTTCCTTGTTGGAATTCCATTTATTACAGTCAAAAGAATACAATTCTGATCACTGTAACTAATTAGCAGCTTAGAGTAAATAGAAAAAGAAAGGCTGAAAGACAGTACTTGTTAATTTTATTAGCATGGCTAAGGGAGGAAAGAATTATCTAATGCTTCATCCATCTTTCCATTAAGGACTAATTAAAGACACTGACTCACGAATACATTTCAGGGGAACAATTTACAAGTAGGAATGCATCTTCAAATGATCTGAAAATAAGTTACTCGCAACAACCAATGACTAGAGACACAAAGGATGTGTAATTCCCTTGTCACCACCTACCATCGCAATTCATACACTTGCGGGGAGACAGTACAAATACATTCCATATGATACTGCATATACCGTACCTTATTTGTTTACAAAGTTGTTTTCCTTCAAGCAAGAACAATAGAAACAAAATAAAGCCTCATGCATGAAGGAAAGAAGGGAAATGCCAGCAGATGTAACGCTAAGTGAAATCAACAAGGCCCACCCTGGATATACACTGAGGACAGCTCTCATCCGTTCAGCTTGCTTTGATATCTCAGATTTCAAAATTAGCATATGAAAGGATGCTTTTCATATGTCTTTTAATAGATTTTTTTTTTAATACGATCTCCCAGAACATGCAAATGAAGACAAATTGTGGACTAGAGGCTGTCACCTCAGATTAAGCCCCAGCTTGAGTATCCAATCAGAACCCACCAGTCATCTGTACAAGCATACCAAAGAAATCTAACTTCATATTTTCTGCACGGAGAGGTTTTGGTAGCACAGGGCTGCAGGGCTCCACTGTGCCGCACATCAGAGCAGAGCATCTATAGCTGCTCCAAGGGACTTGCTGGTGCCAGAGCTGCACTGAGCAACATCGGGTGCACTCTGGGAGAGTAGATTTAAGGAAAGGAAACAATGCTGCACTACGGCACATCTCCCTGCGAAGCCACGGGGGAGCCCTCAGGGCAATGGTGGTGGAGGCCTGGAGGAGGCATGGCCCGTGGGTACCCAGTCAGGGGCAGCCCGGGCTGGAGCTGCAGCCCAAGGGCAGGAGGGCTGGGGGAGCTGCCACCCATGGGAACCAACATGGGGCTGTGCCCAAAGGGTGGGCCCCGCTGAACGGAGCCATGTTGAGGGTGTACTGGGAGAGCTGCAGCCCATGGGAAGACCACAGGGATGGATGGACGGGGTTGTGGGAGGGACCCACGTGGAGTGGGGGCTGAGAGCAGCATGGAGGAACAGCAGCAGCTAAGCGTTATCGACTGACCACAGCCCCCATTCACCATCCCACTGTGCTGCTCAGGAGTAGAGCAGATGGGGAGGAAAGTGTTTTTAGTTTGCTTTTAGTTAGCATTGATCAGGTGTTAGAAAAAGACAAAAAATTACATTAACTACCCTTACTCAGTCTGTTTTGCCTGTGATGAGGTATGTCCTTGTCCTTATCTCAACCCACAAGATTCGTGCTTTCTCCTCCTTTCCTGTTGAGAAGGAGGAGTGGGAGAGAGGTGTGGTGGTGGTACCCATTGGTGTGAAACCACCAAAAGGACAAAGTGTGAGTACAAACAGCTGAAGTGTTTACCAAGCAGTATGGTCTACTTTCATCGTTTCACTAGGAAAAACAAAATCCATATTCTGGCATGCAGCCTGACACTTGCCAACTTGAAATTTGTGACTCTAACTCCAGGGAAGCCTGAATTCCATTTCACAATCACTTCGCATAAGAAGAATATTAAAATATCATCTCCAGACCAGTTGGAAGGACAATAATCCCCAATCAGAAGGCATAATGTGACATGTCTGCCTCTGAAATGTTGATATTTAACAAGCCCGTACACTGATTTTCTTGCAACTATTACAAAAGCTATGTGTATTTTCCATAAGTCAACCATCAAAACATTAACCCTTGGCTCAGGCACCTGTAATAATTTGTTGGACAGCAGATGGGTTCTTAAACTTCTCATAAATTCCCAATACATTTAAACATCTCAATTTGAGTAGATTTTTAAGCTTCTTCTTAGGTTGTGAGATCATAAAGGAGTGTAGAGAAAAACTGATAAATTCTTAGGGACTTACCCATACCCCTCTTAAGTGAAGCCATAACTTTAAACTACTCCAATTTAAAACCTTACAGATAGAAAGCTAGAATGTACATACACATCCTACCTGTGTAGCCAAAAGGAATGACGTTAATAAACCTGTATTTAACGTTACACCTCTTTACTGGAAGGCTTCCATCATGCCTTACAAACTATATTGAAAATGTATCAAGTAACCCTCCAGAGTCTCAGCAAAAACAGGTTGCATAATGGAGGTTACTTTCTAATAAAGCTGGAGAGGACTTGAACTCTGCTGTTCACCTGGGAACGCTTGAGAATATTCTCCTTGAAATAAGAGGAATTTGAATAAAGCTGTATACATTTCAACACACACAGCCATAGCTGTATTTTGTCTATGTCTAGATAGATACACAGTCTGCATATGTATCCCTTGCATAGTTTAATATGCTTACACCTCATGGGTTTGTATACATACAATAAACATTCTCTCAAGCACATCTTGTTTTACTCTCCCAGGCCATTTCTCGGCCTTTTCTTTTAAAAAAGAGTGAAAAAAGCACACGGTGACTTATTATCAATGTTATTTGGTGTAGAAATAAACCTCCTGAAGATGAAGAGGGTAGAAGTCCTAGGAAACAAACTTAATGTGCACCTGTATGCATGCGCTCTTTGATAAAGTCTAATGTTTCTTTATATTTTTCCTTTTTCAAAGCACAGATAAATACCACAGCTTCTCAGTTTCTCTTTGCCTCCACTTTCTTTCTAATTTTGCCAAGGGACTCAAAAGTAGATACCTGTTTCCCCGTGACATCATCTTACAGAAAAATTATCACTGCTTAGTAAGACCTAGCAACCAGTCTGATTAGCCATCTTCCTTGCCCTTATTTTGTCCTCATACCACCTTCACTTGGTGTGATAAATGCAACCAGTACCTCCTTGCTTCATCACTAACACCAACCTCACCCTGCAGTTGTATTTGATTCCATTTAGCCAGCAGTTCTTACCTCTGCATCTCCATCTACTACTCTTAGCCTAAAGCTTGCTGGCCCCAAAGCACACATACAGCTTTCCGCATCCCTTCCCATTCCCTTGCACATACTCTCAGATCTAGTCACCTGTCAGTAGACAGTCCTTGGTGACCAGCCCTCACCTCTTCTTAAGCCATTTCAAGACGCTCTATCCCCCAACTCCCATATTTTGCCATCCCCACCCTATGAGGCATTGTCACAACATTAGGACCTTCCAGTCATTTGCTAGTGTTTTATATATATTTTTTCAATATCCTGGTAGCATTAGCCACCTCATAATAGACTGAGATAGGCATGTGTCGTGTAGGTACTTAACTTTGAGCTGTTACCATATAGAATCCACGGTTCTAAGCCCTCAAAAGTCTTGCCCTCAAACATGTGAGTTCCACTTATTTCTTAGCAATTAAAGAGACCATTCATATATATATATATATATATATATATATATATATATATATACACAGCAAAGTGTTACCTCTCCAATGACAAAACTGAACTGAGATGAAGAACATATGTAATCTCCAGTTATGAGAAATAATGGAGTTGCATTTGTCCTCCCCATAAATTGCTTACAGTCCCCAGGTGTACCCCTCAAGTTCTTACTGTGTCCCGTTAAAACTGTGAGGTTTGCCTTTTTACTGAAGTGCTGTTCTCACTACTTTTTAACCAATTTATAAGGTTTTACAAAATAGTTCTGGCAAGTGCACTCACATCTCCCATGATACTCCTACATGTCCAAGCTGGCAAAGCACAGGATTGTATGGGGATGGAGGAGGAGGAGCCCAGGTCTGATGCAAAATTCTCTGATGGCTACTCTCATTTATTCTAATGGATTTATACTCAGGATTATTTGGCTCATTATAACAAGCGAGAATCTGCCACAGTATCCCTAATCTTTGTTAGCAGATGTCAGCCTTTGGACCATATGCTGGGTATAATCACATTCAGCTGCCATTTCTCCTGCATGGTGAGTAATTTGGCAACTACCTCCTCCCATCGCAGAGGCATCTGGCACAGACAAAAGCAAGCCCCACGGATTTTTTTCAAGCAGAGAAAGATATTTGAAATGAATTATGAATATCAAAGACGTATCTGGAACGTGCTGATAGCTCTTCAACAGCTATTTGTGTATTTGTCTTCTTCAACTGTTTAGTTTCCTATGTGTACAGTTATCAGAGGAAGCTCAAAACACAGATCTCAATGATTCTGTACAGCTGTGTGAACAAGAAATTTAACAGATCAGGATTTTTGTCAAAGCAATGACAGCAGTGTTCTGAGGTTCAAGACTCCCCCACCTGTTGCACTCATCACAAGCTTTATGCCATAGATCTGCCCTTCACTGTCACCAGAACTCTTCCAGTATCTGTTGGTCATAAGCAAAAAAAGCAAACTTAGAGAAAAGCAAGTATTTAGTATTGTCATTTTTAAGTTACCTTTGTGAAGTGTTGAATGTTGGTGCTGAAATGCATCAGGACTGTGAAAGCGATCTCAAAAATTCTTCAGACTCTTCTGACATTTTTCAAATAATTTACAACCAAATTTATTTCAGTTTTGACTAACTATTTGACAGGTGGGTGTAAGCTGAAATCAATGTTCTTCACGCTTCTTCCTTCTACTCTGCGTTCCATGTCAAGCATTATCATTGTTATCACACTGTAAGACCCCTGATGTTCTATATACTTCACACTGCAATTTTTAGTTTTGAAGTCTTCCTGGAGGCTTCTTTCTATTGTAACAGAAATATTACTTTCAGATAACATTCAAACATTTTTAAACACTAAAGGCAGAGCTCCAATTCACGGTAGTACAAGTCTTTCTCTCACACAACAATTAAAATAATCACCATGTTGCTGGCATTGCTGTGATTACATTAGGAGCTTCTACCAAACCAGCTATACCATTGACACAACTTCCTTGTGCACATCTTCTATCAAAATAACAATTATTCTGAAAGAACTGTGGTCTGTGGGCACAATATCTGGTTAAGTTTCATTTCCTTATTGACACTCAAACTCCAGTTTCCTAACACAACGGAAATCCAGTATAATACCAGATTCCAATTCACATTGCTAGAGAGGAAAGACACTTGGTAGACTGCACACAAACAAAAATGAGCAAAGCGTCTGAACTACTAATGAGACAGCACCACAAAGTTTCACTTGTTCAAAAATTCAAACTCACAGCAGACTCTACTCAGCATGAGTAAAGGTGGCAGACATACGACAGTGTTTAAAACAAACACAATCACAGATGTTTTAATCAAATGGCAGTGGAAATTTAATTGAAATAAGCTTAAGAATTCTTAGCTTCATTAATTGTTCAGCTCTGCATATAGTGCATGAATGGGAGAAAAGAGACACAGGCTGACGAAGGGTGTATTTGAGAAAGCGTCCCAGGAGCTTGTTTCCTTAGCAATTTACAAAGCAAATGAAGGTAATCTGAAACTTCAAACCCTACAATATCTGCTTTATTAGACTTTAGTTTCTTGTTACTCTTTTCTCATTAGAAAACTCTTTCAAACACTAAAACCTCTATACAGCTCCTTCACCTCTCTCAAATCCCTTTCTCTAAACTCTTAGTTATATATTAGACTTAAAGCTTGGTACATGAATTAGTTCCTTGTGATACTGTCCCACAGCGGGTATTTTACTGATCTAATAAAACCACAATGAAATTACTGTATACAACTTAATATTGAAGACCAATTATTGATTTTTAGGGCTTCATTTCCATCCCAAAAGTGGCAGTGTGTCTGAAATCCATGCAACTAGATCTATCTTTGGCAAAGAACCAACCAGCCATTGCGGCACACTGTTAGAACATTACATTTTCCTCCACTGCTAAAAGAGCCAGGAAATGATGTGTGCACATAGGTACATATAGTGTAGATGTCACTCAATCATCCTCCACCTCTCTAATTGTTTTTATTGAACTGTTCCTTTTCAAACATGGAGATGCCAGGACTGTAATAAGGGTGATGGCATCTCATTGGGAACATGAAAATAAAGCATTTTAGTACTCTAGTTTGACATCAGTTCTAAAGAATCATTTAATAGAATCATAGAATCACAAGGTTGGAAAGGACCTACAAGATCATCTAGTCCAGCTGTCTAGATTCCTTTAGATTGATGGCCTTGGAGGAAGCTGAAGTGTCTGATACAACTGATACCACAACTCAGTCTTATCTTTGCTACAGTATTAATTTCTGTGTTAACCTTGCTTCAAAATAAATAAATGTTTGAGAGTTACTGTGTGAACATTTCATCAGGGACTTCACACTGTAATCACTGCATTCAGAAATGATCCAAAAAAAAAAAATCCCTTAATTTTAATAAACTTGGAATGAGAGTGCAATAGTTCATTCCTACAATTAATTTGTGGAAAAAAAACAAAAAAAAAAAACTGTAATATATTATTAGTAGAGAAAGATTTCAGTGCTCACATAAAATGAAAAGCCTATAGAAAAAAAAAAAAGTAGTGAAGTAAAAACAGTGCACAGAGAAAAAAATTCTGAGGACTCAGACCCCATCCTGAAGCATCTTTCCAAAGGAACAGCTTAAATGCTCAATGAAATGAAAGTACTTATTCCTATTGTTTTTTAAAGAATGAAGAAAAAAGAGTAAGAGAAAGCATGGCAAAGTTCACAACAGGAAGCTAAGTAAAAGGAAAGCAGTAAATTTAAACGTTTATAAAACAGACAACCAGTGAATCTCTGTGGATCTGGAAGCTCTAGTTTAATTTTCTTGATTCAACTTGATTCTTCACTTAAGCCTTATTTCCAGTAAAACTCCCCCTGATGAACCGACACTTTTCCAACTAGCCTTTTACTCATTACAGCATACTAATGTCTCTAAAGAGGCATAGTTTGAATGTGAAAACAATTTTTGATAAGTAGAGAACTTTTCAATTCCTACAAAAATTACATGCATACATCAGAGAAAAATCTGTACCACGTACTTGCTACCTAGACACAGACTGTTTAGTTATTTCTCAGTCTTAAGAGAAGTTGAACCACCTATCCAGTATTGAAGATACTGAAAAAATGAAATATATGAAGTATATAAAAGAGAATTTCACAGATGCTCCTGGGATTAGGAACAAACAAACTAGCAGAAGAGAATGTTTTGCAAAAGCCTTTAGAAGCCGTTAGGAAAACAAACTATCCAGTAATTAGCACGTGCAGCCTCAAAGACACACATTCACGGTATCTAACTAATTATCATGAGTTCAGAACATATGAAGTTGTGAATGTCACATGCTTCTTCTGTTTAGAAGAAGAGCCTCCCCCCACAGAAAATTAAAACACAAGAACACAATTTGATCTGAAAGACAAGAGTTGTAATGACACAACATGGAAAGAAAGCAGAACTTTATACTATATCTTTAAACAAATGAGTCTCAATGTATGTTCAGTGCATTAGTTTCACCTTAAGGCACTACTTGTTGTTTTTTTTTTTTTTATTATTTTAAATTTTTATTTTATACAAGAGCCATCTGCAAATCTTTGAAAACAATTTCTACAATGGGCCTTTCACACTATGGTATACGACCTTATATATTTTTCCCCTTCTATCGTTGTAGAGACTTTCTATTTTAGTCAGGTGATTACATTTCCATACGAAAGGAAAAGACTGAAGAATACTGAAGTCCTGTCTTAAATGCCTATTATCTACATTTCATTCATAATACTATTTACAAATCATAGCAAAGTGGATTCTGAATCTGGAATTCCCATATAATTCTCTGACTAAGACTGAGAGTTAGATATTCTGAAATTGTTACTGGTTCAAAACTCCCTTTATTTTAAAATGCTTAAAACATTTCTTCATTGCTTATTAGGAAATCATCTGAAGAGCAGATATCTAAAACTGAAGACTAGGGTCTGTTTTTGATGGAAAACCAGAGACCACTAGACTGTCTTCCATATGCAATAGTAATCCTAGTCCATCTATTCTGAAGATTTACACCACTGAGAGTGAATTAACAGCATCCTAGCTGAAGAAACTGTCTCCTGAGTTCACATAATCAGGAGTCTGAATTAAATATAAGGTTCTATGTTGAGTAAGCAAAAAAATGCTAACAAATACGCAGCCTGTCCATTCCAATGAGCCACAACTGCAGAGAGCTGACAGCATTTAGTCTCTCATACAGCTAAGAACATTACAGATTGTAGCATGAAAGATTACACATTGTTAAGCAGTGTCAAACCACATTGGCAGTTTTCACATGTCAAATGTGTAATTACATAAGGATCATTACTCAAAAAGCACAAAATCTGGATGATGTGAGCTGAGTGCCAATTCAGCCATTCATCTGAACACATTTAGTGTATATATACACTTTGGAGTAAAAATAAATTGTTTTTGTGAATGCAATTTCCCTTTTGTTGTTTTTCATAAACGTGTCTCCAGCGCTATCACTGAAGCTATACTGCAGTCTCAAACAGGCATGCTTCTAACCTGAAAGCATCATCTTGTGCATGTCCATAGTTGAAGGCAGGCACACACACAAGCAGAGAGTGATTTTGGCATGCCATACCAACACTAGCAAGAAACAAGACAGATTCTGATTCAAATTTCCTGTCTTTCTCAGTATTTAGCAGAGTCGCAGATCTATTTAAAATTAGAGGTCCAAGAATTAGTAACTACAAGCAGTTCCCATTAAATTTCTGTTCAATTAACTCAATTCAAGATTAACCCAAGCAATTTGTTGCAAGCATATAAAACTACAGATGTTGATTTTAGTGCACAAAGAAGGTTGCTTCCTTATAGAAAGAAGAGCAATATTACATTATCCAAGAGGTATCACAAACCAAGCAGAACACAAACCTACAGAGATTTTACCACATGAGAAAAAAACAAAACAGAAAAACAGATTCAGAGCTCTGAACAACTACAGATGAGCAGAAATGAAATTACCTGGACTAGAAACTTCTCTAATTTCACAATTAACATCTCGCACTTCATTTGAATTTTGATGAAGAAACCCAAAATATTGCAAAAAAATAAAAAAAAAAAAAAAAAAAAAAAGGCTAAGCCATTTTCCTGCAAGACTAGTGTTGTTAGTCTTTGTTAATGCTCATTAAAAATAATTAACTCCTGGACAACAGAACAATAATCCCGCATATCCCAGCTTCTTAAAAAAAGGCATAGATGTTTCTGCACCACAGTTGTTTTGAAAACAAAAACCAAAAAAACCCCACACTTGCTAGTTTAGCATACTTCTGACTTGCTTCAGCTTGTACAGCAGAAACCCTTTTTACAGCTTGTTTACTTCAGTTGAGCCTCCAAGACCAACTCATCTAAAAGGTAATTTCAGGAGTACCTTCCTTCCCTTTCACATGGTTCCTGCATGTCTGGACCATTGCAGACTAGAACCCAGACTAACAGTGTAAGAATCATTGATGACAGCAAAAAACAGTCACACATTCTTAGACTCAAACTGAGTTTTGCATTGTTCAGTAGAATTCAGCTCTGGAGCCATGTATTATAACCTAAAAGGCAGCAATTCCGCAACAGCTGAGAATCACATACGTAGCTCAAATGTAGAGCATCTTGGGATACTGAACATATTCAGGCTTTAAAGATTATATTTCACCTTGAGATAATGCCGCTAGCTAGCTACCTTTATTATCCATTTTTGTTCTACTTCCCCATATTCACTTTCATATTAAAAGAGCCATCCACACTCACTCTAGATAGCACCCAAGTGATATGCTAATGTTTAATAAATTTATTCTTAAGAAGTGAAATATGTCTTTAAACCTTGGATAGGAATCAGGCGAGATGCTAAGGCTTTGGCAGATAATCTGTTGAAACTTGCCAGTAGTTCTCATTAGAAAAAAATAAAATGGTGGATTATCTTATGAAAAACACAGGGTCTAAAATTGATCTGAATACTGGCAGAAGGCTAAAGTAACTGAGAAGTTGGGATCTTCTGCTACAAATAAGGTCCTCAAAAAGACTCCAATAACAGTCTGTGAGGTTTTCCTTTATGGAGGCTTCCTGAATGGTAAAATACTCAGGCTGTTCAAGTAACGGCATTTAAGAACATATTATATTGAGTCATAAGGGACGTGATGCTCTTTAAGAATAAACCTTTTTACTTGCCTCTGTGTGCCTACACACAGCACTAGGGCTAACACCACGGCCATAAGGCTTGGATTTAGACAATATAAAAGGATGCTCTTAATGGTCATGCACCCCATAGTTCCTTACTATTTTTAATGCCATATTTGGTTCAGCACTCCATTATTTTTAATCCTCTTTAGTGTTTAACTATTCCAAAAGCAGCCACCAGTCTGCTGCTTTTCCAAAGGTTTTTTCATTCCCACAACTTGCCACCTTCAGTCATTATGTCTTTTGAGTGCCAACATAAAGTTGGCATTTCTCTAACATCTAGGTGCTTCTAAAATTATGCGTCTTACATCTTTTATACCAGTCCAAGGACTGAAGAAAACTTGACTTAATTAGCTGAAGTCATGCTTAAGAATAAGGATTTGTTTCCACTGCCTGTTCAGAGGAAACAAGAAACCAGATCCATTTATTGAACTACTGGTGTCTCAGCTGCAAGCAACAGTTATAACTAGGTGTTTTGATATTTGAATAAGGCACTCATTTAGTACCACAGGAACAAAACAATTTAGGACAGTGATTCTTCCGAAAGGGGAGACTCTGTAAGACTTAAGCAATTTGTTATGCTTCCTTCAGACAGATACATTTAGTCTTTTTTTCCCCCACAGAAAATTAGATCTTTGTAGTCTGGTGAAGTAATTTGTACGTCTTAAGATTAGCCCAAAGAAACTGGGAAATAATATGATTTTAGAAAATTAAATTGCAGATTAATTAAAAACAGAGTAAATAAAAAATAGTTCCCTCCTAGAAAATAATAGCAATAATTTTGTTTTCATCTGAATCAAATCTAGAAGAAAAAAATCAAGTTTATCACAAGTCAGATTTTTACACAATTTTTCCACATCAGGAACAGTGAAATATGACATATTGGAAAGAACCTAGTCCTCACAGCTGTTCTGTGAAATTGGCTTTCTTGTTAAATCTGAAAATGGCTAAATTAGCTGATTTCCCTGGGTAGCCTCTGAAGATGCCAGAATTTGCAGTTTCCTGGCAGTAAGACAGCAATGGTGGGACTACTCCACCTTCCTGAAATCAATTTCAGCATACTTAGGTTCCCAGTTGCAACTCTAGTATGGGGACCTCAAAAAAACCTCTCCTCTTGCCCAGCCAAGATTCTCTGGGCTTCCAGGCACGGTTGAAAGATGGACTGTCAGGACCTTGAGACATTTCCTCTGGAAGCTAGTATTTTTGATACGCTTTCTGGAGATCTGACACTGGCTGGACCTTCACACAAAGACCTCACTGAGTGAGCAAGTACTAGGCAATCAAGATCAGCTGACAACTCCAACGTAGGCCTACTGTATGGATTTGCCATGCCTGATCTATTGATACCCAAAGATATCACAGTTTTCAACTGTTATCCCAAAGGACCCAGTTCTCCCCATGTATCCCACATAACATCTGTTAACTGTACAGAGACCTGGATAAATTAGGATATCCCACAGGGCATCAAACCCCCATATGCAAGCAATTTAATTATGTTTGAGTTGATTACTTGTATTCAGCATTACAATGCAATTTTATCAAGTCAGCTTGTTTTCCAAAAATCATCAAACCAAATTTACCCCAATACTTAATGATTTTTCTTCATCAGGAAAGCTCATTTAGTGACAAATACAACTCATCTCATTGGTTGATTCTTTTTGTTGTTATTTAAATCAATAGTAACCTCGACAGTATCTTATACCCGTACTGACAGAGCAGCTACAAGCAACATTTTCTCAGATGTTTCACACAATGAGAACTTCCAGGCAGCCATAACTAAGTTTTCAGTCCCCTATGTTCAAATAGTGTTTGTGTTTATCTGTTTTTAATGTTTCTTATCAACTTGCTAAAAACAAAATAAAGTGTGCCTCAAATTCTGCACATGCGAGTCCTATCATAAAAATACTCCTATTCTCATAGAACCATAAAATAACTCAGATTGTAAGGGACCCCTGCCAAGTCATGTGCAAAGCAAGTTCAACTTGACCAGCTTGTTCTACTCTTTGTTCACTCAAGTTTTGAAAATCTCACAAATAGAGAGCTTTCACTGACTCTCTGGGCACCCTGCTCTAGTATCTAATCACTCTCAAGATAGAGGGAAAAACAACAACAAAAAAAAAAACCAACTATCTTTGTTATCACGATTTCCCTCCTCCAGCCCACAACCGCTGCCTCTTCTTTCACTGAAACCACTGGCAGAAATTCTTCCAACAGCAAAATCAAATCTTGATTCTAAAGCAAGCAGCATTTAGAAGTAAATTCTCTTCAGAAAGCAATTTTCACAAAGTTACCAAGCTAAATGTGTAAAACTTAAGTACCACCAGATTTGTTTTCCCATACTATGGAGAAGAGTTCCACAGATATATTGTATTTCATATCAGTCAAATGAAATACATTTTTAGGTTTGTACTGAAAACACATAGAAGTATACATATATAAGTTCTTTTATGTCTATATGATTATTTGATAACATGAAGTACAGTATCTTCCATATATAAGATCATCTTTGTGGTGAAGAGAGCATTCTTCAACATTACAGTTTTGTTCTAAACATGCTCAAGACAGTATAAGCTGCTTTAGAGAGAAATTATCTGTATGCAAATAACAGGAAACTAGGCAGCAAGACTTATCACAAATGATCTATCACTTCACTTTTTTTTTTCCCCTCCAAAGGACAATGACATTCAACTCAGAACAACAAAAATCCTAAATGGAGATATCTGTTTCCTTGATCTTGAATTTGAACTTTTCTCTGTCTAAGAATGGTTCCTATGACACTATACAACATTGTGTTCTGGGGCTTTTTTGGAATTCACATACCAGGTAACATTCCTTTTTAATACAGTTTAATGCAGCTTTCTAAAAGAAATTACACTGTTGAATCTCCATGATGTTTGTCAAACAAATGGTCTCTGCTCAGCCTTCTCCTCTGCCACGTTCCTGTCTTTCTCCACTGCTTTGAGTATGAGCCGCGTCCAGCAGGGGTTTCCTTACACTGTAATTACAACCTACAAAAAAAGAGCTATTGTTCTGTTGTATATGATAAAAGTTCTTTAAGATTGGCAATTACATACAGTTTTATGAATAACCTCAACAGCTGTAGTGATTTGATAGAGCAAATAATCGTCCCCTATTTCTAGCCCAAGCTTGCCTGACTTCTGCAAAGAGCAACTCTCATTACTTCATGATTCCACAAGTTTCTGTAAGACCTCGAGAATTTTTTTTGCAGTAAAGACCTTTTCCAAACTAAACACTCATTTTAAAAGCTTTAAAGTTGACTAACTTCAAGAAGTGAAGAATGAACATAATAAATATAGCAAAACGCAAGCTGCAGGCTGTAATAAAGAATTTTGCAATTACAAGCACTGGCTCCCATAAGATTATTGCAGGTCTTCACATACGTATTTTTCAAATTTTCTACATTAGCCACAAAGGGCCATTAATAGCCTATATATCTCTATTTGTTTTCCCAATTTTCTGCATACTGCTCTGCCAACAAGCTGGATCAACAGGCAAAAGACTAGAAGCACTTAAAAATTAACTGTTTACTTTGTTGCTTTCAGATTTTCCATAGTTTCTGAGGATGTTTTAGCCTGACCTTCCCAGTTTATAAGTTAAGGAATTTTCTTGAGTGTCCACATGTCTCAGTGCACCAGAGTTATAAGAACATGAGAGGAAACAAAATTGATATGGAGCTGCCTTGTTCTTCTTCAAAAGAGCCTCTAAAGGGCTACAACATCCAGTATCCTAATAGTTGCAAACATTTACTATTAGAATATTGTTTAATGTAAATTTCATTCTGTTATCTATTTATTAATTAGCCACCGCTTTCAATTTAGCTGCTTGTGTGTGCTTTATGCAGCAACACAGCTTGTTACATAGCATTAATGAATAACAACAAATATTCATATATGACGAATATTTGGGGATGTGGGACCAACCAAGCAAGGCAGAAGGACTTGTAGACAGCAATTCATCTCACTTCCATAAAACATCTACGTTCAGGACAGAATGTTCAGCCCTCTGACAATGCTCAATTTTCCCCTGTAACCTACAAAGGGTACCAAATACTTCAGACTAATTTTATTGACCAAAATTGTAATGCTCCTGGCTCCTATTTGTCCCCTCACCCTCCCATCACAGTGTTCATTGTTAGTAAATTCGTTAGCAATCCCTCCACAGATGATATGTTTGTCAGGTAACACTTTCCCAGTCTTATTAGTGTGTAGACTTCTTCACAGCTTTTCTTTTTTATTCCAATCTGTTCAAGTATGTCAATACCAATTAATTTGTTCCTTCCTTCCTTGTGTATTCCCAATACAACACAAGAAACGTGGAATTACAACTCCATGAAACCAACATTATTCTAATAAGCAAAGCATTTTCTCATTAGCAAAAAATGCTCATGCATATGATAAAATCTCCAAGAGGGTTAGCAGCTGCTTATTAATAGCTGTTTGCTTCTTGATAGTCATTAATGTTTAAACATGAGCCAATACACTGCTGCAACATATATACCTACTCCTGCGTTTTCCATTTCACCCATGCATAACAAATCAAATTTTTGTTTCTTTCACCATTTGTACCACTGTAAACTAGGAGTTACTCCTATTAAACTTAATTATTAACACAAACATAACACTAGATAAAAATGAAAAAAAAACAACAAAAAACACACAAAGCCCATATCTTTCATGCACATATATTAGCAACACATTATGGCTTCTTTATGCTTTTCCTTTTCATTTTCTAGGTATATTTTCTGAGATCTGATAGACATATTGATGAATTATTCAACAACTCTTAACTGTGATTTATCTGAAAGCAGAAAGAATTAATCACCAGCAGAGCTAAAATAAACAAGCTCTTATGACTCTAAGATTAAATTACTGGCACAAACAAAATCTGAAATTCCTTCATGTGGAGCTCCACATGAACATCAGCAGAGAACGAACCAGAATTCTTTCTTACATTGGCTGTAGGAGTACAGAGACAGCTTCTCAGTTAAGGTCACGTCTTCACTGCCTTCACAAGGATACTAGAAGAACTACGTATTTAAAATTTTCCAGCAGTCCTATTTCTGACAATGAAGAAGAAATCTGAATTTACACGTACTGCCAAATGTTTCACAAAAGCAGCCAATAAAAAGGGCATTCTACTGAAGTTCTCTTGATGCCAGCAGCCAGCAATAAGTAAAATCAGCAGCATGCAGGAGTTACGTATTTTTTCATTTAACTTTACCTGGCACACTTTTAATTGGCCCTGGAGGAACAAGTTTCCAAGCAGTGCATCCAGTCATCCCCTGGGTCCCGTAACCAGGGGTACATGCTCAGCTTTAGTTCTATGCTTCACAATTAAGCATCCACTATGAATACACACACAAGATTAAAACATAGGATCCCTTTGTGCTTTCACTTATTTGCAAACATGAAAAGTTTATTTTTAAGCTCAGCATTGTATAGAGGGTCCTTTATTTCCCTCCTACCATGTGAAGTACTAGAGAGGGATGATTATTATAGAAGGCCTTTTTTGTTATACATGGACAGCATGGAAATTAAATCCCAGACCAAAGATGTGAGGATTTGCAACACAAGAAAAGATTAAAAAAATAGACAAAATCCTTTACTGCAGCAGGAGTCGCAAATAAATCCATTTAATTCTATTGGGTTACTTCATACCTAAGATGGTATAAGGAAACACAGAACTAGAGGACTTACTATGCACTTCTAATCTGGTGCACTTAAGTTGCATATTTTTATACAATTTCTTGCATGTTTCGAACAAAATCCTCACAGTTATATTCATAATTGCTTTATCTAGACCCAACTTTCAAGTTTCCTTGCTGATTAGATGCAAAGCCTGAACTAAATCAAATATCTACTAAATAGTGAAAAGTTACTATCGTTAACTAAATCTTCATTTTTTTCAAAACACACTTATTTCTGTTTTCGACATTTTCATCATGTTTTTCAAAATGTGACTCAGCAAACCTCAGTTACTGGTGGAAAAACAATTTAAAGAACATGACTCATATTTGAAAATATCTGATTTTTTTAAACAACTCTCTAAGACATCATACTTGGTGACAAGCACATATTTCCAAAAGACAACGTCCTTTTTTATTTTAAAAAGGTTTTACATGAACTTTTTCTGACATGTTTCTCAGCTATTTCGAGAATAACCATCCCCACCATGCCCACTGACTGTGTCTTTCTGTGGCACATCCACTTGGTTCTAAATGCCTCCAGGGACAGTGACCTCAGCACCTCTATAGGCAGCCTGTGCCTCACCACTCTTTCTGAGAATAAATTCCTTCTAATTTCCAAATTGTGCGCAAAATCCTGCTCTTTCAATTTGAAAATCATCAAAATAGTACTTCATTGTTTCTTTCCTAAATGTTACCTCCAGCCCTTAGCCTTAGGACGCAAAAGAAATACACAGTCACTTTAAGTCTGAGGTTAACACATATCCTACAGCAGAAAACAAGATACTTCAACTCCTGAAATAAGCAAAAATGAAATAAGCAAACTACACATTTTGTACACTACCTAATGCAATCTCTCACTTCCTCTGGATCACACAGTAACACATGTTATCCTCCTGCTGAAAGGGCTGCAGAAGAAATGAAAAACAATTTCTCTGACATCAGCTACTACAATAGCATGTCTTCCAAGCAAATATTTTCTCACATACTTATTACTACGAAACAGTCAGCGTACATTTGATACACATTGGTTGACCTGTCATCACCATGAAATGCAGTTGTATAACCTGGTAGTAGCTAAGCACCACACAGCTATTTGCTCACTTACCCCTAGACAGGATGAGGGAGAGAACTAGAAACAAAAAAGAACTCATGGGCTGGAACATAAACTATTTACTATGATAGGAAAGGAAAATAGAAACAAAAACACAATTACTTACCAATGACAAACAGCACCAACATGATACCCTGGCAGCACCACGAGGTCTCAGCCCCCAAGCAATTGCTACCTATATGGCCTTCCCACAGCTTTATAGACTTCTGCATCATGTGGTAAGGAAAAGCCTTGGCCTAATTCAAGCACCTGTCCTAGTCCCACCCCCATCCCACCACCTCCTCCCTGCCCCAGCTGTGTTCACACTGCAAAAATGGAGAAAGTATGTTTCAAAGTTAACTTCAACAAAATATATTTTCATTTAAATCCTCACTTAGTGAGAATTAATCTGTAAAAAGATAATTTTCTAGAAAGGAATATCTCCAGTTCATGGAAGGAAAAAGTACCTCTCAATGCACAAGTGAAAACCATAACTACAATACTACAATGTACACATTAATATTGTCAAGTAGCTTTTCATAGTTACCTATATATTTCTAAACATTAAAAAAAAAACGAAGAGAGAAACAGAAAAAGTAGTTTGAAAGGGTCAAAGGGTCGAAGGAAGGCCTTCGAAATGGAACAGAATACTTTTTCCTAAATGTTTTTCCAGTTTTTAAATTTCTACATTTACAAGAAAAACAAATCCAATTACTAAATCTAATTTCAACTATCCTAATTTTGCACAGAGATAAAAAAGAAAGAGAAAAAATAAAACGAACAGCAACAATAAAATCAACAAAAATCAGAAAAAAAAGCTGTTCTTTTTTACACTACAGTTTCTGAAAGATGCTGACATATTAACTGGGCCACATGTCAGCTTCTGATTTGGGCCTATTCTAGAGCTTTGCTAAAGGAGTTTATTGTTCTAATTGTAGTATTAAAGGGAACAGAAATTAAGGAAAGGAATGAAAGAATCTAAGTTCCAACCCCCACCATCTACTTGATCAGGAACCAGACCAGGCTGACCAGAGCCCAGTCCAACTTGGCCTTGAATGCTGCCAGGGATGGGTTACCCACAGCTTCTCTGGGTAGCTTGTGCCTCACTGTCCTCTGAGTAAAGAATTTCCTTCTTATATCTAATCAAAATCTCCCCACTTTTGTTTTAAAGCTATTCCTCCTTGTCCTATCGATACCCACTTATGTAAAAAGTTTATTTCCCTTCTGTTTATAATCTCTCTTTAAATTTTGAAAGGCCACAATGAGGTTTCCCTGGAACCTTCTTTTCTCCAGGCTTAACAAGCCCAGCTCCCAGAGCCTGTCTCCATAGGAGAGGTGCTTCAGCCCTCTGATCATCTTCATGGCTCTCCTCTGGACCCATTTTAGCACCTTTCTGGTGCTGGGGGCCCCAGGCCTGGGTGCAGTATTCCAGGTGGGGTCTCACAAAGGCAAGAGCAGAGGGGAACGCTCTCCTCCCTTGCCCTGATGCCGTCCTTCTTCTGTCGCAGTCCAGGATACTGTTGGCAAGTCACTGTGTTACCTTTATTTTCTTGAAACAAATTCATGTAAAATTCTCCTAAGTTCACTGGATTTATTTATTTCAGAGTAAAATATCAAGCCTTAGAGTTTACAGCTTTGTATTTATATATTTCTTTTCCCCTTAAGCAGCAGTCACACACAGTGAAATCATTTTAAGGATTTCTCTTTCCAAACTCCACTGTGCTGACATTTATCAGTTTTTGATATAACCAGAATTTAGAATCTTGAAGTGTTGTATTTCATAGAATCATAGAATGGCCTGGGTTGAAAAGGACCTCAAAGATTGTCCAGTTTCAACCCCCCTGCCATAGGCAGAGTCACCAACCACTAGAGCAGGCTGCCCAGAGCCACATCCAGCCTTGCCTTGAGTGCTTCCAGGGATGGGGCATCCAAAACCTCTCTGGACAACCCATTCCAGCATGTCATCACTCTCTGAGTGAAAAACTTTCTCCTAACATCTAACCTAAATCTCCCCTGTCTTGGTTTAAAACCATTCCCCTTTGTCTTACCACTATCAACCTGTGTGAATAGTCATTCCCCCTCCTGTTTATGCACTCCCTTCATGTACTGCAATGCCACAGTGAGGTCTCCCCAGGGTCTTCTTATCTACAACAAGCCTAGTTCCCTCAACCTTTCTTCATAGGGAAGGCGCTCCAGCCCTCTAATTATCTTAGTTGGCCCTCCTTTGGACCAGTTCCAAGAGCTCTACATCTTTCTTTTGCTGGAGGCCTCAGGCTTGCACTCAGTACTCCAGACAGGACAACACAAGAGTTGAGTAGAGGGGCATAATCACCTCCCTCTCCCTGTTGCTCACCCTTTTTTTAATGCAGCCCAGGATACAGTTGGCCCTCCAGGCTGCAAGCTTGCACTGCTGACTCATGTCTAGTTTCTTGTCCACCAGGACCCTCAGATCCTTCTCCACAGGGCTGCTCTCCACAAGTTCTTCCCCCGGTCTGTATAAATACCTGGGATTACCCAGGCCCAAATGCAGCACCTTGCACTTGGCCTCATTGAACCTCATTAGGTTCATATGGGCCCACATCTCCAGCCTGGCCAGGTCCCTCCTGATGGCTTCCCTTCCTTCCACTGTGTTGACTCCACCCTCAGCTTGGTGTAATCTGCAAACTTGCTGAGGGTACACCCAATTTCATTGTCTATGTCACTGATGAAGATGTTGAAGAGCACCAGTTTCAAGACTGACTTTTGGGGGACACAACTCGTGACCAGCCTTCACCACTGACCACAAACTTTGGGTGCAACCAGACAACCAATTCTTAACCCATCAAACAGTCCATACCTCTCCAATTTAGAGAGAAGGATGTGGTGAAGGACCATGTCAAAGGCTCTGCAGGCGTCCAGGAAGATGACATCTGTTGCTCTTCCCCTGTCCACTCCATCATAGAAGGCCACCAGATTGGTCAGGCAGATCTGCCCTTGGTGAAGTCATGCTGGCTGTCTCAGATCACCTCTTTGTCTCATATGTGCCTATACATGGTACCCAGGAGGATCTGCTCCATGATCTTCCCAGGCACACAAGTGAGGCTCACTGGCCTGTAGCTCCCCAGGTCATCCCTTCTCCCTTTCTTAAAAATGTGAATAATGTTCTCCTTTTTCCAGTCACCAGGGATTTCACCTGATAGCCATGATTTTTCAAATATGATGGAGAGTGGCTCAGCAACCACATCAGCCATCTCTCTCAGAACCCTGAGATGCATATCATCAGGCCCCATGGACTTACATTCAGTTTCATGAGGAGGTCTCGGACTTGATCCACTGTTACAGTGGGAGGGAATCTGTTCCTCTCACCCACACCTAGAGGACCAAGGTCCTGGCAGACAAAGGGAGCCTGGACACCAGTGAAGACTGAGAAAAAGCACTTACTGAGCTCCTCAGCTTTCTCCACATCTGAGAAAGCCAGTTCTCCACCCTCATTAATCAGAGGGGGAACACTCCTTAGTCTGTCTCTTCCTGCCTTTGTACCAGTAGAACCCCTTCTTGTTATTTTTCACATCCCTTGCTAAGTTCAGCTCCATTTGTGCCTTGGCTTTCCTGATCTTGTTTCTGCTATAGAATCATAGAATTTCATGATGAAACACTTTTAAGTACTTTTATTTTAGGAGCATCGGAACAAGGATTCAATTAGAATATGAAGCTGTCATAGATTTTATATTGCCTTTGCCAATATTATCTGCTCTAGAGTCACTGTTCAACAGCTGTGATAAGGAATCACAGTGGCAAAACCGTTATTTGAGTGAAATGTGAATCTCACTGTATGCCACACATTAGAATGAAGAGCATGAAATATCAGTTTATAAAAACCTCTGTTTTTACTGTAACAGAAGTAAATCAAAACTCAAGATTATATGTAACATCTATGATGCATTTTATGCACTTTTCCATCCTGTTTAAACTCATCTTGAAATAACATAGAGGGGTAGGTTATAGTTACTGGTTGTTTGCTTTAAGATAGCATACAATTGGTTTTGATTGAAAAATACCTCCTTTGTAGAATGATATAAAGGAAAATACTAGAAGCATCATCTTCCTGTGTTAAACAAAGTAAACCATGCCACTTTGAAGAGAGATTTTTTTTATTACTTTATTATCCCTGGAGATTATTCCTAATAATATTTAGTGAACAGAAACTATATATTCAACACTAGTGCATTTTCAGAAGTTTGGTAGTCTTTATTAACATGAACTGGATGAAAACTTTTCGTGAAAGAATGTAGAAGAATAGTATTTTTACCCTATCTTGGTTTAAGTCACTGCTGACTTAGCAGAGAGCTTTCTTTCTTTCTTGCATTCTTTAACTAGTGTTTGTGAAAGCAAATATGAATAATAGAGGAGCAGCATTACTGCAGGCTTAGAACAGAGCTGAAAGAAGCCAAAAGCACTACAAAAGGAAGTAGTGCAGATCAAATTTCTGAAGGAGTTATTTTTCTAACTACAGCTGGAGAATTAACATTGAAAGCAAATGCTAAGAGCTTTGAACAATTGTATATCTTTACCTGGATTAGATTATACCATTGTAACAGGAAAATTAGTCAAACAAATTAGTTCTGTGTACCTAATCATCACTTGAAACAGAAATAAAAGAAACAAAGATACACTTATTTTTTAAATAAAATATTTACATTTAAGGTATTGTTTGCAGTATTTTTGAAACAGTTCTGCTGGAAGTTTGTTAAGAGGGTTTTGAGTGGAGGTATTTGCCACTCATTGCTGAAAAATGTAGTATTAGTTTATTTGGGCCTGCCCTACACCATGGAAACAGAGTTTCAAGTGGAGGGAGCTTGAAAGGTCAGTGATAACCAGCAGTTACCAGGATGCTATGGGCTGGCTTTAAGAAAAAACATAACCCAGTAAACTCGCTTTCAAGTCCTCTGGTTATGTGCTGCAGGCTTCTAAACTTTCATTGATTTCATCTCTAGTGATGAGCTGGAAGTCCAAAGTTATAACCTCAGTTAGCCTCAAAGACATACAAGGGTACTGTCTGCCTCAGAGGCTGAAACAAGAATTAATCTTGTAAGGCATATATTCTATCCTTACAGCCTATACAATGCACAGTGGTCAAGATCTTTCTGAATCACAGACACTGCATATCAGAAGCAGGAGAGCCACACAAGCATTGTGCTCTAACAACCTTCTCCTTCTTCTGCCCCCAAGAAATACTCCTAAACAAAAACTGACTGTCCTACCTCCAAAAAAGCCACCCTAGACATTTGGCCATGGAGGAACTATTGGCTTTCCTTGCCTGGCCACATGACTTTCTGCATTATCCCACAGCCACATTATGCTGCTGGAAAGGTCTAGAGGTAGGTACCCTAATAATGAGGGCAGGATCCCAGAGCACAAGTTGCTCGTTTCCCAGGTGCATTTTATTTGACCACCAAATGAGGGTAACAACTGCATTTTTTATGTGTGGTGCTCTACACATGTGGCAGTAGCAGACAGTGCTTCCAAAACACCTGACAGATCTCAGCTACCACACAGCTTAGTTTCTTAATCAGTATCTTAATCAGTATTAGACACAAGACATTTAATTGAACTGCTCAAGGGAATACAGCAAGAGAAAAGGTGCATAATTCTGGGTGTGGATTCTTCACAGAGTATCAGCTTTCATCCACCACCAAGATTCAGCTCAAGCTCACCTTGACAACTGAGAACAAGAAGATACTGCATTATTAGTTCAATTGAAACACTAGGACTGCTTTGGTAAAGAACTCCATCAGGATTTGCTATGCAGATCATTACATATTGTCTGAAAAATACCCAGAGTGGGACCTCAAGTATTAAATCCAGATTACAGTGCTGTTGGGAGATGAAGACTTCAAAGTACAGATTTATAACTGTAAATTAGTCAAAAGAATGCATGAAGATGTTGAGATAACATCTCTATAATATCTTGCCTTTTCATGTTCTATACGATGCAGAATAAATTAACTCTACATAAAACTCTCATCTTTTATTTCCAACTGCCTGATAAATTTGACAAAGCTGTTTCTTTAGAAATAAATTATACCATCACAAAATTCACAGAGGTCAAACAGAGAACTTCCACTGACTTCAGGTCAGCCAGGATTTCACCTACTGAGAAGCTCCACAGTAAAAATCTGTCATCGACAGTAAAAAGCCACAGATTTTTTCATGGAAGTAGCAGAAAAGATTTTGCTATATGTGAGAGCTGCTCCAAAAGCAATGTCTCCCATTTTATTATTGGCCCATGATATCACAGAATCACAGAATTGTAGGGGCTGGAAAGGGACCTCTAGAGATCATCGAGTCCAAACCCCCTGCCAAAGCAGCTCCCTAGCCCAGGTTGCAGAGTTAAGCGTCCAGGTGGGTCTTGAACATCTCCAGGAAAGGAGACTCCACCACCTCTCTGGGCAGCCTGTTCCTGTGCTCCATCACCCTCACTGTGAAGAAGTTCTTAATCAAATTTGTGCAGAACTTACTATGTATCATTTTGTGGCCATTTCCCCTTGTCCTATCACCACACACTACAGAGAAGAGTCCAGCCTCATCCCTTTGCCTCCCGCTCCTTAGATATTTACAGATGTGGATCAGATCCCCTCTGAGTCTTCTTTTTTCAAGGCTGAATAGACCCAGGTTTCTCAGCCGTTCCTCATAAGGGAGGTGTTACACACCCTTTATCTTCTTTGTGGCCCTCCACTAGACTCTTGAGGAGATCCTGGTTCTTTTTGTACTGGGGAGCCCAGAACTGGGCACGGTACTCCAGGTGAGGCCTCACCAGGGCAGAGTAGAGGGGGAGGATCACCTCCCTTGACCTGCTGGCCATGCTTTTTTTAATGTAACCCATCAGAGGCAGATGTCGGTGGTATGACAGTAGAGGTTGAACCTTCCCACCTGTTACATCTCCTTGTATGTTGTTGCCTAGTGACAGATGGCAGCAGAGGGGAAAAATGACACAATGGCATCTGACATGGAAGTGTGGATAAAGAAAAGGAAGTAGAATTGAATTCCTCTATGAAGAAAAAATGGCACCAACTATCATTCATTGATGCTTGCTAAATGTTGCTGAAGACCAAAGTGGACGTGAGCACACTGGGTAGTATGTGGTGCGTTTCAGGAGTGGTGACAGCAACAGTGGATCACCTCTGCTAGTACAGATTGAAGCATGGCATGCAGGCTCTTGTTCATTGCTAGTGAAAATGCATAGCTCATGGTGGCGGCTAAACTGGAAAATGATGTTTTGTAGCTGAAAATTTGCTTTATCAAATAGTGTTGTTATGCTCTTTGCATCTGTTGTAATTTCCATGGAAATAAACAGAAGGCATTAATTTCAGAGTGACCTACATAACACATACTCTAATTTGAAGTGTGGCAGAGTTTATGTACCTCACTGAAGAGTAAGAACATTTCATTCTAGATTTTTGAAAGAACCTGTTCCAAATATTTAAAGGAAGTTTACTTCTTTGAGTTGTGAGGTAAAGGGCCACATGTGGTACTTGGCATGACATGCACATTTCTCTGTAAATCTTCCTGTCTTGTAAACCATTGTATATAATAGGCTACCAAAATTCATACAGCTTTGCCACACTGATCTAAGAGTCTCACAAGACCCAGGTGACCTTTTGATCCTCAGCAAGAGAGAAATGGCAGCAGAGCTGTCAGTGCTATCAAAAAACGTGCTCTCTTACAATGCCTGAAATAACAGCAAGGATCCTGTCTTCCATATTGTTTGAGATTCTGTCCTATTAGATAGCTTCACAAGAAAATTTAATCTACTGCTTATCTCTGTTTATCCTATTTACCTCAAAATTTTCAGTATTTTAAACAAAAGCATGCATGAGTTAGACACCCCACATGTTTTAGCAGCTAGGAAAGCAAGTTTAATTTAATATCAGATAAATAACTTGGCACCTCAAAAGCTATTATCACTTATCTTACTCATTTAAGTATGAAAAACGTTAGTAATTTAATGCTACCACCATCATCGGTTTTCAAATAGTGCAAAAACAAATGGATGTGCCAGACAGTATCGTCCACTGCTGCTCATTAATGATGTTACACTGCAAGATGCAGATGTGTGGGATAAATACTTGATCTGATAGGTGAGGTCTCAGGATCTATCTTATTGGGGAACTTGAGAATGTTTCCCTCCTTTTCATTCAGCTCCATGCCCCATCCAATTCCATCTCATGACAAAATCTGAACATACAACACCACTCCCTGGTTTCCACAGAAAGGAAATCCAAGTGCGTAGGTCAGGCAAGAGCTTTAGTCACGTATGGACCCAAACCCTGGGATGTATACTGTACACCCTAGCAGAGAAGTCTAGGCACAGCTTTAAAGGATTAATCAGAGACTGACTAAAGAAAATGCTTTTCAGTTTGTAATGTCTAAAGTGCCTGTCAAAAGCCAGTTTCCCTGATATCAGCTTCTCATAGTGATCAGTGTCTCAGAATGGGGCTTAATAGTGAGAAGTCTCACATAAGCAAAGGTCTGGTTATCTAAATTTGAACGATTCTTCAAAGTCAACATGACAGTCCATTAGAAAGAAAGCTAAAAATCCTAGACCACTGGCATGATGGTAGGCACATCCCTAATTTTAGTGAGTTAAGCTAATTTACTTTCACCCCTTCTTTAACGTATCAAGCGAAGGAATCTCTTCATCAGTGAAATACAATACTAAAGAAAAATAGAAGCTCTTATAATAACCCTATACAGCATATAAGACAACTTCACAAACCATAATTCTGAGTCCCCAGGATTTCCGGATTCAAAACCACATGGGTTTCAACTTTCAAATCATAACATTGTTTCATTATGCTGAAATATTTAGGATGCTGCTACACGTTTTTTTCAATCTTTGAAATGCCAAAGAAAAAAAAAAAGGAAACTGCTGTAGAGACAGAAGCTACGTGTATTATAATTCTGCACAACCAGCAATAAAATCATCATTTAAAACCAGCAACGTTGTGTACATGTCAAATGAGATGACGTCTGCGAGTTGAGAAATCTGAGCATCTGTTGGCACTCTTGTTTCATTTTTACTCTTTATTTCTAGTTACATACTTTGTCATTGTAACCCTATTTGATCTCAGGTTATAGGGGTTACTATCAACTTCAGAGCTGAAGGCTCCTTCAGACTCTTTCCTTTTTTGACAGGCCTCTGAAAGTGTTCTTGATTCCTCTCTACCCTATATATGCATTATTCATTAATATGCATTATTTAGTATCTAATTTGGACCAAGAGAATTTATGTGGATCAGATTTATCGCCACTCACATGAGAGAGCAAGAGAAATTACTTTCTCGGAGACATTACTAACAACCTCATTGAAAAAAGTTATTTTCACTGAGCAGTGCCTGAAGAGCTTAAAGATATTGACTCAAAATACTTCTGATTGTATTCTCTGTATCAGAGTAAAAGTAACAGGAATCTAGGGGAAGTTTCCTTAGAAATCTATGGCAGACTTTTTGAGTTTTATCCTAATCAGTGTTATTACCAAGACTAAATATTCCAGACAGTTTTGTTTAGCAAGTTTTCTATGTGCAAAGTTCTGCTGGATGAATTCTAGCTACATTAGCTGTTATTTGCTGATCTAAAACATGTAAGCAGAAATTCTTTCAATTCAGGAGAACATCCAGGATACACCACTGTAACACAGCTGCCTTTGAAATTTGATTTCATTCTTGCTTAATTCAGTAGAGTTGGTATGAAATTTGAACAAAGCCATGAAATACTTCCAGGAAAATCTGTAATGCTTCATCAGGTGCCGCTTTCAAGTCTGTAAGCAATGCTTTTAAACTTCTTGCTTCTCTTTTTTTTTTCCTTTTATTAGCATACTGTTGACAAAAACACAGGGGGGATGTTTCTGTCTCCTAAAACCCCTAAGGAATCTCAACTATTTGCTCAGCACATGCAGCAGCACATAGTTAGCAACTGTCCTATGTTGGGCAAGGTTACTTCCCCTCACTTGCAAACGCAGCAATATACTTCAGGTCTGCATACATCCCTGCTATACAGGTCTTTGATAACATCAACAAAGTGTGTAAGACATGATGAGACAGATAGTCAATACAGCACATGTCTCAGTGACCCTTTGTAACTGGCATACACTGCCTTACATTCTTTATATATATATATATGTATGTATGTATGTATGTATGTATGTATATTAGACAGCAATTTTATAGAAGCTTGCTGGAGCATCAGATAAATTGGTTCAATTGTGATGTTTTAGTTTACTTCTGCCCTGGCACTTGCAGTGAATTTTAGCTTGGACCCACAGAGCTATGCCTTTAATCTCAGCTCTGCTACTTCAGTTCAAGTGCAGATTCAGTGGAGCAGCTAAGCATGATGTTTCACTAGTTATTCCGAAAGCTGTTAAGCCATGTCTCTGCACAGGGGCAATGAGTTATGGCACATAATCCCCTACTCCAGTACCAACCAAGCTTATTCCAGAACTGAAGACAGCATATTTAACATAGTGAATTCACACATTACCACACTGAATTCAGCTGCTTTGCTCCCAGCACAGGGGCTGGCCTCCTCCTATGGCATCCTACAGTCCTCAGCCTGAACTGTCTGAAAACTACTGCATGCCAAAGCACTTTGCCTGTAACTTCAGAAACAAGTCTCCCTTTCTGCTGGTTTTCCCTCTTTGTTTAAACCATGGATGTCACTAAGTGAAAAGAAATTGTCTCGGGCCACAAATAAAACATATAATACAGTTTATGTATACAAGTAATAAGACTTCTCTCTCTTTTTTTTTTTTTTAATAATTAGAATATTTAATGAAGAGGTCAACAAAAAGACAGAACCAGCGGTTACACAGAAGGCATGTGGAAGACTCCTGCCTCCTTCCTGGGTGCCTGAAGGTAACAGTTTGGCACTTTCCTAGGCTCCATGAAACCCAGTAACCCTCTCAGAAGAAGGGGCAGTGAGCCAGAAGCTACAGGCTTGGGTGAGAAATGGGTCTCTGCAACAGGATGATGAACAGCACGGCATGCAAAGCCCAGACTCCATAATGAGCAGCACTATATAAAGCCACAAACCATGGATGGATCACCTGCTCTCACATGAGGCTAAATGACTGATCAGTTTCTTCAGCTTCTAAAGTCTGGATTTCAGTTGGGCCAGTGTTCAAAGGCAGAAACGTGACAACTTAAAAATAGCTGGCAAAAGAACAAGCTGGAAGCCTGAAAGTTTATTCAGTCTTGTGAATGGTATTGCCAGAGTCTAGCGGATTATAGAGATAACTCTCTTATGGCATTCCTCTTAAGGCAAAACAGTAAAAATTAAGTTTCCTGAGATAGGAAATTAAAGCATCAAATTGGAACATAATCACCTCAGCAGTTAGAGAAAAGAGCTTACAATCTCAACTTTCATTTTTCAGTTTGAACTTGATGAAAAGGAAAATGAATTACACATCTGTGTGACAAGGATCCAGACAGTATACGGAAAGAAGTCCGTCAGTTTTGTGGAGTATTTAATCTAAAATTTTTCTTTCCTTGTTTGATGAGACATACCCTTTACAATATCAAATCGAGAACTGACATGCTTAGCTTCACCAGCATATGAAGTTTCCCCAGTTCACTTATGAACTCCTGTACAGCACCATGGTTTATAGAAGGGATTGCAGGACTTCAGTTAACAGAGCTGGCTGAAATGCATCCCGTAAACAACCACCTCTCTGCTATACACTAGAAAAATTATGTGAAAACTCCTTGCTTTTTCCTAGTATTTACAATATCCAAAGTAAAACACAGGTTGCCAGCAGCTCTCCTCTTAGGGATCAACATCCAAGAGCAGTTTTGGCTCTTCTCTATCCTGCAGCAGTCCAAGCTTCCCTATGCTTCCATGGCCCATCCAACAAGCATCTACAAGATTTGCACTGAGATACCAGAACAATATTGTCATTTCTGTCCATTTACTAGAAATTAAGGAGCAACTGCTGAAGTTTTGGAAAAAAACAAGGACCTTTTAGAAAGGCTGAAAGGCTCTGATTTACTATATTGCTATTGAATGTGGACTGGCGTCCATCAGTACACAGACAATTGTTACACATTTCTTACAATAAGAAAATAGGTGCAGAGGGAATAGCAGCTTTACAACAAATCGAAGCTTGTGTTTGATTTTCTAACAGGGAGGGCTTACAAACCTGATTCTTATCATTACTGTCTACACATACAGTTCTCTGTCTTGAGACCCAACCAATACAAACATTGGTTTTACAAGAAGAGAGAAACCAATGCTATCTTCCACAGCATGAAGGCCAAACACTGATGAAGAACATGTGCCTCATGGATGGTGCACAGTCTAGAAGTAAACCTTGCTTTCTCTCTAGTAAGAAACATGTATAATCTTGGGAAAATTTTTCCAGTCTAGGTCAAGAATAAGGAAAGAGTGCTTTACTACCCAGATACAGCCCGCAAATTTATTGCATATAACCTATGACATCCTTATTTTTCCAACTTAAATACTGTACCCATGAAAAGACCATACAGCTCCTAGTAAAACTGGTAATAAAGAAATGGATGAAAATCACCAGTTGATTAAGATTTGTTCATCTCTGTGCTAATTCCTGCTGCCCTTCTGTCATCTTTCTTCTGTGCTCTTACTGCTCTACTCCTTCCCACTTTTCCTCTCTGCATTTCATATAAAATCAGAAGCAAAACTGTTTATTCTCAGTTTATCGTTCCCAAGTTAAAAATGTTTGTGCAAAGTAAATGATCTTCATATAAAATCAGCTTACTACTTATAATATTAAACACTGACTTTAACAGTATATCTTTTAAAATGTCTTAAAACAGATTTTTTCTTACATTTATTTCTTACTGGAATTATCCTGGTTACGAAAAGTGAATTAACTATAAATAAACCAGTCTATATATTAAAAAGGAACAGCTATTTTTACTCCTGAGGTGATTGAGTTGTAAACCCCTTATCAGAAGTGATGTTTTCACATGGTATTTTAATCGATCTGCAAGAAATTCTGGTGGTCCACAGCTAGTATTTTTAAAACTTTATGTGTTTGTTTGTAAGTAAATAAAAAAAAACACCTCCCTTACAGCTATCATCATCTGGCTATCAAAGAGGAAGTTCATCAAATATTCTCCTGAAGAGACATATAATATCATTCAGTCAGCTAAAGGGCCTAGGTGCCAGCGACCAGATAATAAATCTCAAGGTCTGAGTTCCACCAATTTCTTGTTACCTTACAGCTTTGGGTAAATGATTTTTGCTCTTTATGTGCATCATCTGTGATTGCTCTCCACTAGGATTTGTCTAGAACTATGTGAAATATTCATAAATGTTTGATATAACTATGTTCATTCTAACAGGATGTTCCAGCCTGAGATTTCAAATGTTGTCGTAATGCAGATTAGGGTCAAACTGAAAATACATATTTCCTTTCCAGCTATGGAAAAAAATGCATTTTTATCGTATTCAGAACAATACTCCATGGCATGGCATGCTGGAAGTGTAGCTCTTTAACACTATGATTTATTTAGACAGAAGCAAATATTTGGGATAAGCAACCAACTCTTCATAAATATTAACAGTATTAACTATCAGGCAAGATAAGTCAACAGTGCTGTAAGTGAACCTTACTTTAAGGTCAAAGCCATCCCTCTGGCTATTGTTTGCAAAATGTACAAGACAGAAGAGTTGTACACTTTTTTTTCTACTCTATTTCTCTGTCTTTTTAAATGACTTAACCCCACCCCACTCAAGGCTCAAAACATCCACTTGTGGGTGAGTTCAATTTCTAGGTGCTTTCTCTTAGCTTTTCTAATAGGAGGAAATCTCCCTTTGAAGCATGTACAAGCCATCACTTAAATCTAAAGAAAAACACGGGCTAAGTGATGTCAGTTTTATGATACTGTTTATTACCACTATATTATCACGGTTTGAGGCAAGGATTACTCTGCATTTGCAAGTAATCCATTCAGATCACTGCTATACCAAATGAGGACATGACAAGTTGAACTAATTTAACCATTTTAGTTCTGACTAACTTTTCACAGAAGAAAACTACAAAGACATCAACATACAATTTTAGTAAGCAAACACATTCCTTATTACCTCTTACACTGGAAGCCCTGAGGCAAGAGACTGGGAACGCCAATTACCTATCTCATTTAGATGTTCAAGGCAATCAGGAGCACTGAGCACCCATTGAGTTTCTCCAAACTCTTCAGAATTATGGTGATTTCACATCAGCCTTCAGCAATTCAGTTCAGTGGCATTAAAACTGAATACAGATAGAAATGTATAAGTAATACTATACACTGAGATCTGATCACCCACATCAAGTGCATTTCTAGAAGCCTCTTCCTAAATGTGATAGTTATAGTAACTTCATTTTTTTCAACAGTGCTAATTTTGCAGTCTGAGGAATCACACAGCACAGGAGGTAATGGACAGAGGACATTGGGTTACAAATACCCTGAGCAATTTTTGTGAGCTTCCAGGCACATATCTTTCTAAATAGGTCACATGCAGCTTCTGTGGCCCCCTGGCTAGTGTCTCTGAGCACACCATGGACGTGTCACAAACATCTGCATAGTTCATGTCTTTAATCGCTGAAGAGAGCTACAAACTGAGCAACTAGCTGTTACAACCATTCCTGTAAGAGCAGCAATATACAAATCACTGTAAGACTGAACTTTGCCTGGATGTTACAAAGAAATAAAGACTTAGGATGTACAGAATACAACATGCCTACAAAGTAAAGAGGAAGCTCCAAGTGGGGTTGGGGAGCCAGACACTCACTGGTAATTACAACCCCTCTCCTCATCACCTTCACGGAATAAATGCAACACTTAAGCAAGTTATCCATCTCTACAACATTTCTTTCACAAAAGGTCTATTTTCTTTAATAACTGGGAAGAAAACACTGTTCATGGGGTCTCTGGAATGCTCTCCCAGCACTACCTCAGCTGTGCAAGCAGACCTCTTGCACTGAAGAGTTTTTTAGGGGCTTATTTGAAGGAGGGAGATGCGAGGATAAAGAAAACTAATAGCTCCAGCAGTCCCCTTCAATCATCTAAAAAGGATCAAAGCGCAGCTGCCCTGAAAAACCCAGGCCAGGTCTAGCCTGAATTCTTCACATTTGCAGAATTCCAGACACAACTAAGAGACCAGAAACAACAAGGGAAAACACTGACAGTGTGCAGAAGAACAAGCAGAAATTATCAAAACCATTGCCAAGTTTATATCCCGTGGATGCACTTTTTCTTAAGTGAAACGTGAAAGATAAGTGAAGTCGTGCCACCTAAAGAAAGCAAGACAAGGCAAAGGGTCTTTTGGTAAAGCACTTTATCTCCCTTCAGCTGCCAGGAGGTGCAGGAGATTCCACAAGGCTGAAGTCATGTGAGCTGAAAGGTCATCAGCATGGGA
The DNA here is from genome assembly GCA_023055505.1 of Callipepla californica brunnescens. NCBI lineage: Eukaryota > Metazoa > Chordata > Aves > Galliformes > Odontophoridae > Callipepla > Callipepla californica. The sequence continues at coordinate 9,239,394 of JALIRH010000018.1, read as the reverse complement.
ATTACACCTTTGTTATCACCAGTTTCCAGCCCCAGAGGAAGCAGCCGCACCAGTTAAAGTTATCTGCACCTTCTCCTAGGCTTTTCTCCTTTTCTATCACTCCTTCCCTAAAGCACATTATCAAAGAGTACACAAACAAAAGCCAATTTAGACTAGACAAATATTATTTTAAAAAATAAATAAATAAATAGAAGCAAAATTTTAAACTCCTTATGGTTGCTGTTGAGAACACAAAGAGAACATCTCACAGTATATGGTGAAGAGAAAATTTTAATTTAATGTACATAGGAACATCATGAAAAAAATGATTGCCTCTAGTGTGGAGTAAAATGGTTAGAGAATTGTGCAGAACCACTACCAGTCATACACATACTGATATACAGAAGGCAAGATATAACCAGCTTGAAGTTCCATGTGAAAGTGACTGGGGCCGTACTCTTATATTAACGTATTTGGAGTTTATTCACCAAATGCATTCATCTTCTTTTGTATGTTGATGCCAAATAACAGATTTTCTTTACTGACCTAACTATGAGGTGATCCACAGTAATATATACAGATGGTGGATACATTCCACATTTTGCTTTTCTACAAGGACAGTGAAAGAATTGTGAAAGGAACACAAAGGAAGTGTTTCCAAGATGCAGGCTTTAAGACTTGGCTTATCAAAGAGAAGACTGACAGGTGACATGGCCATAGCATGGGTAACTTGATAGGGAAAAATAGCAGGCTTTTTAATTGAACCGCATAATGCTCAGTGGTTAGATGCTGATGCCAGCTAAAGTTAAATTAAAAGTAATTATTTGCTTGGATTTTGTCAATCATCAAAAAAGCTATCAAAGCAAACTTTGCCTAATTTCAGATCAAAACCGGATGCCTTTTAGAAGGCATGTTTAAGTTAAACAGGAAGCTCTGCATTCAACATGGATAACGAGATGAAGCATAGCAGCTTGTGAAATACAGACAGCAGACCCCATTATCAGCTTCCAGCTTTAAGCTTTACAAATCCCAGAATTTTGTGCTGGACATCAGTCACACGCCACCACCAACAGTTCTTAGGGCTTTCACAGGGCTGCCTGGACCTCTGCTCACATGCCACCCTCCCCCGGGCACTCCTTGCATGGACCTTTCCTCAGCCCGTGTCAGAGGCAACTTGTTAGTTCACTAAAAATCTATTTGAACACGTTTAGTAAAGAAACAAAGACAAATAAATTAGCTGCGAACCCTGTGGCTCAGAATCTAATTTTCAAAATATGCGTAAGTTGGTGACATGAAAATCAATTTCCTCTGGAATGTGCTTCTCCTCAGTAAGGGCAATTTCAGTGCCAATGTGTTCTCTCACATCATTGGTTTTGGCTGTGATACTATTAAATGGAAGTGGTAAGACTCTTTTTTTTCCCATGGTGGATAAAAACCTTCATTTTCTGAAGCCACTGAGTAGGTTTTAAGGTCTGGGCTTTTTTTAATAGCATTAATATGTGTATTTTGGAAGAAGCAAGGCATGAAATTTTCAATGTAAAAAACAGGGAATATTAGGTTACAGCGACTGAGTAAAGCAGTTAGGAGAAGATACACTTAGAGACCTGAAAACTCAATGGCATTAAAACTAAAGTTGTAAGCGCAATTCTGAAAACCAGTGAGCCAGCCCAGCAAAAACACAACACAACCAACAGACAGGAGAGTTTCAAGGAACAGGGTGGATAAAAAGAAAGCCTTGCCCTGCATTGGGACCCTGTTCCCTGAGGGAGGGGCACCACTGTGCACAGTGACCCTCCCTTGGGGCAGAGAGAGAAGGAACAGCTGTAGAAGGATGCCACTCTTTAGGTCTGGTCACAACACAGGAGAATGGCAAAGCAGAATCTAATCAAAAGAAAAAGAGAGAGAGAGAGAGAGAAAGAGAGAGAGAGAGAGAGAGAGAGAGAGAGAGAAAGAGAGAGAGAGAGAGAAAGAAAGAGAGAAAGAAAGAGAGAAAGAGAGAGAAAGAAAGAGAGAAAGAGAGAAAGAGAGAAAGAAAGAAGAGGGAAATGTGACAGAAAGGAGTATTTGACAAGAAAACTTTCCTATTCTCCTGGTGCTCACAAATGCTCAGGACCACCCTGGATATAAGTGAGAACATGCCAAAAAGCAAAGAGAAAATGCTTTTCACAGCGCAGTTACATTTCACCTCTTGATTTCAGAAATGCCAACCTGCCATTTTTAGAACTTATATAAAAACATAGATTTTTACTCCCCATTTCCATTAGCCACAAATCATTTTCTACTACCAATCTATTTTTAAAAATTTTCAGAAAAACAAGCTCTTAGAAAACAGCATCAGTCATATCCATTCCCAGCGGCAAACTTGTTTCATCCCGTTCTAAATCCTGGTTAATAAACAAATCCATAAATCCATTCTGACAATGTCATCAGAATAAACACTGGCAACTATTTTCTTTTTTTTTTTTTTTTTTGGTCAGTGTAAAAAGCAGCTTTTTGAGGAAGAATGACAGAAGCTTAACATCAAAGGAAACAAAACAAAACAAAACAACTCAAGGGAGAGAAAATATAAATTGCTCAGAGATAAATAAACAGCCCACACCAATCCCGCTTCTCTATAGTCAGCAACATTAGACCTGGGCATCTTCCCACCAGCAGCAAAGGTTCTTCCATACGATGTATGGGAACGAAGAAAAAAGTCTCTCTCCAACTGTGCAGTATTGGTGGATTTTTTATTATTATTTTTGATGCCAAAATCATATTCAGAAAGGTAAATTTCTTCCTTCATTCACCTGAGCAGAAATTTCCTAAACATACTGGGTTCGTTTTGTTGAGAGTAAGGAGTGACACTAGGCTACACAGAATTGACACAGAATCTATTTAACCATATGGGGAGTATCCATGCTGAACTATGTTCAGCTCTTTCCCTGTTCTCTCACAGAGTCCCCATGGCTCTCACATCTCCTAGAATGTAAAGCATAGGATGGAAGAGGAAGGAGGAGAAAGCTTGATCCCCTGATCTATATCCACAGACCCCACACATAGCCCAAGCCACCCTCAGCTCACTCTCCTGCTCCCCTTACTCCGAGCAGCAGAAATCACAACAGGAGTTACTCACTCATAGCTTACATAAAAATTGTTATGAAGGCTAGGGGGCTGATTACAGTCGGACAGCATACCTTTTCGCTTTACTCTTTATACTACTGTTGGAAATCATGAACCAACAGTCTTTATTGAATTTCTGTTATTTTGGTTGAGATTTCTATGCAAATATTATATATCTACATCTCTGATATAACTTTCCTCCTAAACCAGTTTGTCTTCCCCTCTTAATTCCTCACTGACAAATAAATGTATTTCCAGCTGTATCTGTGGGAAACAAATAGTGTCAAGCAATGACCAGCTAAGAAACACACACCTGTCATAAACTAAAGGGCATCTCAGGGGATATATTGTATTCCATTCCCAACTTACCAAGAACGGATACAATGGAAAAATGGAGCAGTGTCAACTACCAGATGTTTTCAAGCCTCTCTAATTAGGTAAAAATTAAACAACTGCTATGTTCTGTATTATAGATATTTTGCAGATGTGTCATTCACATAAACATACAGAGTCTGATTTTCATTTACATAGAGGCCTCTTTACACTGCTTTGGCATCACAACATCCCTTAATATTCGTGTGAGATATTTACAAACTTTCTAAGTTCCTTTTATACTAAGAGATTATCATAATCAATTTCTCAGAAATACAGAAGGATCAGGATCATCATATGTTGTGGAAGACTTTAGCAAGGGGTCTTGACTGAAAGAACTCTCCTTCAATATTTACATTCTGCGTAGAATAACTCTGCTGAAAATAAATTAGGCCCAATGCATGTGAACTGTGCATCTTTGCAAATGTCACTGAATATTGAGTTGTAACTGTGATTAATTTGTTCGTATGGAACACAAAATGTTGGGCTATGTTTTGTTTGCCCGCTCAGCTCTTTTCCTCAGGCTCTGCACAAACCCACTTGACAACCCCAAGCTGCAAACATTTCCAGAATGAGAAATACAAGTAAATCCTGTGTGCACTCAAAATAACAGCAGTTTCTCATCAAAACGAGGAAAACTACCACTAGGCAAGGTAGAAGGAAAAACATTAGCAAAATACAACTGAAGTAAGTAAACTACTTTATTCTTCTTCTGAAGAACGAAATAGAAAAAAAAAAGTAAAATGAATTCCTTTATAAAAAGAAAACTGTTCTAGCTAGCTCTTCACAGATGCCCTTAACTAACTCATAAGAATCCAGAAGATGATGATGCTTTGAGAAGTACATATAATCCTGCTTACATAAAATGAACATACTTTATTTGTACCTTCACTCCAAGAAGTAATTATTAGAACTCTTTACAGTTAAATATACATTTCTAACCCGAATAACCTACCACATTTAAAAGAATGAACATTTGTTATACAACGAAATAGAAACAGCAACCATGATGGACCACTTACATCAGCATCTGTCTCCAACTGTTCCAGTTAAGCTTTTCTCACACTGCTCAATCTTGGGTGTCTGCATCAGACTGTGACAGCAACACAGTCCCCACAGACAAAAAGCCTGATGCACCATATGTGTAAAAGAAAGAGTGACTGTACTGAAAATTATTATCATTACAGAAGATTAGACAAACATAGATCCACATGTATCATTTTGCACTTGGAGAAGACTGAAGCACGGTTAGTAATAGATTTGATTTTTTCTCAGCATTTCTGAATCATTATTTATCTTTTGGCCATCTGGTCTAATTGCTATCTCATTTTTAAGATGGGCAGACATATCATGTGCTTATAGTACCCATCTTTTTTGGTAAGGACTTTTTTGTTAGCATAGGCACTATCTGTCTAAATGACATTGTACTATTTGAAAGCATTTGGCCAAAAACCTAACTGGAAAGCTAGTAATAATCCTGATTAATATGTTGTGTTTGGTTTGCTTTATTACAAATTGCTCTTATAAAAGGAATTGAAAAGTGAGTGGTCTTCCAAACTGTGTGTTCAGCTATATTTGGGAACTTTGTGAGCTGCAGAGAAGTCTGGTCTGGATTTCTTGCTTCATTTCACGTTCCCTTTGTGAATAAACTCAAAATTACAAGAAGCGAATAGCTTTTAACTCACTTTACTCTGCATGGAGCACAAGGATGAAGGCTGCCACCTGTTCACAAACAGCATGTGCAGATGTAACAGCAAATATGGGCTGACAGGCCAAAGAGAGCTCAGGAGACATTAACAGTTGGGCTACAAACTCTGTACCAGTAATCCAAGATACTTAGTAACGCACATGTTAGGCTAGACATCATTTATATCTCCTTTTCTGCTTTAAGTAGCCTAAGCCACAGGGCCTGCTAACACAGCTAAAAAATGTCTCCTCCCTCCTTTTCTGCATTTGTCTCCACGTCCACCTGTTTTCACAGTGCTGTAGATTTCTAACTTCATGTCTTTTTAATGTGCTTGCCAGTTATTTCTCCATACCCCTATTCTTACTCAAGATTTTCTTTAAGATTTTGTTCTACCAGCTATGAACCCTCTTCATTCTTCAGATCACCTTTCTTCTCTGATGAAAGGGGGATGTTTTCACTGCACAATGCAGTGATATCCAGATGCACTCTGGTCTGGTCAGCCTTTGTCTGGATGAATTAGCAGGTCTGGTTTTACCTGCTAGCTACAGTGAACTGTTTATGTAGTTCAGCTGCTCACAGCACCCGTGCCATGATGTTTCATGGTAGTTTCATGATATGTCAGACTGATCATGCTGAAGAGGCCTGTCTCAACTGCTCAGAACAAAGATCACCTGCATATTTTAACAGGAAACCTTCCTGAATTTCTCAGGCTTAAAAAAATTGCAAGAATATAATGCAGGCTGAGGTGCAGGTCACAGAATTAATACAAAGTACATGGGTATCCTTCCCTGTACATCTTACTCTCTCCTGACTACTCATGCATGTTTCCCAGAGCCTCCTCAGCAGGGCCAAAACTGCTGCTTGGGGGACTTAAGCTTCTAAGATGCAGCATGGCAACAAGAAAAAAAAACATTTGCAAATGGGTTTAAATTCATCTTTAATGAGTTCCTAGCACAGGCCATCCAACACAGCTGAGGGGAGAGTGGTGAGTAGGAACCGAATAATTCCTTTGCCTAATATGAGCATCAAACAATATATCACCAAACCTCAGTTGTCTTAATAGCTTCCCTTCCCAGACACACCCTGGGCCACATAAAACAAAAAGACCATGGGCCTCACCTTAAGGAAATTTACTACTGATCTGTAATCTCTTAGGATGTTTTATCTCCAAGGAAAAAGCAGTGACACGTCTGGAGAAACCCCTATCTAAGTCAACCACACAGCCCTGTTTGCTTTCCCTTGCCATGTACCTCCTGAAAAGTTAATCTGTAAGCAAGTATGGTCAGCTTTCAGTAAAATTCAAAGAAAGCTTTTGTCAGTTTGCATTTGGAGTCTAAAATCAGAGTCAGAGCAAAAACCAGCCCTTAGAATGGAACATTAAGTGGGTCTCTGGCTTTTTCTTTTTTTTTCTTTTTCTTTTTTTTTCTTTTTTTTAATATAAGAGTAGTCTGGGTACAGCAACAGATTAATTCTGAATAATATCATCCCTACCAAAAAGGAGGAACAGATGGAATTTTGCTCATGACTGTAAAGCAATTCAGCACACTCATACTGATTGGGTCAATATTGAATTCCTGAGCCTAAATGCTATCAGTAAGTTAGGCCCTTTCAAAAACCTTCTCTTCAAAACCACAGTATTTCATAATGTGCATAAAGCTGAATGCATGAAATAAAGCATGCAAGTGCAAAGATAGGGATTTTAGAATTTGTTTTGTGATTATGAGTACCTTTCTGTATAATCGGTCAATAATCACACCACTTTTCAAGCAAAATAGATCAGTAATCTTTTTGCATAAGCATTTATCTTCATTCTAGCAAGAGCAAACCCACTAACACAGAAAGAAAAGAAAGGAAAAGAAAAAACACCTTCTGAAACACAGATTTCACAAAGATTATCTTACTTAAGCTTGTATAAACTGACAAAACCAGTGGATATATAGTTAACATAAGTAGTATATCACATTTTTAAACAATCTATGCAATAGAAGATTGGTCTTTGTAAAAGGCTGTTGAAATCTTCAAAAAACAAGTTCATTGTGAATGGAACAAGAATCACAGGGGTTTAAATTGAAGCAAATGAGGTTCAGGTTAGATACTGGGTACCATGAAGCACTTATAAAAACTGCCTAAGGAAGCTCAGAGACCCCTATCACTGTAATTCCTAAGAGGGTGTAAGAAGAATTTGGCAAAACATATATAGTATATTCATTCAGCCATCCTTGGCTTGGGAAGGAATAAGTGTTTTGTTCAGTCCAGGTCACTGTTGTGTTATCACAGCTGTGCACTGTTTTTTAATCGTATTTTCTACCTAGTGCTTAAGAAACACGTAGTATCTATTTGTATCTATGCTGCTTTTCTTCATTTGTCACCTCAGAGTAATGAACTACTAATAACAATAAAAACAGAGAAGTCATCTCATTTAACAAATACTTGGTAAAGTCAAAGATCGGGAATTTCAGCTCCAGTTCCGTACTCAATAATGGGATGTAATAGTTCTTTGTAATTGGTTATACAGAGGTAGGTTGGGTTCTAGAGGCATTAACTCAAAATTTCCTTCTTTGGTTTGTTTCAAACAGAAAAAAAAAAACATCTATAACAAGCTTTGTTTCTCCTATAGCATCTGAACTTGCACAGACATTCCCTCTGCCATCATCTTGACATCATAAAAGAAGTACCAAGAGACTTCTACTGACAGCTTCATGAGCTGACTGTGATGACACTACATGTCTCATGAAATGGAGTATGGAATTGGTGAGTTCAGATTTTACAACAAAACTTAGAGGAAAAAAAAAAGAAGAAAGAAAAGGAAATATGTGCTTTTTAGGAAATGGTGCAACTTCAGCATCTTAATTGATTCAAAATATGTTTTCCAGTTTTCACCACAGGCACTCATTTAATTGCTTACTTTCAAGTTATTAAGTAAAATATGTTCCTCTTTTCATCCTATAATTCCATTTAGCTTTTCTTAAAAATAAATAAATAAAACAATACCTGTATGAGTAATATGTGGCATGCTTTGTTTGTCAGGCAGAATTGCGCTAGAAGTCCACATGCAGTTGTTTTTTGGAAAACAGAAATGAAACACTTCACTTTCAATGCATGAAGTTCATCTTGGAAATGGCATAGCATTTCAAGAATCATATCTGAAAGAGGAATAAAGTGTACTAGAAACAAAACAAAGAAAGCTGATGATGGGTGATGGACAGGTAATGCACTTGAAGACAAAAAGCATTGAAAGTGAGAATTAAAATAGTGAGAACTGAATATCTATTAATAGCGCATATGGAAAGTTCTGAAATAAGATAAAATGAACCTGAAACATTAGAAGGTAAACAGATGTATGAACTAAAGACATGGAAACAACCTTCATTCTGTGTAATCAACAATGTCAACTGAGTCCACTGCATATTTGATATTAAAAAAAATAATAATAAATTTTCTCTATTTTAAGTTGTACTTATTCTAAGAGTGACAATAAAGAATGGTGCCCTGAGTGGCGTGATCTAGGGGGTGGCAGCCTTGCCCATGGCATGGGGGGTTGGAATTAGATGATCTTTAAGGTCCCTTCCAGTTCAAACCCTTACACGATTTTCTTACTTTCCTAGGAGTATAGGGATGTTCTATGTATAAGCTGAGGTCCCTATCTGTGCAAAGTCCATCTCAGCCCTTAATATACCTGTAGTTTTCGCTCTTCATCTATACCTGCCAATGCTGACTTAGGTACTTAACAGCCTTACTTAACAGGAAAGGGGAAAAAACGTTGCTCATAAAAAAACATTCACACTGCCTACGCATTACAGAAGTCTGTTTATCTGAAGTCCCTGCACACATGAGACCACTGTTTGAAATTCCAGCAGGTACTGAGCTCTCCCAGAACACGCCTCTGGGCATGGAAGCCTGGATCTATCCCTTAAAAATATTACTGTTATTGTAACAACAGCAACAGTAGTAGTGTCTATTCCTTTCTTCTGCAGGAGATAGAACATTTCTCCATTCAAGCTGTTTTAAGTGACTGCTCACATTTCTCTACAAGTCATAACCAGACATTCCTCAGCTGAGGGATGGAGACAGTCTGACCAATCAACTGACCACTTTCCATCCCTGACGTGGACAAGGATAAAAGGCCAATACACATCTTTATGGCAAGGACACACCAAAGAAAAGAGCCAAGCATCATTCTGCAGCTCAGAAGCAGAGGGATTAACCACTGAAAGGGAGTTTTGGATCCCAGTACCAGTTCCACAAGCTTTTTATGTATTTTAATCTAATAATTTGCTAATTCAAGGCACACGAGCAGCCCCAAAGTGCAGAGAAAAATGATCAAATGTGGTGAATAGTGGGTACCAGAGCCCATTAACTATGATACTTGTATTTAATTGTTACCTCTGATAGTTTATTCTGGAAAGTTTGCGTATACAGATTAGCTGATATCATATAGGCGCTGGCTTAAATAAACAGCAGTGAGATGATCTTAATGTCATAAATATACAGGGCCACTTTTCAGGCAATGATTCTGAAAAGGATTCTTCTTATGGGTCACTGAGATGGCAAGCGAGGAACAGCACACAAAAGTGAAGCACTCAAAAGGAAATGAAGAGGCAAAAGGAAATGAAGAACATCAGCATGACATTTCTTTTTCACCTTTTCCTTCTTTTGCATGCCATTGCTAATAGACGAATGAGGTCCATTGCTATTTCAACTTGCATGCAAGGCTGAATCAGATACACTACTACGTTCAGCACACGAATAAGCAAATATTCATGTCAAAAAGAGTGACAAAAATGGTTCCATTTGTTTTGTTTAAAGTGTAAACAGACCTTGCAATGATGTTATACCAATTCTGTATGTAAATTTATGCTGATTCCTGAAAATGAAGTTAAGAGGATTTTCTCACAGAGTTATACATTTCATAGAATGACACTGCTGTGTTCTGTACTATCCAGGTTAATAACATTTGTGTACCAATTCCCCTTCCTCCTTGCCCCCCCCCCCCCCCCCGCAGGGCATTTTACTTACCACGTAATTCGATTGCTGATGCATGATCTGTAATCAGAAAGCCCTCACAAGGCCAAAGCACTAGGAGGTTTGATGGCCACAACGCACTGATCTGGTACCTGTAGATCTTGAGACATTAGTTTTTCAATCTATTTAACTGATACCTAGATCTATCTAAACTGTGGAGTATTTTAAGATCTATGGAAGTACATGCCATGAAAAACTCACATTACCTTGTACTAAGTTAGATTAGAAACTGTACATAGTACAGCTACGCTGTACACTGTATTTCTCCTTGGTTGGTTAGGAACTGCCTAATAACAGAAGTAACTTTAGACCTGGTCTGCCCTAAAAAGAGCTTTTATATGCTGCATGCAATGAAACCAATTTCAGTGCACATGTATGTAAGACTGCCCTAATCACGGAGGCAAAGCAGGTTTTATCAGATTTTCTGAGCATTTAGGGGTTAACAGCACAGAACTTATCTCACTGAGCACACCACAGAAGTGCAAGTAGGGGTTGATTGTGGCTTCACAGCTCTTAAGACCAGAACTGCTATGGGTTGTTTCCCACTAATGCCCTAGCAGCAGCACTTCACCGTTTTCCTTCAGGTTGTCCCTGAGTGCAGTCCAAAATAGTCACGGGAACGAATAATGAGCAAACTTCCACGGAGGGGAATGTACGTTACATAAGTGCTTCCATAGCCCTGACTACTGTTTCCTGAGAAAGGAAACTCCATTCATCAAGTCTGTAATAAACTGACATCTCATCAGCAGGGGAAACAAGAGGAAGGCACTTGTGAAGGCAGAAATCTGTCCCTGTACATATATGAACTGTTTTCCTTTGCATGCCTAATCTGTGAGGTGACTAAAGTTTTACCCACTAGTGCTATAATACTCACATGGGAAACATTAAGTTAAATATCACAAAATTAAAGTGTAAGAGTTATTGGAAACTGGAGCTGAGCAAAATATTAGAATTTTCATCCTGGGGGAAATTCTAATGCTTCAACATTTGTTTTCTTCCAAAATTAGGATGGAAATGTTAAAATACCTCTTTTTTTCATAGAATGAACATGTTCTCAGCCACTTTGACATTAAACTGAATTTGACAAAGGTGTTACAACATCTCCTGGGAATTGTTGTTAAGGTACCTTGTACTTAGAATCATGTTAACAAGGGATATTTTAGTTGGGTTATTGAAACAAAACCTTGAAGAAATGTCTGGGGTCAGGCAGAACATTCATTTAATCCTTTTCTTCTTTCAGGTTATTTAACCCTTTTATTCCCTTTATTAAAAAAAAAAAAAAAGAAAAGAAGTGCTCTATTCAGAAAGGGAAACAAGTTTCAAAATAGAAAAGTCACACTGCTCCATTTTTAAGGCATTCAGCAAAGATTCCTGGATTTTGCGCCGATACTCAAAATAGGGCTTCTTTTGGTTAAACTTCAAAATGAGAAGAATGGCTCTCTCGTTGTTGCCAAAATTAATTGTTAATACGAATTAGCTCAGTAAATAGTTTCAACTCAATTCTACAACAGAACTTTATCAAGCAAGGAAACATCATATAAAAGATCTATGTTTGGTTTTACTGTCTGTGCTCTTCATAAGCTTTCTGGTTTGACTATACACCCCCATAGCTGATCTTCAGTCTAGAAAGCTGAAATGACATCCTGGCCTTTTTCAAGATTCCGGTATCCTAACAAACAGCATCCTGGGAGCTTACTATTTTTGCCTCTTCCAGATGACTATTTCTTTTGTCCTGACTTTGTGTTGCTGGATGCTGCATGCTGGGTAGATTGCTCTTGTCCTAAGAGTATTGCTGGTATGTTGGCTACAGTCTGTTGACTTCCTGAGTGAAGGAAGTAAAAACAGAACGGAAAAATCTCAGAAAAAAATGTCCTAATGGAGGTGAAAAGGTATCTTGCTGCAATTAAATGTACACTAAGGCATTTGAGAAGCACAAAGAGGGATCCTTTGCGTAGACTTAATCAGAATAGAATTTTTTCCACTTACAGATCATCCATTGATCTTCTGATGTTTAGTTGGCTGGTATTTTCTAGCCATTTGAGGTCTCAGACCCTATTCATTTAATAAAAAATAAGGCCTGAGACCTCAGATGTCTACATACACACATTTTTAAAAAATCCCCGTTCATACTTTTGCTGCTCTCATACAAAGGCTAAAGGTTACAGTTTTAGTTTAAACATAATATTTTTATGGTTCATAAGAAAATCTGTATTAGTTTACATTTTTGGCAACTTTCATTATACCCCAGTGATTCCTAGAAGTCCTTGTACTTTCCTGCTGGTGAGAGATACTTTCCATAAAATAACACAGTATAAAAATAGTAATTATTAACTCACTGTGATGTATTTTGTTAAGGTGCAGAGAGCATATTCAAAGGAGTAAATTTATTCAGTGTCCAGTTTTGTGGTCTTATTTTCCAGTTTAAAATTATTAAGTTACAAAAGTGTACATTTTAACCAGTGTTAGGAGTTTGACTAATGACAAAGACAGGAGCAAATCCTACAAAGTTAGTCTGTAACATTCCCATAACCCTCATGTCTGACAACTGCAGTTTAGCTGACTAAGGATTTTAGAGGGTCTGTGCACTGCAGAAGGGTTATATTTTGCAACCAGCTCTAAAATTGTTAAAGGTTAGCCACTGACATGGTGAAGTTAAACAGATCAGTCAGTTTTCACCCAGGCTCCACAAATAGATACTGTAGATGAAATGCAATAAAGCCCAAATTAAGGGAATTATTCCTGAAAGCTAACTTTTAGTCCTGAATCCCTTGCCTGACTATAGGTGCAATACAGAAGACCAGCATTTGTTTGCAACAGGTTCCTAACTTCACGTTCTTGAATCACACTGTGAAAGAGTTGCTGCCACAGGTCTTCCTAGGCTAAGGGTGGTCCTCCAAAAAAAACCCACAACACAATCATAGGGGTTGGAAGGGACCTCTAGAGATCCTGCATCTTGTTGTATTTAAGGCTGTTTGTACAGTACTGTAAATGCCCTCATTGTTTGTGTGTATCACTGTGCAATAACGTAAAACATTAATGCACACTGAACTGCAAACAGTGAAGATTATGAAAGAAAGATCTACATTCAACTGTGCAAGGGAACATCGAAGGAGATAAGCTTTAAAGCAACCTTTGAATATGAGCAAGCTAACATTACGAGATGCTAAGGAATATGCTGTAAATTAATGCATTGCATTTAACAAGAGCTTGGAAAGGCTGTACTTTAACCTTAGAGTTTTAACCAGTGAGTGAAATGACAAAACCAAGCTCCATGCTAGACAGAAGACCATCTGTTGCCTTCCTACCAAAAGATCTTTGTGTTTCCCTAGCAATAGTAGTGGCACATGTTCATTACGGACTATATAATTTTCCAGAGCCAAAGTCCAGAAAAAGTCAATAGTCTCACCACAGTGAAAAAGAAGAAATATTGATGGTCCGGATGGGTACTCTAGAAGCTCTACACTCATATCCTATAAATAAAAACAGAGATTTGCCATAGATTCTAAGAGAAACAAAAGTAGACCCAAATGATTTTAATAGGAACAATAAAAAGAGCCAATATTGTTCTGTCACTTTTTGTCACATGTTCTGCTTCACTTCTAACACTCCAGGTTTCTGTCCCTTTATCTAGAATATTTCCACTGCCCAATTTTTTCTACTTTTATTGCTTTCTTTCCTTCATAATTATACTGTCTGGACATGCTGAACAAGCTATTCTTATCTCTTGACTTCAGCCTATTAGGCAAACTCTAAACTTTCCAAAGTGATGCATGTAGATTGAGCTAGATAACATATCTGGTATAATATTTTGAAATATACTTAGATTACATATCTAATCACATACATACTATGATTTAATTTTTGAAATATATTCACTTTAATACTGTTTCCAAACTAAAATATTTTCCTCCTAAAAACATGTGCAATCTAAGCTACTGATCTTTATGTCAAGAAGCTTTGAGTGCAAAATGAGTATTATATATATCTTATATCAGAAACAACCAGCTTGAAAATTTCTCCTGGGAGAAATGAGGAAGAAATCCCCCAAAATAATATAGTTCCATGAGCACTGTACGGTGCTTAATGAAGAATCTTTCACAATGATCTCATAACCTAGTTCATGTTATTTCTGAAATGATAAGCCTATACACCAAGCTTTACAAGCAGTAAAAATGTAAGCCAAAAGTACTAAGTAGTCATCTCCAAAAGCTGAAATCCTGAATAAATCGTCATAGAAAAACTCCACAAGCAGGACTGAAGGATGAATCTGGTATGGGTTTTGGCTTTAATACACAGATTTTAGATAGCAGAAAGTTCTGTTGGAGGTCAATAGAATGTCCAATTCATGCTTCTTTTTACACACAAAACTTCTATGTAATTATGTCTGAAAGTTTTTTTTTTTTTTTTTTTTTTTTTTCCAATTAATTTACCCCTTTGTGTAAAATGCAATAACTTTCTATGCCATAATGTATGGAAGAGCAAAACTACCATTACTGGTTTTTAGCTATACCATGTGCTGCCTGCATGATGTAGTGTAGCTACACTTCCCTGTTCCATCAAAGGTAAAGCAATCCAGGAGGCAAATGCGTCCATAGCAGCATCCAGATAAGCTCCACCCAGAGACAGAGAAAGCAACTGTAGCTCCCTAGACACAAATCCAGCTTGGAAAAAAAAAACAACAACGTAGCGCAGAGGAAAAGGAGATAATTGTTTCGCCTCTGAAATCCAGTTTCTAATTTATAGATCCTCTCAAACTGCTGATTATTCCTCATTAGTGAACTGGAAAGTAATTCAGCATCAATCAAACTCCGGCTCCTCTGCTTTTCACTATAAATACATCATCTGATTTGAAATTCATAGTCTTTCAGAGTTCTTTGGGGGTATTGCTTGGGCTTAGTTTCTTCTTACTATTAGCCCTTCTCCCATCCTCCTCTCCATTATTTTCATATACCTACCAGTAAGACTGCAAAGGCAGGGCTTTCTTAAGTTTTTATTAGGCTTTAATACTATTGAGATTCTGAAATATTTCTGCAAGGCTACACCTTCCAGCAAGGCATTCACACAGCTTGATAGCTTGTCCTTAACAATAGCAGTTATTTCGAGTTACACTGCAACTGTTCATTTTCATTTAACAATCTGTCTGAGCTCCTGTAAAACTGCTAAGTTATAAATCACTTCACTCTCTTATTATAAAAAAAAAAAAAAAAAAAAGTGGTAGCATACAATTAGCAATATAATTATAGAATTATTGCATTCTGCAAATTATACAACCAGGCCCCCAACATATATTGCTGCAGGGCCTGAGTGCAGCCAGGAGATTTTTTCTTCCAAAGCAACAGATGTGTCAGGACAGATTAGAAAGCCTTTTTCAAATGCACAATCTTAAGCTTTTCTCTCTCCTGATATCTTTTATTTCTTTTGCTGCCAAATATTCTGAAGTATCTTCTCTAATAAAACACACAATTCAGCTGTGATTAAGAGGTAGCTGAAGGCAGTGAGGTTCAGGTTTGGACTCCAACATATAGTAAGCTTTGCCTGCGATTTGAAGTGTGGATGCTTGTGTGCTATTAGGCACACACAATGAAATGATCAAAGCCCATCCTTAAAGAGGGAAGACGAAACCCAGCTTGTTTCTTTTCTCCAAAGAAATTTCTGTGAACACTGCATAAAACATGCTCTGAAGAGGAGTGGAGTGACTCATTCATGGCACTCTTGCACCTAAAGTTGCCCTTTTCTACGGATGAAGGCCCACCAAGCCTGCCTACCACATGATGACTGCCATAATAAAACAACATTATACCCAAGAAGTGAGTTAAGCCCCTTTAACTGTTGGCTATTTGATATACACACATAGCTAAAATGAACAGTAGCATGACTTCTGTTTATAAGGCACAAAAGTTAAGCCCCAGATCTAGCAAGGAAAGTCAGAACTTAGTTACCTTTCATAAAAAGTAACACCTCCAGGAAGCTATCAGCATTGCCTGAGTAATCAGTTAATCTAAACTGGTTTGTCACACAACCATGGCCCTAATTACAATTTTAACAAAGCAGCAAACATTTCCAAAATTAGATTCAGTCTTTCCACTTATAGCAGTGAATGAGGAAGAACATTTTAATCCTTTCCTTTTTATTTTTGCCCTTACACAGTTGGACAGCAGCTGAAATCTGTGCTCTAATAATAAAGGAGTGAGTCACCAGGTCTGCTTTGCATTCTCCAAGAGCAAAAACCAAAAGCAGCAGCTGCCACATCCCAAGCACCATTGGTACCTCTCCTTTTGAGACAGTGATACCTCAGGAGGACTTGAGGAAGAGACGGAGCAAAAGGAAGCTGTATAAAAGAAATAGCGCTGCCAACATGTATAGGGAAGCAGCAGCTTACAATGCAGACAGTTTTCCAAGATGCAGCAAGCTGCAGATCTGCTTCTGTCAGAAGGCATCCAGTCTCACTGTCTGGCTTCAGTTTGCTACATAGCTTTCTGCTCTAATTAGCCTGATAACTCTGCAGTTATTTCAGGGAGCAGCAAAGCAACTGCTGGAGTTGCTTATAGCTGGACTGGTGTGTCAACCTATAAATTATAGTTCTGTTGCTTACACTTCACAGTTATAAGTCCTAAAGACTCTGTAATTTGCTAATGATTGCAATTTTGATTATTATGCATGGCAATTTTTTTCCAAACAAAAAATACACTGAAGAGTTTTATGAGCTTTAAGTGGCTCCGTGGTTAAAACGAAAAGCACTTAGCACTTGCAGCCTGCTTTCAGAGTGCTGAGTGAGTCAGCAAGCACTCAACTGGTCATGTAGAGCACTGCTCTACAGAGAAATTACATTCTCATAGACAGGTGTACAGTGAGGAAGAGATAATTTCACTGACAGGAAACAAATTCTCAAAGTGCTCCTCTTCTAGATGACAATTTTCCCCCTCACTTTTGACAGTGCTCCTTCTGATGGCTCCCCATCAGCCCCTGCAATAGGATGGCACAAAGAGTGCCGGACTCCAGAATTCCCTCTTCTCAAGCCAGTGATGACCTTCACATGCCTGCATCCTCTGCAGCTGCCTCATCACTCCAGAAGCCCACGTTCATTTGGTCCCTGAGTGCACACTTTGTCAGTATGATCCAGCCCTACGGTGAAATCTGAGAGAGGCTAGCTGTCAAAGTCTATTTAAAAAAGTGAATCCTACTGTGCCCCAGACACTTGTACTGAGACTCCCTGATTAAACCTTATCGGTGCTACCAGCACCCAAAATAGAAGACAGCAGCCTTTCTAACACTAACACCTTAGCACCCTGTGGTGTTGAGCTGTTATTCCACCTTCTCTGGGGCATCAGGACTGAATCTTTCAGTAAGTAAATGCAGAGTCTAGACAGTCTGCCTGCACAGCTACTACAGACAGCCAAGCACCTGCTTTTCCCCAGCTTTCAAGTTTCTGAATATTTATCAAATTAAACATCAGCAGAATTCTCTAGGACACAATGCTCTGTGTCCAGAATAAAGAAAGGAAAATGACTCATTGAGCATGTATATCCAGAGCTAACGAGGGCTAATTCCCTCTTAATTAACATCTCACCACTCTCTCCTCCCATCAGAAAACCATCAAGGAACTGACATCCTGCTCTTGCCAATTCTTATTAAATTGTCTGGAAGCTCATACCAGATTATCACAGTAGCTCCATCTGGTCACATAAATTGTTCTCTCCAAGTCCTCGCCCTTTGGATAACGTATCTGTTTCTACTGTAAGAACAGAGCCAGCCAATTTTGATGGTCATGGTACAAAGCCTATTAGCACAGGCAAACCCACAAATGCTAATTAAAGAAACACTGACAGTTCCTATGCCATGGCACTAGTGTTGGCCCTTCAGCCCTGGAAGGTTTGCCATATGCCTTTCTAGTTCCACACTACATCAGATTGTCTAGTCTTTTCCTTTAAACCAGTGAGATGAAAAGATGTATCCCATATCATATTATAGTAATACCAAGAAATCCCAACAGTTTTCTTTTTACTTAAGCATTAACAGTAAAAAAAGCTCCTTTACAATAGCACTGTGTTGATTGCTTTTCACATTTCAGTGCAATGAAGAGTACTCATTGCCAAGGTCAGCGATAATCAAAATAGGCACTTTGGTTATATGTTGAAAATCATTTTTAAAAATTGCCACTATCTGCAAAAGGTTCTGTAACTTTCTTATGTGCATCCTTTTCCACACAACCTGAGCTATTCCATGCCTGTCTCTGTACAAGCCTTGAGAGAGCAAGGAAAATCCCCATGATGGATGCTGCGCCGGCACAGAAATGCTCTCAAAAATGGGCTTAAGTTGAACCGTGATTTCAGTTTTCACCACACATTATAGTATTTCTGGATATAAAAATTATGGTTACTCAGAAATCATCTCCAAATGTGCTGCTTTTAGATTTTATTTCAAAATGATGAAGCTGAGAAACAGTAGTATTCATTTACTTAATGGAAAATAGGAAAATTTGGCCAATATATTAAATAGAAGAAAATGCCAAAACAATATTCACCTTTACAAAATGAAGGATTAGTCACAACAGTGTGAAAAAAGCTGGATATTTAAAGTTTCTCTTCACAGTTTTGCCTCTAGAATGCAACATCAGATTTGAAAAAAATAAAAAAAAAAAAACAATTCCTCTCCACACATACCCCAGCTTTCACTGTTATTTCACTAGAACCAGGTACAAGCAAAAACATACCAAACGTAGATTTTTCTTGAAAGGATCCAGAAGTTAAAATTGATATATAATATTCAAGTCTAATAAAAAATCTGCCAGAATCTCTCTGCAGACCAAGCCAAGCCAGGAAACACAAATAAATTAAGTTTTTGAAGAACTGGATTTAAGTTACATTCCATGATCTCTTATTCCTATCTTTGCTGGACACAGGCCCAGGTGAAAACTTCAGGCCCAGGTATGTCTCTATAGCAGGAACAAGACCAACTACACTGGGCTTTCCTCCTAGCTCATCAGAAAATGAGAGCCCCAACTTCTGGAAATTATCATTTTACTTCTAGACCTGCACTTCGAACTAACATTTTGCATGAGTCATCTACCAGATTAGCATCAGACAATGCAGAAGGACAGACTGAATGAGGATTTCAGTCAAACTAGCTAAATTCAGCAATTGGATATATTGGTTTAAGAAATGAAGATTGACAAGTGCTGCTGCTGAAGCTTAACATCAAATCATCAGCCATTTTCCATCACAAAATCTCCACCAACATTAAATCTCTTCTCTCAAAACCCACACAGGAAATAAAGACAAATTGCTCTTGAAGGTGTAAATATAATCCATTTTTAAGCAAGGAAAGAAACAGATGGAAATGCCTTATTAATGAGATTATTTTTTAAACCATCAGCAATTTGTAAAGGATTTGATAATCCTTCTTCAGATTTTTCAACCTCTTCCTCTCACTATTTTAAGGAAACATAAGAAAGGAATTTTAGAAATTTCCACAATGCCATTTTTCAAATCAGGTCTGAAGGGAGATGATGTTTCATGTAGCATTGGTTTTGTTGTTGATATTTTGTTTGTTTTTTTAGCTACATTCTATGAAAAAGATGCCAAACATTAATTTCTGGAATTAATTCCTGGTATTTGAAGTTCATCTGTGAGTAGATGTCTAGCAGTGCATGAAAGGAAAAATTTTGCCCTGAAGAAGTTCAACTGAAGCATACAAAAAACAGAGAATAATTTAAAGCTATGAGATGAATATTCTGTAAGTTACATGTTTTGATATGAAAGTGAGACCTTAATGCCAGGAAATATGAAAAATTTATTTGTTTGCTCTGTTCTGGCCCTTCCAATTTTTCGAAGCCGATTTGTAAAACCATCTTCTGTGTGGCCAAATTAATTTATTCCAATTACATTCGAATAGCACAAGAGTGTGGGCTCCTCTGACATAACACATTCCATTAAAATGACAAATACAATTGCCTGACTCAAGCTCTCTACTCACAAAACAAACAAACAAACAAACAAACAAACAAACAAACAGGGAATTATATTTGCAGCAATGGCTAGTAAAGATGAACAAGTTCAAGTGGACAAATAAAGGAATGTTTTGTTTTCTAAAGAGAAGAGAAAGTAATTTGCTTTGATGTTGATGGAAAATTACTGTAACCCTTGAAAAAATGGGTCCTAATAGACTGCTATTCGATTGGAATTCTAATGGTTTAAATAAGAGAAAAGGGGTGTGTAAGAGAAGAGGCAACGGGAAAGGAAATCGTATGTGATAAAGCAGACACGGGATTGCCCCTAGTGACATAAAGTGGGAATGGACATTGAAGGTTCAAACCAACTACTCACTGGATTTCATGGCTATTGTTTAAAACACTTTACACTTTGTGAAGTTTATATACTTGGTGTTAATTAAAAAAATTCATCAGCCCATGGGAAAAAAAAAAAAAACCAGAACCAAAATTAATGTTTCTTTAGAGATGAAAGCAGTCCATTTAGAATTTCAAAGGCAGGAAATTCATGAAAACTATCATACAGTGAAACTGTCAAGCATTCAGTAATATCAGCCACTTAAGAAAAATGCTCAAGAGCCTCAGAGGCAGAGTCTTCCACTGACTGCTACTCACATTTAATGCTAACTTACTCAATAATTCATGCCCACACACTCATCTGGATTATGCAATATCTGACATGCTATTCTTGATAATGCTCCCTGTAATACTACAATACATTACTGAGTATAATTACTAAGTACTCTGCAGTATAGTGTGCACATTATATACTCAAAAGACAATGTGGTTATCAAGCTTAATATCTATGTGGGTTGTTTTATTATTTTTTTTAACAGTTGTTTGTTTCAGGATTAAACTGCATTTTATTTTATTTTATTTTATTTTATTTTATTTTATTTTATTTTATTTTATTTTATTTTATTTTTTTCTTAGCAAAATGATTATATTCCCCTTGCCATTTTTCTCAGACCATTTCGCTTGATTTTAGAATATTTATCTTACCTTCAGTTAATGGCATAATTCTGCCCCCCATCGTTTACAGGGATTGGTCAAGAACAAAGTGGTGCACTCCAGCCATTCTATGATTCTATGATATGATTATGATCTTTGTTACATGTGTTGTATCTCAAGGCCTGATGTGATCCAGAATACATATATGTGCTGACAGACGCAAGATGATAAGGATCTCTCTTCTCCTCAGTACAAGACTCTTACTTTGAGGTCTTATAGTCACTCCACTACTTTCTTTCTTGAAGGAAGTAGGTGCATCTCTCAGAGCTAAGCTGATATTTTGCTGGTGTAGTGGAAATAGACTATAATTCTCAAATTTCTTTTAACAAATCCTTCACGTTACCAATACACATCTTTACTCAGATCTTCTGGTTCCATGGGGACAATGCATCCTAAGCTTATCAGTATCACCTTCACTTACTTCAATTCAGGTTCAGCGATAAATGCATAGATATTTTTGGCAAGACTGTCCACTCTGCTAGACTTAAAGACAGGATTTCAGATATGAAGACACAAATTAGAAACAAATCAATAAATCACATCTCAGAGAAAATCCTCAGCTACTTCAGAAGATTCCTACCTTGCTTTTCCTCGCTGTGGAACCTGGGACCTCAAATTCCAGGACGTTCCCACCTTCCCAGCCACCTCCTCTCTTTGGGAGACAGATTTTCCTGCTGATTCAATTGCCTCTCAATAATCTGTCCAGCTCAGGTTTTCTGAACATTCAGCAGGATTTTTCCAGCCCAGTTTGTACAAAGCCATCCAGAAACACATGATCTAAATATGAGTGCTGATGGGGCTTGTTAACTTATTAAAGCTTCTCTTCTGCTCTCCTTAGTCATCCATGCTGGCTGGTTGCCTCCACCCAGGCCAGATTACTCCTTTTGTCCACTAGAGATTAGTAAAAATCTCAAATTAAGTGTCATGCAGTGCATACATTTTGTCAAGTTTGTGATCTGGGTCTTTTGCCAACTTTCTGTGGAGACCACACAAAGCTTTCAAATGTATGAGACACACAGCAAGACATTGAGGAGTCCAGTTCTACAAGACCACACCGAAGACCCGTTTACTTTGGTAAACTGTTTCAAAGTAGTGAATATTTGGGAAAAGGTCAAGAGACCAGGGCAAGCAGACAGCTATTTCTCTAGTATATTTTATCAGTTCCTGTTACTGCACAATCTGGGAACTTCCTAAGTCAAGGTTTCATCAGCATCCTAAAGTTTAATAGGCTTGGGTAGAATTTTCTTCCATGAATTTGTCTCATTGCTGTGCCTGGAATTGCCAGAAAGGCAAGCTCCCCCCATGTCAATTGCTTTTATTGGGGTTCCCATAACACAGAAGGCAGCACAAACCATAAGATGTTTCAGCACTTCAGAAGATAAGTACCTGGAAGACAGACAGCTGGCACAGCTTCAAACTGGATGAGAGCTCAGTAGTGCTTATAGATGGAAGAAAGCATTTCCAGTGTAAGCCACAAGCCTAGAATTACATTTTAACTGAATGCATCTGCCACTCCATGTTTACAAACCACTGTATGTTCAAGGCATCTTTCTCAGCAGCCAGACATCCAAACAAGAACAGCACCCAAAACCTTTTCCTAATGAGAAGATGTATCATCCTAGAATACAAACAAGAGCAGCCAACCTCACCCACTGCTTCATCACACTGCAGCTGAACTTGCAAAGATCAGTCCTTAGTTTCAGCCATCATAATGAGAAAGGTTAAGAATGATGGTTTAAACAGTCTAATGATAATGAGAGTGTAATCTATAGGAATAACTACTGATTGCAGAGTTGTTTCAAGAAATGGACAGTATGAACTTGTCTGTAAAGTTTTAGCTACTGAAGACAGTGCTGACTCAAACCTGACACTCTGCAGACCCTAAAGCAAAATGTGCTGGTAGATGGTTTGCTCCATGAGAAAAGAGTCAAAAGCATCTGCAACTGTAGAGTAAGATTCAGATTTGCAAGCAAACACACAGCACAGATAATAAACAAGACAGACCAAAAGGGAAAGTATCATACAAACATCTGTGAAGAAGTATGTAAGACCATATTCCAGGAAGAAGCAGCCCTCCAGGTAGCTACAAAAATATTTGTGGACAAACCTGTAAATGAATTTATCAAGTCATGAAAATGCATCATATTTCTGATGAAAGCTTTTCTCGTTTGTAAAGTACACACCTTTTGGGAACCACAACAGCACCTAGGCTACAAATAAATGTATTTTTCAAATTATCCTGTGAGCACATAATCCTTGAGGAGCTTGCTATCATCAGGAAAAAAAATGAAGGAGGAATCAGAGGCACTGAAGGACTTACCTGGAGTCACAAAGGATCAGAATAATGGAGAAGAATAGCAACTCTGCTTCTCCTAAATTCCAGGCTTGTTCCCAGTGTACTCGATTCCAAACTCTGCACAAAATTCAAGCCATATGAAGGGCAAAGAATAAGGATAAAACTAATGAAGAGTCTAATGATGACAAATCATAGACAATACCGTAATTAGCAAAGTAAAGCATATGTACATAACATAAATTCAACAGGGCCAAGAAAATCACAGAGAATTTCTATTAGCGCAGATATTTAAGTTGATATATGTATTTGTATGACGCTTCTCCAAGAACAATCCCTTCAGCATATTCAGTGACAGAAATCAAATGCATAGGGAAAGTAATTGCTAGAGAAAATGTATACATTTATAGAGAATCATAGAACGGTTTAGGTTGGACGGTACATCAAAGCCCATCCAACCCCAACCCCTGCAGTGGGCAGGGCTGTCCAGGACCCCATCCAACCTGGCCTCGAGCACCTCCAGAAATGGAACGCCACAGCTTCTCTGGACAGCTGTGTCAGGACCTCACTACCCTCTGAGTAAACAATTTCCTCCTAACATCTAACCTAAATCTCCTTTTTCTAGTTTAAGTCACTTCTACCTTGTCCTATGTCTACCAGGCTGCACAAAAAGTCACCATCTGTCTTATTTTAAAGCTTCCTTTAGTACTTGAAGGCCACAAGGAGGTCTCCCTGGAGCTGCTTCTTCTCCAAGCTGAACAAGCCCAGCTCTTCTAGCCCATCTCTAAAGGAGAGATGCTCTAACTCCCTGGTCATTTGCATGGACTCCTCTTGGCCCACTACAAGAGCTCTGCATCCTTCTGGTGCTGGGGCCCCCAGACCTAGATGCAGTACTCCAGCTGGGACCTCACAAGGGCAGAGCAGAGGGAGACAATCCCCTCTCTGTTCCAGCTTCCACCCCTCTTCAGATGCAGCCAAGGATATTGTTGACCTTCTGGGCCTCAAGTGCACACAGTTGGCTCATATTTAGCTTTTTGTCCTCCAGAGCCCCTAAGTCCTTCTACTCGGGGCTACTCTCAAGTTCTCCCAGGGGTTGGAAGGGACCTCTGGAGATCATATAGTCCAACCCCCTGCTAAAGCAGGTTCCCTACAGTAGGCTGCGCAGGAAAACTTCCAGTTTGACCTTAAGTCTGGGATGACTCCAACTCAGGTGCAGCACCTTGCACGTGGACATCAGGTTTTGGCTCACTTCTCAAGCTTGTCCAAGCCAAATAGATTTGAACTCCTCCTTCCAGGCTAAATTGCTTTGTTGTGAAGTCAAAAACTATACTACACAAAGAAATCAAGTAGCTCACCCTTAATAATAGATTTCACAGGTAGCTGTAATTTTTCTCTTAGCCTTTTCTCCTATCATGCTCATGCAAGATGGATGTGTTGTCCTCCAAGCATTTATTCAACAACAAAATCACCTAAAGCATCATTTCACTGCATACTAGAAGCAGAGTGGAGTGCTTACCACATCTTTCAGCTCAGCTTTCAAATATTTGCAGGAAGAACTACTTGTTTGTATATATGGAAATTAAAATCCTAACATGTAGTAGGAGACTACTACTAGGAGACAGTATGTTCAGCAATTGAGAATCAGTCTTTGTAGTAAGATCCAAGCAATTGCAGAAGCCAGCTCACTTCTCAGAGCACCAACTGAAAATAGTTATGATGACTGTGAGTTGCTGCTGTTTTCACTTGATGTCCCTAATTGCCCCATATTTTAGAAGGTTTGCTATTGGTACTGTTGAAGGAAGGAGGAAGTTCTGGTGGTTTGTCATCAGATAATGCCATTGTCTTTTTTAGTATACACCATCATGTGATACTGCTGACCTATAAATCTGTTTAGGATTACACTGGGAACATCTACCTTCCATCCTTAAGGAAAGACTGCTGTTAAAGATGGACACAAAAGGTTGATCCTGCACTCTTCACACAGCCCAAGCTCACCCTCGTATCAAAGGGCTTTAGACAGGCACAATGAAAGAATGGATCCCAAGTGTAACCAATTATTTCCCAGTGATGGAAAATGTAAGCATAATCCAAAAATGGCATAGAGACTGATACACTGGTTTGGAACAGATTCCTGTACTCCATCACTCCCTTACGTATGAATGATTGCGGTGCCCTCATGGATATTTTTAATACTCTTGTTATATAAAACTGTATAAATTCAGGAAAAAATTGGAGGAAGATCATCTTTTTAAGAAAACATGCTGATTCCCAGAAGACTGGAAATGTACTTCAAGAGTAATTTGTCTTTATGTAAATCTAAACCATGGCTATTTTTGATGCAATGACTGAACTCATAACTCACAGGATGAAATTGAAACATTTGTCAAGAGCTGCAAACCAATTGTTGAAAGGCATACATTTGCCATGGGATGTTAAATATAAGTTTACACAAGTGCAGAAGGTTTTGCTGTGATGAGCCCCTCGCAGAAATAGTTAATTAATGTTAAATTCAAGCCTCATTCATAGCAATTACCAAAGCTCATCTTAGTAAAGTATCTTTAGCAGCCAGTATTTGTCATCTGGAAAATGGAACAAATCACATAAAAACAGTTATGAATATGGGAGTAATTTAGAGTTCATTAATAATACAAAGAACAAACCTGTTTTCTGTCTCTTCAAGGAATCACTGTAATTTGCAGACTGCAATGCAAAATGAGATGGATCACAATGATTAATCTGTGAGCTATGGAATAACTACTATACATATAACAGATGTCTGCTGTGACAAGGGGCGCATTACCTCCATGTTTATATAAAGAAAGAAGAGGGATTCAACAGTTTTATATGGGAGAGTTGTGGGAAAGACCTCAGAAAGCTCCCTATGAGAAGGTAGGGAATTATAAATATTTGCAAGTGTTTATTCAGGTGCCAAGTACAGTACACTGGTGAAACACAGCCTGAATGCAAAAGGGAGAGAGGGGAAAAACATCTGATGTACACGTTACTGGTTTCATTCCACTGGTACAGATATTAATTCAGTTCATCTCTTTGGCAGTTCAGGCCCATTCATGCTCAGGTACCTTTTAACAGCTCTTATCTCTACTGATTATATTTTTTCTCATTGGAACAGTCACATGTAGACATTAAAACATAAGTGAATAATTTACAAACTAAAGCCATCTAAATTTTGTCTTCATGAAAAAGAGTGAAAACTACTTCATAATGCTGCTGATCATTGAGATGGCCACTTCCCTCTCCACTATACATCTCAGCATCCATGTAAACTGAAGTACTGGGAGTTCTGTCAGTACTTATATCTAGTGATGGCCTTGTAAGGAACACGTGTCCATTCTACTCCCTGCAGACCAATCCAAGCATACAAAAACTGGTGAATCTCTCCTGCCTAACACATCAGAGCAGCCCAAATAGCACACAATTTATTCAAAAATCTTGCAGTTTAAGTTTGCCCCCTAATGGAAATAAATCACTTCAGTACTCATCAGATCAGCTCCCTTTCTTCTCAAGCATTGCTGTAGTGAAGGAGGCTGGGAAGGGCATGATTTCAGAGCACACCAAGCTCCACTTTCCCCCAGGGAGACTGTTAGGAAACAATTCCAATTAATTAATATGTCCTTAGGTACTGCCAGAGTAAAATCATGGGACTTGCATCAGCTGATGGTTTATTCCCACACTGCTCTAGGGAGTTAGTAAGAACTACTATGCTAAACGATGGTAATAAGGGAAAAAAAAAGAAAAGAAGGGAAATTGAAGTTATGCTGACACACCTGATAGACCCCAAGGTTCTCAAAGGCTCAGCAAAAAGGCAGGATAGTGGCTGAATATAGATGGTGCTGATTATGCTGATTAGATCTTCTTCTCTTATGACTCACAACATCGACTTCCAGTTTCATTTTAAAACATTCACAGAACTCAGAAAGAAATCCATTTATGTTACAACATCAGAGAAAACTGAAATAAATAATGTCCAGCCAGTGAAAGACATTTTTTAATAAAATCTGTTGCTTCACTGAGCAGAGAATAACTCATGGACTTACTAGCTAAGCTTGCTGTGTATTTAGGCATAAGAGATGTGTTTGTAAAACTCTGACTGACTTCAAAAGTAACACAAGTGAGTCTTTCAGAAAACAAGCTATCAAATATGCACTCACTGATGCCCATGGAAATAAGTGTAACTGTGTTTCACAGTGGTTACTGGTATAAAAACTTCAGTATCACCAGGCAGCAAAACAATGTTTGGCTCACCCTCTGTTGAGGAAAACAGAAACTCTGTACATGTCAGATTTGTAGTATCTGATGCTGCCAGTCCTGTCCACACTCCTAAAATACCATTTTCCACTGAGATCTGGCAAACTTATGAACACACCAACAATCCCAAATTATACACAGTGCAAGATGTGCCAGGATCAGAAAACGAAGTATTACCTAGAATGTCTTTTTTTTCCTACAAAACAGAAGTTAGTTTTAAGAGATTTTCTTTGAACAGAAAATGAAAATTTAAATCTCAACACTGAAGCCAGTGTCAACTCTAGTGAGTAACCATTGCTACTGTGACACCACTGGACCAGCAATTAAGATCCCATTAGAAATTACTATCGCATGAAGCAGGAGACTAATGACATAAAACATGATAAGCGACTACTGCTCCAAGTCTGAACATCCCACATGCATCAGAAATTAGATCATGTAGCAAAGCAACAGAATACAATCTCATATAGAAGATGCAAAACAGTACCAAGGTGGTTTTCTTTGGACATGAAGCAAGCATCTCAGGCCAGCTTCCTTAAGCAGGCAGCTAAAGGGGAAGTAAGCCACAGTACTGCTGAGTGTGCAGGAGCCCTGAAAGGTGAGCTGAGTGTCTGGGGAATGCACGGGATTCTGAGACTGCCTGTATTTGCCTTCTACATTCAATTTCATATGATATGATTAACAGAATGACTTGCAGCAAAAACAAGATGGTATTTGCTATAAGCAATCACTCCATGTAGTTAAAATAACAGACTGGTCAGAGTACAATAATCCCACTTATTTCCTGATTCATCCACTCTGCCTGGGAATGCAGAGAGGTGGGAGGAAAGAGAGCAAGACTTCCAGTTTGCAAAGCAGGACATAAGAGATGAAGAACTCTCTCCTTTACAGAGTCTGCAGACACAAAGGCATATACTTACCTTCCAGAACTCAAAACAAGCGGAACAGATAAACATAAGGAAAAGCAAAATGAAAAATAGATTTAGTATACATAATTTGTAATTAAGAAACATCAAGAAAAGAAGAAAAGCCCACAACTCTCTTCTTCAGGCATAGCTCTTTAATAAACTTCAGTCTTAACTCCTTTTTATTTTTTCTGGGGAGAACTAGAAGACTGAAAAGTGGGAAGAGAAGGAAGCAAATCGAGGTACATCTTGCAGCTGCACTTGTCTGGAGCAGTTAGTGACACTGAAGCTGAAGGACGTAAGGAGCTTTCAGGTTAGAAAAGCAGTTGCCTGTGTACTGAAATATCAGAACTGTGATTAGAAGTAGTTAAGTGGTTAACAAAGTTTGATTTTGGGATATCCAGATGCCAAAATTCACTAAGCCCAAAGGTGAAAAATTTGTCTTCGGAATTGCTTACCAAACCACAAACACATTCCTATGAGCAATAGCTTCTGGGTGCCCAGCACTCAAATTTGAATCAGAAGCCTGAGCATGGAATTAGGTGTTCAACCTGAATGTCCTTCAAATCTTGGCACTATGTAAGAAAGGTTTGCATCAGACCAGCCACCTCTATATCCTTCCACAGATCCATTCTTCCCACTGACAAATTTGGTGGTGAAGTTGTGGGGTAATGTTTAGAATAATCTGGTCCATCTGGAAGCTATCTAGTCCTAATCAACAGTATTAAAGAAAACCCCATTCTCCCCTCCTAGCCCCAAAGTAAGCCCTACGCTGTGAGATCAACCAACATTAATGAACTCAGATGTATTTTATATAGCTGTTCTCCACGCTCAGACAAAAAAAAAAAAAAAAAAAAAAAAAAAAAGGAAAAAACAACTGCTGTCTTCCAAGATATTAAAAAGATTTGAAATAGCTCAATCCCAATCATCACATTTGAAAGTACATTTACCACACTTGCAAAAATTTGAGACCACCTTTTATTTAATTATTTCCAGGAAATAATAGAAGATTTCTATTATAAGTTAAATCCCAGGGCCGCTGTTAGCAGAATGCACAACGTATGAGATCCTGTTTTAATAACAGTTTTCAGGAGTCAGATTTTCACCATGCTTCAAGATGTAGTTTGAAATAAATGTTTGGTTATTAGTTGAGCCCATTACTACAAAAGTGAGCAGTTCTGTAGCAAAAGAGTATGCGAACAGCTGAAAGAAATACAGACTCATGAATCCTAACCAAATAAAAACCTTTCATAAAGGAAACATTCCAAAATATATTTCCAAACAATGGTTGACTGCAACCAAGTAATTCACACCCCATTGTGAAACAAACATCAGTAATTTCTAGCAGACACCAGGGCTCAGAAGCAAACAATGACCCACCCCTTCTCTCTCCCTCCAATTCCAGGCTGTTTCACTAGAAATATGATTAAAAGAAGCATACATTAAGCCAAAGAACTGAACTCCCTTGCAGCTCCATAGAGGAATTCTTTCCTCAAGATGTAGGTCTAGCAGAACACTCTTAAAAAATAAAGCCACAGGCTTCAAAGCCCACTTTGCACTAAGGAAAAAAATCACTTTCTATCAAAAGAATTTTTGGCCAGAGCTTTGTCTATTGTTTTTAGCACTCTTCCTTCCAAAAGCTGGTGTGCTGTAACAGAATAGCTACAAGCAGAGACCTCACATAGGTGATAGTCTGTACACGCTGGTTTTGTAGACTTGCACTTTTTATTGGGCCGCTGCAAATCAAGCAGCTCAAGTTTGCTGAGTGGGGACAATATTCACATATGCTATGTGTTAAAATAGCAATTACTTCTGCTCAACATGGCCTTGTATTTCAAGGTGATCAGTATTTTCCTACAGAGACCAGAGAAAATTTTATCCTTAGTTAGCCAGTGAGTGTTTTACATTGTTTAAGGTACTATAACCATGCTAAGAGTACAAATAAAACTTAGAATGCTGTAAGTCAAGGTTTTTTGCTGAGGCTGGTGATGACAATTTCTGGCGCACTCCCAGCCTGGAAGGTATGAGGAACATCAAATAATTAAGAGCCCATCAGGGCATAGCACTGCAGAGGTCCAAGGTTTCCCTCTGACTTCTCTTGTTTGTGCACATGGGTCACTCTCTTTTACCCAGGATCTTTATTCTAACAGGACTAACCAAGTGCTCATTCCTTTCTTATCACTCTGTTCCTTCTCTTTTGACATTTGTTGAACACACACCTGAGCAACCTCAGACAGTTCAGAATCCATACAGGATTAGCTAATCCTTAAAATCACTGAATCGCAGAACCACAGGAGTTGGAAGGGACCTCTGCAAATCATATCATCAAGTCCACCCACTCAAAGCAGACTCCCTACCCTAGGTTGCACACTGGCTATTATTTACAAAATGTGTAATCTGCATCCAGAATAACAACCAGCCACATTATGTGGCCTAAAAATTTAACAGGAGTGTCTCCTGAGAATTTTAGCTTCCTTGATATCAGAGAAGAACGAAAGTGCAGATATTTTACAACTTTTAATCATTAACATTGCATGGTTGATGTTTCACCTTGTTATAAAACCTGAGACTTGCTTTCATTTCACCTAACCCATTCACCTGTGTCTGCAGTACAAACATGGGCATTTCAGAGGTCTGAGTGCTGTACAAATACTGCATGCATTTTGAATAACATTTGCTCTATTGTTACCAGTGCACACATCCAACCAGAAAAAACACCAGTTCTGAAGAGTTTAGCTAATGTCAAATTTGTCTGTTCAAGAACAAAAGTGCTCGCTGAAGGATGACAAGACTGACTCAGCTTTGGAGAAATCTGAACAATTTGTTATGGCCCCATAGTAGATAACCAGTAATAAGGCACTTTAGCAACAGTTACATGCAAACAATTCTGTACTGTGAGCCATTCCAAGATGCCATTTGAAAAATTCTTCATTCTAAAATTCTGAATGTTTTTGCCTTAAACAAAATGAAGTCATGAGAGTTCAGAAATGCGGACATTTCTGCTGTTGCAAATGGACTGCAGCACACCACGTCTTAGCTAGATTAGTTATTCTAAGCATTGCTCAAATTCTGAGGTTGAGGCTGTTGTAGAAAAATAGTGATTCTCTGAAGAAATTGGCCTCAGGAATTTGTTTTGGTTTCACTTAAAAGCTGGCAGTACAACTGCTAGAATGATAAAAAAGACATCTCTTGGTTTCTTTATCCTGCTTGGGGAGAAGAGTTGCGTAGTGTTAAGGGTTCTGATCAGCAAAACACAGCTCCTCTGCCACAAGGAGCAGTAACACCCCAAAGCACAGAGGGCAGTCAGGCAGGGCTGCAATCATTCTGCAGATCTGTAGGATTTGTCAAACTAGGGCAGCACACCCCTCATTCTTATCTAAGTCCCCAACAGTCACTACTCCAGGCCTTGCCTCTCTTTGCTGCCTCAAGCATGCAGAATGAAACAATAGTAAGATTTTACTGAAATGCCATTCTGCTTCCTATCTCTTTGTGACTCCCAGATTTCACAGTCCAGCTTCCCAACAGGAATGAAGCAGCAGCAGCTCATACCTGTGCATGCTCCAGAGGTGCCTTCCAACTTGGGATACGAGTCTATGAATGAGGTGTAAACAAGAAAATTCATTCAAAGACGCAAAATATCAAGTAGTTTATGCTGATCTGGTGCACGTTACATGACAGAAAATGTAAATTGCTTATTCACTATACTGATAGAGACAAACTGTATCTGGACAAGGGCAAGGCAAGCACAGCCCTACTCCAACACACTGCATGACCTCAAGCAAGTTGTCCTATTTCCCTTGGACCTCCCACAGACCTAGTCCTTCCTGCTCAGAAGTTTCCCTGGCTTCTCCAGTCTGGATAACTGAAAGAATCCTGAAGACACAAACTAAAGATGCGAAGACAGCTCTGTGTGACATAAACTAAACAAAAGTGTCAGGATGTATCCAAAACTTCACTTTCTGCTCCCACTGCTAGATATATCTACCCACAGTAAGGCCAAGCTCAAAGTTATAGGTGCCAGAAGAA
Source organism: Callipepla californica brunnescens (assembly GCA_023055505.1). Taxonomy (NCBI): domain Eukaryota; kingdom Metazoa; phylum Chordata; class Aves; order Galliformes; family Odontophoridae; genus Callipepla; species Callipepla californica. The sequence continues at coordinate 9,206,746 of JALIRH010000018.1, read as the reverse complement.
CAGACCGTTACGCTCTGCCCGGATTACTCAAGGCACTGGAAATAATTTTGCATGCCACTGAATAAAAATGCAGAAAAAAAAAGTTAAATTACACATCCTCTTGAAGCTTCATTTTGGTGCTTTTCCTATCACTTCACCCCTCATAAATCCTCAGCATGTAAATGAGGCTCGCACAGACCACTTACATCATGACTTCGTGGCATCCAGAAGTTCAGGTTGATTGACCGCCCAAGAACATATTCCTGAGAGGAAGGAATTAGCACAATTACCACATGAATACAGTCTGTGAAAGAAAGAGAGAGAAACAAAATACATCTCGGGTCTACATTTAGTGAATAAAATACTGAAGTTCCCTCACACACGGATGCCAAAGGTAAGTTTGGCTTCTGCAGCTCTTTGTGTGCATAGAAACATAAAACCATGCCGGGTTACAAAGTAGAAGCTATGCTGTGTTTGCTGAACAAATGAAATATAGATACTTCAATGAAAATTAAACACTCAAGTCTTTGTTATTGTAGTAGAGCCAAACCAGTGTAAAAATCCATAGAATAAATAATCTATATAATCCTCTGGATAAAGTAATTCAGGAGAATAGCTCAAGTCAACTCCAAGAATTTGCTTATGCCTGTCTGCATGGCTAGATCTCCATCCTTAATTTAAACTGCAAATAGAATACGCATGCAAGGCTTTGCAATTGCTCTTCTCCAAATTGCTTGTAGGATTCAGATGGGATAAGTCATACAGAGCCCTGTTTGCAATTTCAGTTCGGGTTTTCGTAATCAGTCTCTTAATAGGATTATGTTTGGGGTTCATTCAATTATCTCAGCACAGAGCCTGAAGTCTTCCTCAGCACCGTATGTTACAGTAACACTCCTATTCTTGCTGTGATGTGTATTGCTCCCTGAGCTGCGGCTGCTGCCTGCAGTCTGGGAGCACTAACTAACATTTCGTCCTTCTGACATTATGGCCCCTCATGACATCAGTCCTCAGGGCTGGGAGCTTTCTGCAGGGCTCAGGCACCCCAGGGTGCAGGCTGGAGGGGGTTGTGCAGCCAAAGGCTGGGAAGAGGGGGTGGCATGTTTTATGCACTCGGTAATTAGGACAGCAGTTACCTGCAGCTGCTGGGGGTATCAAAGAGGTTAACCCTAGGGAACTGTGCTACGTACTCACTGAGCTACATTCTGCCCATTCTGCCAGAACTCCCATTACAGAAGAGAATGAGGTAAATTGATCCTTCGCTAAATGTACGTGCTCCTGAAGTTCAAAGGGTTTTCCTAGGTCACTGAACAAATCCTCATTTGATAGGACATTTCCAGTCACTAAAGTTTGGAACTCCTGGCAATTACTGAAGAGAGGGAAATTGGATTATTCCTGTATTTATCTTCTAGCAAAGCAACCACAGGATATCCTTTGCTGCTTCAGAGAAAAAAAAACACACAGCACTTCAGAGGGTTTTTTTAAGCCCATTTAGAGAAAGGACCCAATTCTAACTGTGACTATTCTGACAGTACTCTAAGAAAACACGATCCATCTCTTTAAATTCATTCAATACTTTATACAAGGTATGCATTTATTTGCTAGAAAATGTAAGTAGATCACAAACCAAGATATGTCATGGGAAATGCATTGTAAAAAGGACATTAACTGGTTAGGGCTTGTGTGCCTCATAAACCAAAGCCAGACAGTGCTCAGCCTAACTAGCCGTACCTTCAGCGTGAGCTAGGAAAAAGGAGAAAAAAGATTTTTCCAGTGCACCCAATGCAGTGGAATGTGCTCAGAGGAGGAAGACTAAAGCTCCTGGTTGACAGACAGCATTCTCTGCTGCTTTCTGGAGTTACAAGTACCCTGAGCAAGCTGGGCAATCTATCCTTGTAGCTGCCTTCACTCCTTTCACTGAGTGAAACAGTTGAAAATGATTTTCTTAAGTGCAAAGCATCATTTACATTATTTTTTTTCCCTCTGACAAATGTGCATCTGCACAGACAGATTGAACAATGGCACACCTAAATCTTTGCTCTTCTGGAGAAAGGCTTAAGCTGGACACATACCATGCTCATGGGAATAAGGAAAGAGAAGTTCAGGCTAATCTACCAAGGCAAAACCTGAAGTCTGACAAGATGTATCTTAAGATGTTTAGTGTCCATTTTGTCTGAGTGTTAATTTAAACTGACTGTTTTTGATATCACAGAGGATGTTCAGCAGACCTTCTAGAAATGCACACATGCCTGCTTCTAAAGGCTCTAAAACCAATAAAGCAGCACTTAAATCAGCTGCAGCAGCTCCAGGATAAGATAAAATCTCCTGAAGTGAAAGACCTGACACTTTGACAACTCCCTCCTTCGTATGCCAGCCTTTACCTATCTACATACATATTTACTCTAGATGGCAATTGCATTAATTCCATTTGGAAGCCTTTCTTTTGCCAATGACAGTTGTTACCCCTTCTTGATGGATATTTCGCTGTTCAAGTTGAAATAAACAAAGCAACTATTTTCAAGGACCACTGGCAATTTTAATATCCCTACAAATGCAGGTGCCTACATTTGCACTCTCAATGGAGTTCATGGAGTGTGCCTTCACCGAGGACAGGAGAGTTCACTGCAAGGACTGAACATATACTGAGAGTGTCTTGTGGATTTCAGCGAGTATGAATTTCTTACTTTATAGGAGCAGAGCAATTATTAAGAAGTTTCTGAGGAGCAGATTGTAATGTTATAACACAAAGACAGGTTACAGACATACCCGGAAGAAAGTCTCAGTTTTCAGAGCAGTTTTACAGGGCCAACTTTGCAAATAAAGGCCTAGTGTTTCACATGGCCTTGATTCAAAAGTCCTAGAGGGAGTTCAGTTGTTTCCACTCCAAAGAAGCAAAACATTTCATTGTCATCTGAGATTTCTTGCATATTATTTATCAACCTTCAGATATCAAAATGAGTGCAATCAGTCAAGCCTACGAAGTAAATGATGTACGTTTTGAACTGTTGTTTGCAGCAAGTGGCATAAGACCAAGCAAGTGGAACACAGGTTCTTCCTGTGCCTACGGTCCCACTTTTCTGCTTTCTTGAACTCTGTTAGATCCTGTAGCAACAACTGAATTCAAAACTCACTAAAACAGACTGCTATGTTTATAGGAACAAATGCAACCTCAGTGTGGTCCAAAACATCTCACATGAGGAAAATAAATAGAAGGTAGATATTTTTTCTATACTTGCAAGAATTCATGTACCATGGTCCTCCTGAAGATACTTGGGAAACCTTGGCAGGGCAGCCTGAAGACACGTGCCATTGCTTTTGTCCACTTGCATCTGGATGAGTACTTGCCTCTTAGGCAGCTTCGTGTACCCTGAAATTGATATTTTCAGTTCAAGAGCTGTACTACATAAATAAAGAGCAGATCCCTGAAAAATTTGTTTTTGTTTTCTTGGAAGTAATCCCATAACCCATTTCCAAATCAAACAAACACTTGGCAAGACCTAAACCAAACAATTCAGTCAGCACCAGTGCTCCCCCAAACACACACTCTTTTAGCTGAACTTTGAGGACATTTACCTGAGGCATGGAAAACTTCAGTTTAATCCCATTCTCTGTGGCAAGAATGAAATACCTTACATCTGCCTACTACATGCCTTGCTCTTCATGCTGCAAAGGTCAATCAGCCACAGTTCCCTCAGCTCCCTGTTAACACTGCAGAGCTTTGTGAAAAGCTCTTGGCTGTTGCCTTGAGGAGGAATTGGATTACATCTCCCACTCCCAGAGTGTCTCAGCTCTCAGTGCGTGCCCTGTCACATACATTTCCCCAGTGAATATCTGCATGTGAATAATGCATGGTATTGCACAACTGAGTCACTCAGAGGAAGATCCAACTGCAAGTACCTTCAGCCTTGCAGTTCACGCCCTGTCCTCATATGGGCAGGGGAATATGGATAAGGAGGTGAGAATCCTTCTAAGGAACAGAAAATTTTCAAAACCGTCTGTCACATCCTTGCTGGAGTGGCTATTGAGCAAGTGAAAGAAATGCCTGATTCTTACTTATTCATCTAACGTAGAACAACAAAATTCATGCAACCCAGCAAGTTCAGACAAACAGCTCTAGGATGCCAAATCTGCATTTTTCCTAGAAGAAGATAATCCCTCTCCCTTACCATGCTTCCAAAGGGATTAACAAGAATCTGCCAGCCCATCCCTCCAGGCTTGCTTATACAAAAGTGATGCTCCATAAGAGCATTTATCTATTGAGTCAGAATAGTTTCCCCAACCAGTAAATAGATATTTCCTAGTCCTAATAAAGAGCAACAATTCATAGTTAATATCTTTAACATAAACTTGTTACATTTCCAGAAAATAAACCTGCAACTAATATACTGAGGCTGAGAATATTACTGATCTTGCCAAATTAATTTAAGTGCATGGCTTTGGAAAGGAAGGAAGATAATATAAACCCTCAGGGTAGGATTTCTTAGGGTGGGCTCTGGGTAAGCAGTTCTAGAAAGAGGCAGAGGGAAGCAAAAAGACAGAAGGAAGACCGCCCTCTCTGACACAGCAGCCCTCAAGCTTATCCTCGAGCAGAAACAATATTCATATTCCATTCCTGCCCCTTACAGCTCTGATGCATATTTGCACTGTAGCTTCTGCATTCAATAAAACCCTTAGCCTACACCTCACCCATCCTAAATTCACACCATTGAGCATACAATGGCCCCAAAGGATGACTCCACTCCAAGCGGAGTGAAGAAGCTTCTGGAAAGTTCACGACCAAAAAACTTAGAGGTGTGAAGCATGAAATATACAAGACAAACCAGGAAAATAAACACATACAGAATGTATGGAAAAGAGAAAACAAGAAAATATTCAGAAACATTTTAAGTGGATGGAATAGGTGGATGGAAATCCTTGATAAATGCTGCAGCAAATGTACTTGGCACAGTATGATGGAGCTGAAGGGAATAGGCAATGGTCTGCCACTTTGGTCCAAGCAGGACACGCTTCACGTGAAATATTTTAGGAGTGCAATAGGAGCTACGCTTTCTTGAGAGAAACTCAGAGACATATTTATATATAGACCTATACACTGTCTGTTCAGTATGAGTATTGCCATTGAGCACCTACAAGGAGAAAGGAGAGGCATCACAGTTGTGCAAATGGTTACAAAGACCTGAACAAGCAGCGATTGCTCAAGATACAGAATATTTGTTACTTACAACTACCTTTGTTTCTGCAGCAACTCTTCCATGCAATAGCAGAAATCCTTCAGGAGACAACATTTCTGCATCTACAACATAATGCAGCCCTTTGATCACCTGTCATTCAATACTAATGCAAATACTGAGAAATATTTTGCTACTGCTCCTGCATCTGAGAACAAGCATCAGTAAGGACTCCACTGCTTTTCCCCAGTCACACCCGAGACCATGCAAAGCTTTGCCTTGCATAAATACATGTAATATCTTTATGTACCCCCTAAGTATCAGTTTCTGGAGAACTTAGAGCAAAATTGCAATTTACTTCATATGTGAGCTGTAAGAGCACTTTTTGGGACACTTTGTTCAGACACCTCCTGAAGAGCACAGAAGCATCTAAACACTGTTTCTCTCACAGTACACATACTTCATGTATTTTCTTCTGACAGAAGAAATTTCAGGTGTTCAAATGACAGTTTATTTGATCTGTCTGAATTTAAGAGTCAATATTATGTCAGCCTGATCTGCGTTGCAACATCATACTGTTAACATGAATTTCTAAAATGACCGATTGACATCAGCTGCCCCAAAACTCAGGGTTCACTTCAGATTGACACTGATGTTCAGTGTATGACAACAACAAGCAGGAAAACAAGCTTAACACTTTCAGGAAAGGTCCCCCACACAAAACTAGTTTTATTTCTGACCTGCTGCATCTACACGCATCTAAATTCAGAAAACATAAAAGGAAGCTCAGCACCCAGACTTGCTGAGAGAGCTGAGCAATGAGCCGCTTTCTCTGGTTAATCTCTTTGTGGGAGCACAGCCCAAAACTCTCACACATTAAATAAAAGGTCCACAAGCTCTGACAAGCAACAGGTATTAGAGCTTTCAGTTGGCATAGCAACATGCCCTATGTCTTAGTTTACTGAATAAAAAGACATGCACCTTGACCAAGATGCTGAAAGGCACGGCCCATATGAGTACATTCAAGAAAAGCTCCTTTTCCCTTTCTCCCCGCTCACTGCACATCAGTTTTGGCAAGGAGAAGGTTGGCCATGAGGAACTCAGTCCAGCAGCCTGGTGGCTGGGTAGAAGAATCGAGGCATTCAGCACAGCTCTTGTTGATCCAATTACAAAGGATTTACATTAACGCAATTGTGCAGTGAGCAGAAACTTTCTAAGTGGAACGGTCTGCTTCAGTTGCCATGTGAGTGCATTTGCTTACTCCTGCCAAATTACCAACATTTCCTGATGGGTGATTGGAAACAAGTGTAAGCTGTTCAGGTTATATGCTGCTGATCCTTACAGTATAATCTTATCCCTGCTCTACAATGACTTCTCCTAATGGGAGAAGCCTGAGCTCATCACTTAGCAAAGCTCAAGGGCTGGCAGCAGGCAATGGCTGTAGGTCCACCTGAGATCCTGCCTGGAGTGGCACAGAGGATGGGATGCCTCTAGGGCCTGCCAGCCTGCCCGCATCCCTGTGAGCTCCTGGCCCTCATACAGGCCCTCATCCTTCACAGAACCTGCAGGCAGCAGGGGGTAGGCTACAGAGCAGCATCACAGCTGTGAAGAGAAGGTGCACAGAGTTCCAATGCCCTGTGGGATGGTTGGCAACTGCCACCACCACACATGGCTGCCTGAGATCTATACTGATGGCTTCCATCAGAGCAGAGGCTAGACATGCTCCTCACAGAGGCAATTAAAGTCAAGCGGTACTTGCTGCTGGGAAGAGCCATCTCAACAGCTGCTAAGGAGATTACAGCAAACCCACCAGGCTCCAAATGTGTTAAGTGGAATTGTGCCAAGGGGCAAATGCAATATCCCTCCTGCCAAATAAACCTCTTCAGGTTTTGTTGTGAGGCGAGTGCAAACACAAGGGTCAGTATGCATCAACTTGTGGCTTTAAAGAACAAGTCTACAAGGGGAAACAGGAGAAAAAAAAAAAAAGATAAAGGAAAATAAGAAAGGAGGAATGGTACAGAAGCCATTAGTAAGCTGCAAATACAAAACATGCCCTGAAAACTCTAACCTTATCTAGCTCCTGTTGGCTTTAAGATATGCCCAGTGCCTCACTGCATGTGTTGTGACACACCTCAGAGAACACGGGAGAAGTTAACTACATTTTACAATATGTAAATGAGCTCTTGTAGAGCAGAGCATGACAGACATCTGACCACAGAGCTGAATTAATAATGTGGCTTTATTGCCTTTGGTGCCCAAATCTCTTCCGACGGTTTGTACTGTGCTCAGCTTTGTTCCACTCCGCTGTTGGGATAGGTCAGACTTAACAACAGGCATTGCTCACTTGTTTGAAAGAAGAAAGTTTTTATTTCATGTTTTTCCTCTAGAAAGGGATAGAGGCTCTTTCTCGCTTCCCAATGTCTTCTAGTTACTTTGGTTATTCTGTTTCCCTCTGCATTCCTGATATTCCTTATCCACATGCTTAAGCTAATCCTTTGTTATCAGTGGACAACTACACGTTCTTGCCTACTCCCTAAAACACAGGGTAGAAAACTGCCCGAGGCTGTCGTGAATATTAAAAAGCTGCTGAATAGCTCTCCTCGCAGGATGAGCAGCTGCTGCTCTCCCATACACAAAGCAGATCTCACAGTCCACATGTATACAGAGGATGCTGGGACTGAGGTGCAGAGCATAGAAAGATTAACGAAAACAAAGACAGCCTAAAACAACAAATGTAACTTGAACAAGCTCTTCAGCCAGAGCTGAGTGACAAGTCTGCACTGTCGCATCCCAGCACGACTTCGAAATAACTCTGTTATTCATTGTTTGCATACAATGAAGTTGAGAAGTCTCCTCAGTGGCAGCTGCAGGAATAAGAAATTCCATGTATTTACCTTTTTTTTTTTTTTTTTTTCCTGTAATCCTTCCCTTTTTACACCCTCTTCCTTCATATTATTTTCATGGCATGTTAGCACCATTCCTGTGGTAGCAACCAAGAAGAAACCTCTGCTATGGACATTCACGTTCCATTCCTGACCTTCCTAGCACTGACAAATACATGCACCGCAGCTCCTGTCTTCAATAAAATCCTGATCCTCCATCTCACCATCCCCATCCTCTCCTACAGCTTCTGCTCTTCTCGCCCAACAATTCCTACCTACCTTCAGTCCCTTATTCTCCTTCAGGTCTCCCCCTTTCTGCCAGTCCAGGTGCCCTGTTGGGCATGGCTGTGTTACCTGTACTGCCAATCTAGACACCACAGCCCCATGCTGCTTGGACCCCCCAGCCACCGTTCCTTCGGGTGCTCCCAAACCCAGGCCCCTCTTTACTCCACCAAACAAGTGGTTCTAACTGCAAACATTGGCTCTTCAAAGATGGGAAGGCCTGATGGTTCAGAAACCTGTCAATAGCTGCCATGGGAAAAAAAAGCACACGTTCACCATTGCAAACATTCTCTCTCCCTATTGCTTCTTTTGTTTTCTTTTTATTTTTTTTTTTAAACCAGAGGCACTGTTCCTGTTATGGGGGAGTCTGCCAGCTCCCACCACTCATTTAGCATTCAGATCACAGAGAGAACAGCAACAGGTTCTCCTAAACTAATTTCCACCCACAGAAAACTCCCAGCAGGATGAGGCTGTTATTTCAGAACTCCCCCTCTTTTATTTTTTAAGACTCACTTCTTTATTCCACAGACTGCAAAGTGGCTGATAACACTGCTGTCAGCTGGGGCCAGTTAGGTTTTTGGGAAGATTTCAGGAGCTCCTTACAGCTCTCAGCTCCTCTGGGGCTGCAGCTTCCCCCACTGGAAGAAAGCAGGCCACAGCTACACAACGTTGATACCACCCCCAGCAACAGCAGATCTGGTAACCTTTAGCTGGCTGTGGGAAGCTACAGAAATAGCCTGAGGGTATAAGGAAGTGTTTGCTCATCATCTCACCCTTTAAAACCTTTTCTTAGGAGAAAAGCCATAGTCCTCTTCCATATTCAACACTCAGTATCCCCAAAGTGGTTGTGTGATTCTTGTCCTCAAGTGAACAGTGTGTTTCTACTTCAGTAACCCCCCTTGGCAGGCTACCACACGCACTTATTACTTTCTGCATGAGAAGGTGCTTTTCAGTTCAAGCTGTTCTCCTCTTCTGTGTTTTTAGGTGGAGACTTAACCACTCACCTCTGAACAGTTGAAAATAGCAACTGGGGCTCAGGTGACACTTTTTTATTATCTAATAGTTTTTAAACTGTAAAGGAAAAATAGATTTTTAAGCAGCCTTTTCTCAAAGTAGGCCAACTTCAGAGTTCTATTAGTGTCAAACAAGAACATCCCCAGGGCCAGCCTCAGCACATTGCCTGATTTCTGCCTGACCACATGCACACCTGCCAGTGCTTTTCTCCCTGCCTTAGCACAAGTCCCCATAGGCTGGGCACTCAAATGGGGGGGAAAAACAGAAAATAAAGATTCCCATCAAAAGAAAAAGGTGATTCATGGTATCTCCACTGTTTAACAAAGGCATTGTTAAACAATGTTTTTTTTTCCCAAAGTTTAAATAATAATTAGGAGAGGGTCTGGAGACCAGGGCTGAGGCCCTCAACTCAGGGCATGTAGTTGCCATCCAGCTGGAGGTGCTGGTCTTGCCTGCTTTGACATATTCTCCCTCTCCTTCCCAAATGCAATTGTGAAAGCAAGTGGATATAGACAGCTCTCCCCTTCCACCTCTATGACACTAAAAGCTCAGGAGCTAATACATTTATTTAGCTACAGATGGAGGGTGAATTAAAATCTGTCTTCTGCAAGGATGATTTTTATCTGTCATTCTCCGTTTGCCTGCGCCACTTGGGATTCATCACAGGGTAACCCCTTCACTCCAGTGTTTCTAAACTGTCCAGCTTGTCTGTTCTCATGAATATCCTGTTCATTTTTGAAATAGCTGAACTATTAATTAACACATCTAGATCATGAACACTCTCAGATCAGATGGAAATGGAGTTCCCAGAGAACAATTATCCCATTAAAAAGGATAATTTTAAAAGAAAGCAAAAAAAAAAAAAGTTGGAACAAACGATTCCAGACATAGCACTGTCTCTCCCTCACTTCCCCAAGTAACCTGGAGCTTGTACAATATCCAGCAGAGTTCAGTGTGATCGCCTTCCCTTGGAAGGGAGCCCCCAGCACCTGGCAGGAGCTGTCTCTACCAGCAGAACCAGCCCTGGCCTTCCCTCAGACCCCAACATCACCAACACCTCCAAGTAGCTGTCACTTCCCTCACATGGCTACAAAGGGGTGCAAAGCAAAGCCTCCCTTTCATAGAATGGCTTAGGTTGGAAGGGACCTCAAAGCCCACCCAGCCCCAAACCCTGCTATGGGCAGGGCTTCCCCCCCCCCCCCCCCCCCCACCAGCTCATGCTGCCCAAGGCCCCATCTGACCAGGCCTTGAGTGCCTTCAAGGATGGAGCACCACAGCTTCTCTGGGCAGCTGAGCCAGTGCCTTACACCCTCTGAGTAAAGAATTTCTGTGTAACACCTCACCTATATTTTTCCATATGCTGTAATTACTTGGTGTTAGACAAAAGCTTTAACTGTTCCTTCTTCTGGTTATCAGGTGCAACCCATTCAGCCAAAACTGGAGGGCCACTGTCAAGCAGCCTCTATGCAGCCAACTTACACATTCCCTTTTTTAATAGGCTGTGGAAAGAAATGGCAACAAACCCTTCAAAACAAACCATCCTGCAAAGAAGGATTCAAGGAGGCTGTAAGGATAATGAAACAAACACCTGTCTCTCTTCACTGAATAGAAAGTGAGTCTATGAGAAACTTGTCCAGATCACCTCTGGGATAACTTTACACTTCAAATAAGTTAGATGAATTCTACCCTCAAAGACAGCACATCTTATGACCGACCACTCCGCAGGCCCTGAATAGCTCTGTGGTCCCTACAGCACTGTCTGGATACCCAGATGCCTTCCCCTAAAGCAACTGGAGTGCAACAGTATTTATCTCAGTGATGCTGTAAAAGGGCATGCCAACATCAAGATACCCTTTAATACAACATTTCCACTGCTTTGCAGACCTGTGAGATTATGGCATCAGACAGCAAAGATTGTGTTCTGAGAACAAACTCAAAGAAAAGGAGAAACTAGTGACAGAGAGCATACAGCAACACTCACACCCTATACATTTCTGAGAGGAGAAAGAAATTCCTGACCCCCTGTAAGAGTTGAGGTTAACAGAATGAATAACTCCAGATGGTATTATAACAGGAATTTTTTTTTATAGATGGCTTAATCAGACAGAATATTGTAATAGAAAATAAACAATCAAAATAAAGGGAAAATCCTCACCCTTATCCTAGGCTTGTGATAGAAAACTCCAAAGGAGCAATCTCCAGAGAAAGATCCTTCCCTAATCGAGGTCAGTCCTTAAATGGGGTCTGGGAGAGGTGGAACTAGACTCCACCCCTTCCAGTCACACAGGGAATTGCCTTCACCTGTGCTCCTACAGCTGACTCAGTGCTCTCCTCAGGTGATCAATCAGTGGTTCAGGCCGTGATTCAACAGTTCCCACACAACCAGCACCATACTACCAGCACCACATAAGATGGTGATTTAGAAAGGCTGGAACTTAAGATTATGACCCCCATAATGCAATGGAAGACACAACAGTAACAATGGGTTAGCAAAGTCCTAGGCCTCAGCAAATGAGGATAAGACTGAATGCAGCAGCTGTCAACTCAGAGAGAAAGGGAAAAAAAAATAACTTTCTTACTCTTAGAAGGCCTCAGGAATGCATAGATCTCTATCAAGATACCCTTACCTTCACTGCCAACTCTTAAATGAGGTCTGGGAAGGTGTGAATCCTGGCTCCACCCCTTCCAGTCACTCAGGTGTATTGCAAGCACCTGAGCTCCTCTGGGTTGGCCCTGCATTCCCATGAGGTGCTCAATCACTGTTTCATGCCGTGACTTAGCATTTCCACTACATCTTTCTTCCTGTAGAACAACAACAAACTGTGTGCTGGGGGTGGTGGGACTGGAAAACAGAAGATGCAACAATAAATTTTACCATGTCAGGTTAATAGCCTAGAAGTTTTAAGTAACATTAAACTGTATTACATTAACAGCCTCAGCTCCTGATGCATACAGCAGAGCAATTGAGAGATTTCAGGCGTTCAAGCCAGTAGCTGAGTTCCTGTAGGTTTGTAATACTCAAGTGCTTGGCCACTGTTGCCTACAAATGTACGTAGCAAGCTCCATACTTTCATGAGTAATTTAAACAAGGTTAAGAGAAGGCTGTTGCTGGAAGGGAATATCAGTCTCATCCTTCCTTCTTAACCATCTCTGACCTTTTCTCCCTTGCCCACCAACTGTGAAAGCCACTGACTTACCTGAATTTTCTCTCTCTGTTGTACAGAGCAACTTTCAGCCACGAGAAGCCCTGGGATTCCTGCTACAACTCTGAGAGCTGGTGTGAGGGACAAGGGTTGGAGAAAGAGGTTGGGGAAGAAGATACAACTTTCCCCTTAGCAACAGAACAGTCTTGGTCCCATTTTGTTTTCAGGAATATAAGCAGAAGTAAAATACTATTCAAATTTTTTCATTTTCCTTGCCCACCACATTTACTTTTTATCTATGGCTGCACTGGTTGCTCTCATTTTCTTATTCCTACAGTGGAAAAGAGCGATCCCTGTAAGCTGGAAGTAATGTTTCACAGCTACACAACCCTCTTTTGTAGTACAAGACAGACATCAAAATACATCACATCACTGATTTCAGCCTGGAACGACAAGTGTCTAAGTCCTCAGCAGTGTTCCCTTGTTGATGTCACATTACACAAAACAAATGCCTGAGCTTCCAAGTTACCCAAGTATTCATTGCTTTGCCCTCCCACCACATTGGTTTTTCTTTCTGTAGTTGAAAACACCAACACTGATACAAACACATCCACAGCATGAACTGTCAAGAGGAACTGGGTCCAGTAGGACTTTGGCAACGGGGGCACTTCATTACAAACTCTAAACTTTCCCTTTCTTACACTGTGGCAGTAAGAATCTTCACAATTCAGTCTCAAACACTCCATAGTTTCTGGACCAGCTAATGGAGAAAGGGCCTTACATATCACCCCCATAATTCTGTTACTTATTTTCCATTATCTATCTATTCCTCCTATGGTCCAGATACATACAGATGCTTCCCATTACAACAGAATCTTTATTCTCAGAACATTTCGAACAGTTACCTCTATTTTTTTTTTTTCTTCTCCTTTGTTCTGTTCTTTGGCATTCTGGGGAGTAGAAGGACTTGGAGGTAAAGGAGAACACTGCACATCTGCCACATCATTCAATAGACTTTTCGAATGCTATTTTCTTCTCAAAGTATTTTGCCCTAGTCTAACAATTTTCCAAACCTCCAGCTAAGGCAAAGAGGCTTTTGGTCTGTCCCAGCCCTACCCTTTGCACACATGTCGCAAAATGTAAACTTCCCCAAATCCACTTAAATGTATGCAAGCAGAATAAGCTTACTTGTGTTAGATCTTACCTATCTGCACAAGAGGTACAACTTAAAACCACTGCATTCCTAATTTGCCTGTGATATTTTACTCTGTACTATTCACATGAAAATAGCAGGTAGAAATGATTCATTCTCAGTCACTGTTATTTTTAAATCACCAGAATTTATTCTGTATGATTTCTTCCAAGCAATTGTATATTGGAATGTGGGTAGACACATTGTCCTTTGGCAGTGGTTTGGTTTTTTGTTCTCTGTTTTTGCATATACCTGAATAGATGGTAATACACACCTATGTACACATATATACAGAGAGACACAGCAGCAAAAAGGAATCTTTTTATGAAGCTAGGTGATCATTAGACAACTTTTGCTGAAAGTGTTAGAAATGTGCAGATGCTTCTACATGGAGAAAATGGGTAAATCTATTTTTTCTTTCTTTTTCTTTCAGAAATAAATTGCCATAGAGCTGCTGCAACTAGCTACACACAAGAATCTTTTCCTATCAACTATGGTATCAAGGGAGAGTGCTAAGATATATTCTGAACACAATATTCTGTATTCCTATACAAGAGCCAGCCAGCAAGACAGCATGACAGCCAAAGGCCAAATCCTACCCCATTATACATGGATTGGTGATGTTTTCTTGTCACTTCATTTGGGAATAAGGAGATGGGTAGGCTCTCTAAGGGTTGGATTTTAAGCCTAGAACAAAGGTAAAACCTAAGATCTCATATACTTAAGTCATATATAAAAGTGGTCCTTAAGGTCCTAATCCTTTTAGATGTTTTTGACAGAGATACTCAGGAATACAATAAAAACACATCAATTTTTACATAAACTTTACTTCAGAACAAAAAAAAAAAACCAAACAGAAAGAGCAAAAATATGCTCATTGTTTTGTTCAGCCTTTTATTCCATCATTATGGCACAAGATAGAACTTAAAGACAACATCACTGAATACATCTTCAACATCATTAAAATTAAGACTAATAAGTTTTATAAAATTCTTTTGATATGATACACTTTCCCTTATCAAGTGATAACAGAATTTTCTCTAGAATACTGAAGTACATTGCCACCTGCTGGCCACAAACGCTTTTGCAATTTGAAAACGTGTATAAAACATCTTGACAACGCAACATAAAGTTATCGAAGAAGTACTACTGACCCAGGCTTTGGCACGATATTTATAGAAACGCAGCTGTGAACTTCTCCTAATGGCATATTCACTTCCAAAATTCGGTGTGACTCCCTTTTGCAAATATCCCCGGCTCTATTTCCGCATTGTCTAATTTTCTTCGCCATGAAGCCTTGTTGTTTCAAAGGAAAAGCCATATTCTTTCTCTGTAGTTACACCGCTCAACTTACTGGGTTTGGTTTTCTATAATTTGGATTCCAGTTTATTGTTTTAGAACAATATATAAAATCATACATTTATAAATATATATATTATATCCTGTATACATAACATTGTTTTTCCTCTAGACTGACAGGGCAGACCTTTGTGCTACATCTCCCATTGGTTTAGGCACGGCCTCATTCTTGTTCGATTCTCCAAACCGCTTCCTACTAGAATTAAAAAAAAATATTTCTACTATTCAGCTTGTATCAAATTTTAATTTTGTTTGCAAATAAATTTAAAAGAAAAAAAAAATTGGTATTCCCCCCTCCCAGTCACTACTACCCTTATAAAATATATATGGCTTTTCACATTCCACTCTATTTTAGTGTTTTTCAATAGGCAGTGAAAAGAAGGACAACTTTCCCCTCTAGGTTTTTTTCTAAGCACAGAAACCAGCTTGTGCACTTCCTATAGAATTCCAATGCATATCATGGTACTGTAAGTGCAGTGATTTTTAAAAAAGCAGTCACGATCGATTGACATCTGAAATATATGAAAACATAATATATGATTATCATACAATACCCATTACAGAATATACAATCATCAAACTGCAGATATATAAATACATTTTAGCCACGTCGAAGCAATACTTTTATCTTATAAACAGCATACGAATGCATACAGAGTTATCGGACTAACATTTCCACCTTCTTTTTTTTTCAGAAGCTTGCTGAAAAACAGGAACATACCTTATTTGTAAATAGCCTGCTTGCCAGTGCTGTTAGGAAATTAAAGTGAACAAGGTTTAAAAAAATTATATGTAACTTATTTGGTAGAAAACAAACAAGCACCCCCCAGTTTTCCAATGTCACCGTTGTTTTCCTATGAGAGGGAGCTTAGGTACCTTAAGCGGCAGTTCTGTGGAGTCTGATCATACGAGGGTCTCTGGGAGGGCGTCAGGGTTATCAGCGGATAAAAGCTCCCAAATCTGCCATCTCTCTCTCTGCCAGTCGTGCCAGTCTGGCTCTGAAACGTTTTTACTGTTCTGACTGTGAGCCGCCGTCGAATAGATGTTGCCTGTTTGGGTGTGTGGGGTTGGGCGCTCCTGCCTGGACACGACCTGCTCAGGGGCTTTGGCCATGGGCCTTCCAGCTGCCCTGGACCCTGCGCTTTTGTCATGGCGTTGAAGTTTCCACAAAGAGTGCAACGTAGAAGAAACGCTCGATCGCTGCGACAACGCAGAGCTTGCTTTGGGCTGTCCAGGGTACGGAGGTGGCGGCCTCTCTTTGCTGTAGGAGGGCTTGGCCGTGCTCTGCGAGCAACCCGCGTGTGAGTCATGCTCAGTGAGGTCCTCCACACTGCTTAAAGTCAAGTGCCGCTCCGACTTGGAGCGTGACTGGTCCAAACACCTACTGCTGGCTTCAATGTGCGGGTTACTGCATACCCGGGACATGGCAGGCTGAAGCTGGCACTCGGGAATGGCGGCAGTTGTCTGACTCCTGCGCATGACTTGCCTGCCGTGATCCAGTTCAGAGGAGCTGCCCTGCCACCGAGGAGAATATATGGAGAGGTTCCCTTGGGAAAGAGAGCACTGTCCAGGCCGCAGCAAGCTGCTTTCGTAAATGTTTCCATAAGAACCTGGTGGCCAAAGTAAGAAAGACGTCAGTCTGCAGTCATTTACATGGCATTCTGCAAGTTACTGCTTTTTCCTGTATTATAACACGAAGAAAGATGGGGATTTTTTATCACCAGGCTATGCAATTAATGGTTTAACAGCCTCACCACTGCCTGAACGTGGGGACATGGAACTAGAGCCTTGCATTTATTTTTCAGGCTCTTATCAGCAGTGCCCAGTGCCAGGAAGGGGCTCAAAACCTGGGAAGCGTTTATGCCTTGACAGGCATAAATAAAAAACAACAAAAACAGAAACAACAAAAACAAAAAAAAGCTTTTGGGCTTGAAAGTTCTAAGAAAGTTCTGACCTGCAATTCCCATGTCTTTGCAGCCACTTTTCAGCGTTGAATGCCAGGTGCCCCAGATATCAAAATGATCTTCTGAAACATCTGAATAGTAAAGAGAGCAGGAAGAAAAGGACAGGTCCATTATTTCAAAGGCATTATTTAGAAATATGTAAATGGAACGGCAAGATAAATTGACACAAAACTTTATGCAAGGTGTCAGTTGTCAGCAGCTACTAGCATTGGGCTTACTGTGCACCTAGAACAAACAGACCAAACATACACCTTTACCGAATTTTTTCAGGCTCAGATCCTGTAAATGAATTTAGTGAACTCTGTATGAGCGGGACATCTGAACTTGCTGAAAGAATGAAATTTTGTTTGGCCTCTCCTTTATCGAAGTCAGTGGGAGAATTCGGACAAAAAGAGGATGATTTAGTCAAAAGAAGTCAGTTACCTTTCTGAAGGGAAAGAATGGGAAATCTCCCTCAGGCACCCCAGCCCCAGTGGTCACTGTAAGGCAAGCTCTATCAGCCTGCAGCATTGTTCCTGCAAGGAAGTGCTGTCACATTACAGATTTAACAAAATGCACACACCAGGCCTCGTGCTGGATTCTAACCTTTTTTTTACTGTTTTCTAATTCCATCTGGCAGAAAGAAATTTCCTAATTCTTCACGGTCCACTATCATTATGACGCACATTGAAGTCCAAAAAATGGTTAATATGATGAAACCTCGTGTCATTTCCTGTTCCTAACATAGTGGAAAACTAACCACATTTTGAAACCTCTTCAGAGATTTGGACGCTGAACACAGAAGAAAAATGCCCAATGGCATTTATAAGGCTTACAACTGAGATAGTTGTCTAAATCCTATTAATTCCAAATGGAATTAAGTGTTTAACCGCTACTTCTGAAATTGAAGAATACTACCAAAGAGTTCTCTGCACCCTTAAACACTGAAATTCCTTTAAGTTTGGCTCAGTGTACATATATTTCACAAAAGTAAGTGTTAATATTTTTTGACATTTTTAAATGAAAAGCATCTGGCAGAGCTGGTGAGCTATCAGCTTTAACAAGAGTTCTTTACAGAAGAAATTGTTCAGGTGTGTGCTCCCTAGACAGGTATGGAAATTATGGATCCCTGTGCTGGTAGTGCTAGGTGTATTACTGGTAACAGATGTAAAGCTGTGCAGCCCAGCTGTGCTCTCCAGTGCAAAGCAGTTGAGGTAATTCTTTTTAACTGGACAAAATTTACAGCTTGATATCTTAAACTTAGACTTTCCCAAAGGCTGGAGTATAGCACTGCAGGTATTACAGTCCTGGCAAGCAGAACTGAAAATAACAGTCTTTACCATGCTCAGAAAAAGGCTGAAAAGCTGGACATAGAGACTTCTATTTTCCTATACAATAGCTCCAAGTATTGACAAAAGCCACACTAATAGCATCCAAGACAGCGGGCAGAGCTAAGGGTATTGGTCATACCTGTGAGGCTGCTACACTATAAGCTTAAGTCCTGACAGAATCATAGAATCAGCAAGGCTGGAAAAGACCTAGAAGGTCATCCAGTCCAACTGTCCACCTATCACCAATAGTTCTCACTAAACCATGTCCCTCAACACAACATCTGAACATTCCCTGAATACCTCCAGGGTTGGTGACTCCACCACCTCCCTGGGCAGCCCACTCCAGCTCCTGACCACTCTTTCAGAAAGGTAATATTTCCTAACATCCTGTCTGAATCTCCCCTGGTGCAACTCGAGGTCATTCCCTCTCGTCCTATCACTAGTTACATGAGAGGAGAGGCCAACCCCCAGCTCACTACAACCTCCCTTCAGGTAGTTATAGAACAGACACGTTTCAGATACATCAGAAATCCCCATTGGTCATTTAGATTTAGGAACACAAGGAAGAGATACCTTTTCCAGCCTCTGTTGCAGAAGAATTCTCCTTTGTCTTAGGCTGCAAATGACCACCTAGAGTGTACTGTTCTGGTAGCCTGAATGTCTTATCTGGGCTGTGTACAACTTCTTCTTGCATTGCCATCAGTGAGCGCTCGGACAGTACGGGGGAGTTGTTGTCATATGGGGAGACATCGCCACTCGAAGCTTTGTTGGAGTCTGTGGAAGAGTGTCTTTCTCCTGTGGAGTAGGAACCTTCTGACCGCAGCATCTCAGGGCTTCTGGGAAATGTTGTTAAACAAATGACGTTAATGAAAAATGCTTTATGTTCACAGCTACACATGCACTCTGACACCACACAAATAAAATTAAATGCAACAGTATGGTCACAGCTGCTGAAATGAAAACACTTCAGAAGCGGTAGAAAAGAATTTTCCACGAGTAAAACTTATGCCATGAAGTGGCCAGCAGAGGCCACTAAAAATCAAAAGATGCTGCTATCAAGAATGAAAAAACAATGAAAACCAAACACTGTACAGCTTGCCACAGGAAATTAAACAGTGAATCAATTCCTTATGTTACCTTGACAATTCTGCTTGTTGCAACAATAAATCTGAGGGCATGATAGGGAAGATTAGTTTGATGATAAGCAGTATACTAAAATCACTTCTTTCATTTTACAGCAATACACAGTCAGTGAAAGGAAGTACTTAGCTCATCTCTCACACTGTGAGTAGGACACTCTTCTAGAGGTAGCGGAAGGTAAATGTTCTACAAAGGACTAGCAATGTATCTGCCATATTTCTGATGGAGGCAGCAGCAACTGGCTTTAATTTTGGCCCAAAATAAGCAAACAAACCCCCCAGCATAAACTACATCCCAGGCTCAGAGAGAAACCTCTCATTTTTAAAGTGAGTTGGAAATATTAAGGGAAATTCTTCACACTTACAGTTTACTAAGTGGACAGGAGACAATCTGTGAACCACAGAACATCCCAAAGAAAACAGAGAAGTATCTTTCATTTGGTCTTCCCTTGAGCCAAACTCTTTCTACCAGTAACCTCACATTAATATCTACTGTAATTGTATGTATTATGAGAGAGGGTCTTTCTCGACATGTATATGGAGAATGGTCAGCCTTTCTTGGACTTAAATCCAAAGATGGCTTAAACTGAGTGAGGAGCTAAAGGACATTATTTGTAATAGAGCAATAACCCTCTTCCCAGGCAAATCAAGTGAAACTGAAGAAGGAAAATAAAGAAAACACACAGTGGTAAGACAGTGGTAAGTGCTAGCCACAGCAAAATAAAGATCGATACACAGATATCGACAAACCCTAGTATCACTTTCAAGCTGTTTCTTTCCTCCTCAATGATTCACAAGTGCTATGTCCTGAATCACAAGATATGTACACTCAACATCATGATCAGTGTGTTTTTCAATACTTAATTTTTTTCAATGTAAAGGGAACCATAATGTGTTGGGATTTAATTATGCTTTCTCCTAGTTATCTCCCAGCAAGGAAACCAACAAGGTGGTGACTATGAAGCTTAGTCAGGGCCAACTTACAAAATCAGAGCTGCAGCGTGGCTAAAGAGCACTGTCCCAGGCTTCCCAATATGGCTGGCACAGTAATGATGGAGAACCATTAAAAAGAAATCAGGTTCTACAGCTTCTGATGAATTGTTGGCCATTATATACTTTAAGTTTCTAAAATGCTATCACAAACTAAATTCCTTCCTCTTTTCTTTTGTTTTGTTTGTTCCTTATTACTCCCTTTCTCTCCCCTCCCAAATTCTAAATAACACCCAAACCTCCAAACCTGTGCAGTGAATGTAAGTTAAAATGAGATCCACTGAAGTAATGTTTTGAGAGCCTGATTATAGTCAGAAACACTTGAGAGAAAAGGGAAGCAGTGTATGCATCTATAGATTTCCCGTGACCAAACGTCTTACTCTCCAGCTTTCTAAACTGAGCGTCATCTAAACCTCATCCTGTTAACATGAAGACATACTTAACACTAACACTGACAGCAGGAAGGTTTGTCACATGTAAATCTTTGCAGGACCAAAACCCAACTATATTGTACAGGGCAAAGAAGGAGGTCTAGTCCTGCATAGCCATGGCAAGGTAACACAAGGAATGAGGGGAAAGGGAAATGCAAATGAAAGAATGTTGGAACAAAAACTTGAGCTTTGTGAAACACTGATTTAATGTCTTACCTTGAATGATCTCTTATAGTCTATCTTGTCTCAAGACAGAGCTCCTGATAAAAATTTACTTGAATGGAAACTGTCATGTCTTTGAACACTTCAAGCTTCTAACCTCATTTACAATTTCTGCTAGTAAAACCATGCAATGATTTATACCAAATATCATATTCAAATTTGCTTAGAAAAGAAGTTTCAAAAATGAAAGAAAATGCCTGTAGGCTAAGATTAATACTGTGAAAAACCTTCAAAATTGTTTGAATCCTTTGAAGCTGTAAACTGATCTCATACATTTGCTTTACATATATTGTTTTAAAGACGTTATTTAAGAACTAAAAAACTGGCTCACATCTTCACAAATAAAGAATTCCAATATATTCCTTAAAACAAAGATTTAGTATCTGCTTGGTTTACAGTTTGAGTTCATTAGCAATCAGATATTTACTAAAATTTAGAATTCATCTTCTTTTGCATAGTTGTGAGATGGTCTACCCACACACTGGAGAAAAAAGTATAAAAGCAAATGTAAATTCTGCTCAGAGTACACACTCACCTATATGCAGTCTATGAATAGTAGATTATATACTACCAAATGTGAGAAATGGGAAAGCAAGTGATTATTTTCTGCAGGTTTTGAACTACATTAAGGAAAAGATTTAAGAAGTGGTTAAGTATACCCATCTGAGTGAAAGGTATAGAAGCTGCAGAAAGAACCTATAACATATTGGTTCAAAAATACTGCCAAATTTAAGTTATCCACCACTCTGCCAGTATGAGTGACTTGCAAAAATTTTAATAATAATAATTACTTCTACAGAGGACATTCCTACATTTCCAATGGTGTCCAGGTCATCAAAATAGGAACTCTCAGTTTTGGCAGAAATCCCTTCTGCTACACCTTAATGCTTCTGAGAGGAAAACCAATCATGTCTTACAAGAAGTAAACCATAGAGAGTGTGATGGCTTGGCAGCATGAAATAGCAATTTCCATATATATTTGAGGTACCACCAACAAAACAGATTCTTACAGGACTGGCTGCTACTGTAACAGGGTAGAGGACTCAATGACTCAGGAACCCTCTGCAGCTCTGTATTTTAACATGCTGCATGGCCTATTGTATGGCCTCATCTTGATGCCACAGCTTAGGGTGGATTAAAACCTATCATCGCCATCCAAAAGCACTTGAAGACTCTATACATTTAAAACACATTTACTCTAAATTTACCCTAAACCACACTTGCTCTATTTGCTAACCATGATAAGTGACAAATACTCATAAGAAACATTTTATTTTTGTCTTAAAGATTCTTCATCTTACAGCTGGAAACTGCAAATTCCATTGTCATCAAGCCAACATACAAAAACGTTAAGTCATCCACAAAAGCAGCCTTCATAATTGCTGCCACTGGTGATTAGTGATTTACCATAACCACGTTCCATAAAGTCCCTGACACACCATTCATGATGCTCAACTCTTAAGAGAACTGAAAGATGATGAACATATGATTCGTCCTCCTTTGAGGAGGAAAAGAGATTGTGTTTTCTATCAGATTAAAGTCAAGAAAGAATTTCCAATGACCTTAAAAGCAGAGATGTGAGAGCAATTGCAGAAACAGGACCTTTAGAGCAAGTAACGTAACACTAAAGTCTTAAAGTTGAATTCAATCACTAAATTATGCAGCCAAGTAACTTTTCTGATGAAGATTCTCTCAAGGATATCTAAAGCTTTCTGTTCCATGGATCCAAATTTGGAATGTTATTTTGAGTATATAATCAATAAAATTCCAAGAGTTGTATAGACATATGTTGGAGTCATTGCTATGAAATCAAGATAAGTATCTCCCTGTTTTCTGCTGCCTCACACTTCTTACAACCAACAAACACATTACCTCGAAGTCAATATTATGTCCTGAAAAAGATTGATCTCTTAAGAGCATCACACTCTTAGCAATAACACTAAGCAACATTCCCTCAAATTTCCTGGAATATCTTAACCAACAAGTTGTAATCACAGTGAAAATGTTTCATTAATTTTAAGAATAAATCGCTCACATGATATCAGAATAGAAGGTAAATGAGAAATATAAGTTTTTCCTGTCCCAGTGATACTTTATCTGCCCACTACTGAAAATACAATAAATTAGTACAAGTGTAGCCATAATGTTCCTATTTGGTTTAGCAACCTTTTCTTACAAAGCTGATCTGTGGTGACCAGCTATAAACAAAAGATCAATTTTTTCCTGTAGGTGTGCATGTTGCCTGAAAATAACAGATGCCCATGGAAAGGTCAATAAACTTAAAATAAACAGGATCTAACAATAAAATGTTTCACTCACAGTTATTTGCAACATAAATCTATGCTCAAGTAGTATGTGAATTCACATGTGAGATACAATTTTATGTCTATCATATAGATTGTGAACTCCACCAGGAAGGTTTTCTTTGTCTTGCATTATAAATAATACGATCACTTCAAACTGTGGGCTTGAAGAAAGAAGTCTCTACAGAGTACCAGATTATTACCATATATCACGTGATTTACAGTCTTAGCCCATGGCAAGTGTGAAACAAGTGTAAAAAACATCTAAGGTAACTAAATACTTGGCATATATTGTGAATTAAATATGTACATGGCTAGTTGCTGTCAGTTAGATCAAACTAAATGAAATTATTTCTTAACTGTAGTACACTAAAGAAACACACAGACAATTACCACAGATCAGATGATATGTGATAATTTGCTTGTGTTATGTGTTCATGTGGCTAACCTAATGAACTAGTAACATCCTTTACAACACATGATATATTCTGTAAGGTTTTTTTTTCTTTCAATTTTTGTTGTTAAAGTAGCCTTTTCCCCCAATGTACTGTACCGTTTCTTTTGTACATCTTCCTTTAAAGCTTGGCACATCATTACATTACTGCCAAAAGTACAATGTTCACAGGGAGACAAAGCAAAAAAAAAAACAAAAAAAAAAACCGTAGCTAACTCTGTACAGTTTCCATTTTAATTGTATTCTGAATGCACTAGGCACTTTCCACACACACAGGAAGACAAAGTCCAATCTGTCCCAGAGAGTTTAGCATCTAGGAAACCTCTTAAAAATTACTTAAAGCAAGCTGGTCACATTTTGTAATTTTAAGAGTCTGGCTTATTGGGATTCACTAGAATAAAGGCAATGATTGTGTATCCCGTGAGAAAGCCAGGAGTCCTGTTAATCCAAATGTACAAAGTCATAGCGTTAAGGCACATGAGTGAAAGCAAACGTAAAGCATACACAAAGTTGGAATACGTTATGTATCTCAATAGTGACTGGTGTGGTTCTTTTTCTATTCATATATTTCACAAAGTATACGATTAAATAATATCCAAAGAATTTCCATAAGCCTGTTGTTGCAGCAGTTGACTTGTTTACAATGTCCTACCTAGTTCACAAGTGTATACAATAGAAAAAGAACAACAAACTAGTTAAACAGTTAGCCGTGATTGTATTAAGGCACTCTAAGGTGTGTTTCACACTTCCTCTTACTGAAGACTATGATAAAACCAAGACATGAACCAGCCAATCACTAGAATACATCCTGCCAGATAACAGTGCACTGAATATTTTTATGTACATGTCATTCTTTTCTCTGCAGCAGAACACATTTTTTTATTTGAATCGGGAAACAAGAGTTGTCTTTAGAAAACACGGTACGAGAGTCATAATTTCTTTGGCACAGTCTGTTTAATGTGGAGGATTTCTCTACTCCACTGTAGACAGTGCAGAAGAGCTGTGGAAAACTACAACCTTTAGAACAATTCCAGTGGGAGATAGAAATTCCCAGCAGAAACAAAGATGATGAAAAAAGTGATTACTCACGATGACTGGGAAGCTTTCCTCCTCAACAAATAGTCCACAACATCTGGGTCAGTCTCTAATAGGCTAATAAGCACTTCATTCTGTAGATCAGGGGAAACCTATGAAGAAAACAAACAAAAGAAAATTAATTGGAGATAAATATTCCTTCCACATACATTCATTATGGTACAATGCTTAATCTAAAAGATAAGTAAAATTAAATTTATAGAGAGTATATAAAATAAATATTCAGACGCACCCGCTTAAAAGAGAAATTTCATATAACAGATGAAAGTAGGACTGAAGACCACTTTGTACAAAGCCAAATGCTGATTACTGTTGAATATCCTATTGCTATCTGGTTGAGTATTATAACAGCAGTGGGATTATTCAGTTACTTCAGTCACAAAAGCCACAGTTTAAGGTCCTACATCTCCATTCAAAGATCTGGAGATAATTAAAAATTTCAATTCCAAGCAAGTGTCTATCACCTGTTTTTGAAGCAACACAAAATGTCATTACATAGGAAGGAGAATGTTTCTTTATATATTCCACGGCATTTAACTTAAGTCTCTCTCATATAGAAATTTCATGATAAGAGCTCTACCTCAGTAGTTCCTCCATCGCTCTATTTCAGTGACAGATGCTAAAGGTAAACATTTTCCTAAATTAAGCCTTACAAACATGTAATCTTCAGATATCTGAATGGCCAAATTCTGGGATTTAGAAGCACTTAAATTCTGCTCAGGGCCTATGAAGCTGTTTGGGCATTTTCATTCCACTGATATATCTACAGCGGCATTTATATCACAGGAAAATGAAAGATTCTAGTGCCATTGTGCCATACAACTTCAGTTACAAATAGAGATTATCACAGCTATTCTGTACTCAGGAAATGCATTTACAGTAAGGATATTCACCATGAATCAGCCTATCTGATATAAATTCTAAAGTTTATCTGTCTACAACTAAGGTTATCAAGTCAATCCTGTTGGATCTCCAGAAACTTTGTACTTTGGATAGTAGCAACAGGTTCAGCCAGAAGTTGTGCCATTTTCCTTCCCTCACTTTCTGCTTTGCCAGCTCTCACTAGTGCATTTGATATGGAATAAATAAACCTTCAGGACAGCTTCAGCTGTTGCAGGATATAACATCTCCTGGGCAGGTAGCGGGAATGGCTCTCTAAATCTGCCCAACTAAACATTGTGTTTCCAATTGTGTTTTACAATGCAAGTAACCAATCCTGAATTCAAACATCACAACACTGAAATGAATGAAATAATGCGAGAAACCTGAGCTAGCAGCTCAGGTTGATTCATGATGGATAGAGCTGGAGGCAAGACAATCTCAGCAATGGGTCATCAACTGTGCAATCTACTTCTGAATGCAATTTGTCAGAGCCTCTATCTTCTGACCTTCAGGTCACACTGCATGGGCCATTTATTCTCCCCGACATTTACTGGGAAATAGGAATAGAATTACTAATAGATTCCTCAAGGGAATACTTCAATTTGGAAGGTACTTTTAAGAAGTCAAGCTGAAGAAAAGATGTATTACTTTGACAAAGGAAATAATTTGAAAATAAATGAAGATGTGCATCATTTAATTCAAATTAATTCAAAATGTTTATGTAAAAATTGTGCGACTATGACTTTCTTATAAAAAATTACTTTTGACCTCTAAAAATTCTTAATGGTGGGCAATGGTATACTAGTCTTTAAATAAATTATCATTATAGGAATACATTTTTTAAAACCTGGGGCCATGTAATTTTTCTGTTCAGACAGCCTTTTTATATAGTAGAGCTCAAAATCTGAGAGTAAAGGTTTCAGGCCTTCCTGTATTTCACACACTATTCACCTTAGAATCACAGTGCTAAAGATTTAAGAATCTACTGAGAGGAATTCCTAAGAAAGTAATTTATATCTGTTTGGTTAACTAACTTGCAAGTGTAGAAATGATATGCGTGTAAACATCAATTTATATTTATAAAGAATTACCATATGGGCATCTCAGGAAGATGATACAGAGCTGAAATAATTATTATTGAAACAATTGCTTAACTGGCAATTATGGCTGAGTAGATAGATGAGAAGTTGAAGTTCAGGGACAGAAAGATAAGGTAAGGACATTCAGAAGCCAAGGCACTACTGAAATAACAGCTTTTGCATCTGTTGAGCTCATACCAGGACATATCAAAGGGCTTGGGGCTGTCAGGACTCCAGTAGAGGAGATAATTTTGAGCTGAGTATCAGAGCTATTGAGGCACAGAACCCTTATAGTCTCTCCTTTGTGTGGTCCCTGGCTACTGAAGTGTCACAGAAAGGCAGTGTGCAACCGCCTCCTCTGTGGTGAAACCACACTAGCCTCTAACAATTAAAATAAGAAATTTCATTACTTTACATACTGCTTCTTTGCAGAAGGGATGGATTTGGGCACTAGGCAATGTAATTGCATGGCAGAGCAATTCTCTTCTTTTCTTCAACCTCTGTGCCAACCCAAAGCCAGTGAGGGCAAGGGTGATTGAGTTCAGCTTCCCTGGATTCAATTGCTGGGCATTGCTCAGAGACTTGTAAAAAGCAGTACCTTGTACATTCCTGCTACACATACTTAAGTATCAATAAGACTCACTGAAATTGATAGGAATTGGGTATTAAAGTAATCAGAATCTATGGTGTAAAGGCAGCACCGTCTATGCTAAATCCACATGTTTGCATATTACTAATGTTAATGGTAAACAAACCATAAAAACACCTTGGCATGAATACACTAAATGTTATAGCTGTAGCTGGATCCTCAAGTCCAGATGTTTCACTTTTTTTAAATAGCACAAATGTTAAGTATAAACAGAAGTCCTAGTTGGCTCCACTCCTGTAGGTTTGCAAAATGAATTGTTGCTGCCTGATTTCAAATGATTCGAAGTATAGTACAGTGTACGAGTTTTTAATTTCTATGCATCAATTACCAAACAATGTACGGGGTTCATTACCTTCCGAATACAAGAAGTTTCTCTGTGCTGCCTAAGAGATGAACATGCAGAAGCTGAAAGCAAACCCCAGTATAAGCTTTATAAAACAGTAACAGTAAGCAATGTGACACAGTCCTACAAATCAAATATCATGTGCTTGTCTAGATATTGCTCCTGAAAACAGACCAATCTTGCCATACTGTTTGTTAAGCAGTGGGAACAGGAAGAGTAAAAGCACCTAGAGATGCTCATCTGTTAGGAATTTCTGTGAATTTTACATCAACATTTTTTCAGCTTTCAGGATAGCATCTGCGACCAGTTTGATACTCCCTCACATGCAGCAAGCTTTTCATTCTGAAATCTGATTTTAAATTCCCTCTACAATCTGAAAAGTGCTCCAAAGAACAAAAGAAAGCTTCTCTTTTCTCAACACCGCATTTAACTTCCAGCCATAAATTCAAGTATTGAAAAGGTAAAGGAATAAATCTGTCAAAATGAAAAGATACCATATGTAAGGTTAGTCTAATCCTAAGCCCCGGCATTTCCACACTGAACACATGCCTGAAGTATGATGTGCTGTGCCGTAAAGTGTTCTTAAAGAAAAATAACAATAAGAATACTTTAAGTATTGCAGGTATTCTTATTAAATTATTATTTAAAACACGTTAGTGCCATCTATGCTCTGGGCAACAGAACTTCTCAGACAAGTGGAGTTCTGTCACCTTTTTCTTGCGCTTTGGAAGGAAAAATGACATCTGAAGTCCCCTCAAACTGAAAAGCAATGAAAAAAAGAAAGAGAAAGAAAGAAAGAAAAGATTGCTGAGTGCCTTCATTGGAACAAGAATAAAAATTAAGAAAAGGTTGACATGAAAGTCAGTGAAGGAAAAGATGACACAGCCATACAGAAGTTCATCTCAAGGTAAGACTGATAGACAGGGCCTTGACTGCTTTTCCATGCTTATATCCCTGTTGAAATCCAGTATGTACCTTCTCTTCCAGTACTGTGTGTCCGTCACTCCCACATCCCCACAGCTCAGTCTCATCCATTGTCTTCCACCCAGTGCTGTATTCAGCAAAAACTTTGGTCTAGACTTCTACAGGAGGTCTCCACAGCATTCCACATCCTACTTTCAGAACTGATCTCCTCAGTGTACACACTGCTGCTCAGCTTCAAGCCACACCAAACCAAGCTATTTTTACCTTTTCAAGACTTCAGTTTTTTGTTAGAACATTTATTTCTACTAAAATTAAGATAGGATGTTACCCATCAACTGGCCCCTGCTACCCTAGAGTAGAGCTTTCTGCCTCAGGCACAAATCATGCAAAATTTACCTATGATTTCATAGACAGAAAAAGGTAAGGCCAGAGAATGAACTGATCAGGTAACTGCTAGGCTTGATCAATTAAATTGCATCTTCAACAGGCGAAAGTATATAAGAATCATTTGCTCAAAACGTGCCAAGATCATCATCCTTTCCACGAGGAATCTCCTTGCTTCGGCAAGAGAACAGAAAAATACTCAGGAACAACACTCCTCTTGTCCAACTGACAAGTATGAAAGCTTTGTTTTTCCTTCCCATGTGATCAACAAGAAAGTCTTTGACAGGGAAAGTTGTTCCTTTAACCACGGTAAAATTAGCTGATTTCTAAACCTGAGAGTTGAAAAGGCATTTTCAGTCTCATCTTCAAAACTAGTGAGAAATGATAATGCACGGTTTAGTGTTCCGTTAAATAACCAACTCCATCATTCATTTCCACAAAGAAATCTACTAAGAAAGATACTCTTATCTACATAGAAACCATTCCTAGCAAGATACACGCACACATTTTCAGTACTATTGCTGCAAAGCATTTGCCTCAACAGAAAGCTACTCTGTTTATTATACTAGTCAAGCTTAATTTAATGCAGTTTCCACAGTTTATTTCATCTTTGAGGTTTTTAATACCAACCAGGTATTTCCTCATTCAATTTAAAAATGCTTAGAAGTAACACGAAGAACCATCCACGTACCATAAAAAGAGCTTCATAGTTTTCAATCATCTTCTGTACAACGGCTATGATAGCAGTACTCTCTTCTGCTCGAGCTGAACTCTGAACTGTGAATTCTTTGTCTGTAGATTTCTGCTTGTGCAACAGATTAGGGCCAAAGATAGTAGCCAGGTTAAGTGATGTCATTTTGTTCCCAGTAACCTGGAAAACAGAATAGAAATGATGTGGGGGCTCCCAGGGTCTAATGTATCCACAAATCCACACACACAAAATATGTGACAGGTTATTCATCAAAACAAAAAATGAGTGTTAGTCAAACACTTAACCATTTTCATAAATGTTGGAACACTTTCTTTGGATATCTCTACTAGAAGCACTGTGGATTACCTGGATGGATTTTCAAATGGACTGGAGGAGAAAAAGGTGAAAGCGCTGTCTGCCCTTAATTTCCTGTCAGCTCAGCAATGGCAGACTTCATCTGAACTCAGGGAAACCTCCTCCTAGTTCACTTCCTCACCATATCACTGCCTCTTCAGACCACATACTGCAAGTGGTTAGTTTCTTCCAGTAGCACTCACGATATGAAGCAGACACAGTGAAGAAAAGCACGCTTTTGCAAGTTCAAACAGTCAAATGGTTTGGATACTTGAGGAGCATGCTCAATGTTTTTATTACTGTTCTCCTAGTTTTTGCTTGTTTCCTAGAACATGCTAAATATTTACTATTTTTAACTTTTTTTTTTTTTAACTTTCTTTTGCATCTACAGATCTGTGCTTAAAGAAGCAGTAGTAGCCTGACCTTGGAAGAAGCAGAAGGCTAGACACAATACAGAAACAATCTGAAATGCATGTCATACAGGTTATTAAATCAAGATATTCATTGTCAAATTTGTGAGTAGCCTACTTTTTCCCCATTGTATTCTTTTAAGAGAGAAAAAGCAAGCATCATGTGCTTCCTCTCTGTCTCCACTTGATAGCTATTCTGGGAATGCAGAAGATGATGCCAGCAGTTTGACTATGTAAGAATGCAAGTGTTCACCATTTGAACCAGTACTTCTTGCAGGCTTTTTTCTTTTTTTAAAGAGAACCAGTATGATAAGCACTATTTTCTTCATTTGCTTTGGTTACATTTGATCTAATGAGTTTGAAAAAGGATGGAATGAGGCACAGAAAGAGGAAGAAAAACACCATTTCATGAATTGAGTGGTACAGAATGAATCCTTTAAAGGCAGTTAGGTGGTATTTTTTTTGGTAGTGGGCAGACACTGAATGCTCCACTTGAATTTACACCTGTAGACTGACTACACTTGTCTGGTTCTCTTGGTTTTTTGTTTGCAATTTTTAATTTTATTTCTTTTTACACAGAGCTCAACAGGTAGCACAGAGCTCATAGTAAAAATAAATTTTCCTTTTATGTCAGGACCACTATTTAATCTCAGAAAGATATCTGCAGTAACCAGATGCATGCGCAGCCACACTGAACATGTTGACTCTTTGTTTTTAGACATTCACCCCAACCTAACAACGGTTAAACACTCCTTTAACTGCATACCACAGTGTAAGCAGCTGTTTTTGGGTGACCTAGTTTCTAACTAGTGTCAGAGTACTGAGCCACCAAGGATGTGCAGGCATGTGGTGCTCTGAGAGAGCCAAGGGCAGCCCCTGGCTGTGCCCCCATCTGCATGCGCAGGCTGTTTGTACAATGTGTCTTTTCTTAAGGGCAGCTTCAGGGCATCCCTTAAAAAATGGTGTAAACATTTCCAATGAAATTAGCTGGATGAGTCACTTTAATAAAGTTAGTCATCTATCTCCATATTTGTGAGAGAAGGGATTTTGAAAGAAATCATAAAGTGTGCCAAAGCTTGCCTGTTTTCATTCCGATGATAGCAGTCTATAAAACACTTTTTTTTGCCCTGTATGCCTTTATTCACTTAAGTATTAATGAATAGCTGAAGTAATTGTGAACAGAATGCTGGATATCTGTAAAAGATATCAAATTGCACTTAATATTCTTGATGCTTACACCACTGTCAATATGGCTTACCTAAATTTGACTTGCCAAAATACATGTAGCAGAGCTGATGTACACTTAAAGAAAACAAAAAATGCCTTTATTATAAGTGTTTTAATAAACCTCTTCTCTTAAGCAGCATCAGCCTCTAGCCTTGTATTAACATCGTCTTGGGGATGTTCCCAAACCAACAGACAACATTTTGCTGGATAGGATGCCTCAGCTGGTTAATATGCACAGTGTTTTTAAGCACAGTAAAATTGTCACAGGCTGCTGATTTTAGGTGCCTTCCATTATAGTGGTGTAGTTGTCTATCAACATATTGCTGAGGGTAGAAATAATAACATCTGAAAGGCTCATGCAGCGCATTTGAAATTAGGATTTATCATATCGAATCATGAAGGTTGTAAAAGACCAATAAGATCATCTAGTCCAACAATCAAACTTCAGGCACAAATTCAGCATAACACAGCTTCATAGTGCCTATTCTGAAACACCAGCCAACTCCAAAAAGTGTTTAAAGAAGTGAGAAAGAGTTTCAGCAGTCTCAGAAGTAGCCTAAGAAGTAATTTCTGCTGTAGTTCAGAGGACTGAGAAATCCTTTCCACTGAAAAACAGGTACAGTTTTGTAAAGTAGTGACAGGCTGTATCCGTCTCATTCAAAGATAACACAGTTGCCACATTTTGCAAAGGAGCACAGTAGTTCCAATGTTTTCCTGCTAGAAAATGGGAAAGCTGGATTCTCCTATCTCTCCTAGTGTGATTGGCTCAGATGCATATGTGTCAATGATCAGAAGTACTACAATGGGTGTTAGGAAAAAATTCTTCTCCAAAAGAGTGGTGAGGAAGTGGCACAGACTGCACAGGGAGGTGGTAGAGTCAGTCCCTGAAAGTGTTAAAAAAAAAGTGTAGATGTGACACTGAGGTATGTGGTTTGTGGGCATGGTGTGATGGATTAGCAGTTGGACTTGCTGATTTTAGAGGCCTTTTCCAATCCTTATTGTCCTGCTCCATGATTCTAAGTACACCTAGGTGACACAGCTGTGAGTATTATCTCTGGGTATGAGTTCACTCCACTCTCTCCTCTGACTGCAATACTAAGTAGGCCAGAAGGAAAACATGGATCCTAATTTCAAACAGTGATTAGGTTTACCAGACAGAAGGGCACAGACAGAGTTCCTCTCTTATTTTTTATTCTTTGCTATCTAATGCACACAAGGAGTCAAAGGGAAACAACAAATGAACTACATCCAAAGATTATATATGAAAGCAGCGTCAGAGAATGAAGAGAATAAAAAAGCATGCTCCTAAATGCTTGACACTTTCCCATAGGAGGTAGCCCTGCTATAGCCCTAAGAACATAGTATACAGCTAAATGGCAAATGAGTGGGCAAGAATAAGAAATCCTCCTTATCTTTCAGGAATATACCACCACTATGATTATTTCACAGCCTTTAAGACCTCTTTCCAGTTCATTAATTAAACAAAGTCAAAGGACCCAAGTGCACAAAACAACTTACCTCTTGGCCATCTTTGTCTGTGGTGTCTTCTGCGTGGCCAGCCACGGTGGAGAGGAACTGTAGCAGTCGGTGTAGGGTATCGCAGTTACAGGGAGGTAGGAGATAAATGAGAAGCTGTAAGGTGCTTAGCTGTTCATCTGGCTCTAATACTAAGAGGGGAAAAAATACATTCTAAGAAAAGCACTCCAACTAACCTAAAATCAGAACAAATACACTATTCCCACCCGAAAGCAATACTTGAGAATAGCTTTGTTTAGCAGTAATTTTCCTTGTATACATCAGAAGAAAAAGAGAAAACTTGAAGGAAATATCAAAGCATAACAAATATTGTTATTATATTTTTGCTTCAATTGGTCAACATTTTGCTCACAGGTTCATAGTCTCTTCTCTCAGCCTGTAAGAGAAAAAATCCCTATTGCATACTCCACTGTTGTCACCAGACACAAAAAAATTCTGTTTAATTTTCTACTTACTACTTTCATTTAGATACAGCAACAGGCTTACGGAGCACTTTGGAAGCATTCCAGTAAAGTTTATGTTTTAAGCATTTTAAATGAGTTACTTACAGTTTCACTTCTTACAGAGGGAATATGAAACTAGAAAAGCAACCAGAAGTGTCAAGGGCATTCTACCATTTATGAAGTCACTTCAACCACCACATGATTTTAACCATATAAAACGGTAGCCAGTGACAAATGTGGGATCCCAGACACGAAGGCTTCAGCAAGAAACTGAAGAACACATACCAGGCAGCAGCTTGAGCTTGAAGGGTCCAACTTTACTTTTTCCCAGACTGCACCCAGGTCTTATATTGGTCTCAATACACTGGGACTGTTTTAACACAGTGACTCTGCGGACCAGTAACTACCAAGAAAACGAAAGTTTTGATGCTAGGTTTTTAAAGTCAGATTGAAATTTTGGTCAGAGAATGGCTATACAAACTAAACACTGACAGTGCTGAGATATCAGGATTCAGATGGGAGTCTGTCATCTGCTTCTGCTGAACCAGTAACAGGATCAGGATTTAACAGATAACATGAATTCATCCTATGTGTCAATGTAAAAGTTTAGTTTTAGTTCTGTTTTAGTTCTCAGGGCTAATCTTAGATAGTATGAAAACCAAATAAAGACTTCTGCAAATTATTCTACACAAATATTTGGAGCTAATCAAGGCTAGAGTACTGAACGCACAGAAAATAGAATATTCAGTCTGTAGAAATTACAGAATTCAAACAAGCTTTTGAAAATCAGTAAATCAAGATGCTGCAAAGCTCACAGAGGGTGTTGATGAAAGGTGTATAAAGCTCTCTGGTGAGAAGAGGGTCAGGCATGTCACGCAGAAATTCCTTTAACAAAGCAGCAACATCATGAATGCTGTGCTCTTCATCTAACACAACATCTATGCCCCGGTCAAACTCTTCACGCAACTGGAAAAGACCATGACATAAAATCTCAGTCACATATCACTGTCCCAACTAGTATGTTCCAACAGATAAAGATCTTTCAAGAAGTAACTTAATACATTTTAACTTTCCAGACTTCAGTTCACATCTAATTGCTGTTAATTCCATAATACAGAACTTCAAGTTCGTACCAGATTGTAATAAAATAAAATTATTTCCAACTGATTTATGGCATTCTTCAATGAAAAAGCATGCTAAGTAAATGCAGAAGTGCAAGGTGAACAATGAAAACTGGAAGAAAGGCATTTTACCTCATTGTGTTATCCTTAGATTTTTGGAAAGTCCAAAACTGCATTTCATAACGTGTGTTTTTGTAACAAAACACTGATAATAATAACAAAGCAACATTAAAGGCTACCAAACTCATATTTCTCTTGTGGATTAGGATTACATGTATTTAAGCCTAAGAATTCAACAGGCAAGTTCATTAAGACTTCTTGGCACTAGTCCCCACACATCTTGCTCCACTTTCCTACTGTAGTTATACTCATTAAGTGATCTTTATTAGGAAATTAACAAACACCAAACTACCTACCTATTTTGAGGTATTGCTATTTTTTCCACTACAGTTCTCAGACAGTTTCTGTGGAAGTCAAATGTTTCAGAGGCAGAAGAAATCACTCTCCACAACCAATATGCCTTTTGAGAAGATAGCAGCCTGACTTTCTGAAGAAACTTCCAACACTAATAGCAGAATACTTTCTTCAGGTTGGGAACTCTGTCTTTACTCTTTTCTTCAATGTGAAAATAGCCAAGATGTTCTAAACCCATTTCCTAGGAAAATTTCTTATCATTGCTAATACTATGAGGTACCATGGTTTTACATCTATTTTTTTCAGGGAATAATTATAAATCTTACTAAACATAAGGAAGTTACAAGCAAACTATGTGTCTGAAAACCTGTTGCAAATCTTTATTACAGACAAATCTATCCTGAGTGTGCACAGAGGATGAAATAACTCATATTTTCTGCTTAAACTGTGCTTTCATAAAGGATGTCAAAGGCATTCCATAAAAACTAGAGCCCCCTGTCTGACTTATTAATATTACTAAATTCACTCATAACTAATAATGAATGATTTTGGTATGAAGACCAGAATTTGTTATTTATCTAATATTATGCTTTCCCCCACTGATCTGCAGTGAACAATTTTCCAGTGCTGAATTGGGGATTTCATCTCCTCCTCAAATCTACTCTTCTGACTGATGGTATATGTGGAACATCACTGTGGAACACCATCATTTACTTCCATACAGATTATTGACTCCACAGTTATTGCCCAAATGCAAGCTAAGGAAACAGATCAGCACAGCATTAAGAACATGGATTCCTCAAACAGATGTCTGAAATATGAACTGCTAGAATATCCTTCAATATAGTTCTTCTGATCTGTTATCTTTGGAGGCCTACATAGACTGTACTAATCAGCACAATATCAGATGACCATTGGCTGAACATGGGCACATTTCAGGCCAAGGTATCTCAATTGTTAAAAAGTTGATAATTTCCAAGTTTCAAGTTTGGGTTTCTTAGACTCCCTTCACACTGAGGACATTCATACTGGAAGAGGGATGTGAGAACATCCAGCCAAGCCACTCTTCAGCCCTGGGGTTTGAAAGTAACTTCAACAGCACAGCTACCTTCAAGGCACCTAGAGGGCTGCCCTCTCTAAGCTCAGCAGTGATGCACTGCTCATGCAACTGTATTCTTTCTGAGTACAAACTAGTACCTGGCATCCAGGTGCACCCAACCCAGCACTTCCAGTCAATGCCAGCTCAGGAGACTTAGTCCTGCACCCCAATGAATGTGAAACAGCTGTAAAGTGATTTGTAATTCATACTTTCCTTCTTGATTTTCTCTTCCTGCTCACCAAAAACAAAACCTGCTGTCACATGCACTTTTTTATGTACGTATTGCAAAAGTTGAAATAGGACTTCTTCTAACTGGAGGAGAAAGAGAGACAAAACTACGCCTACTTTCTGTACAAAAACTAAAGAGCAGCTGCAAAAGCACACCAAAATCTAAGTACTGGGTTTGGCCTTCCATGGTTCAGAAAATGAATGGAATTTTAATTGAATCCAGACTTTCCCATGTGTTCATGTTGACAGCATTTATTATTTTAACTGCAGGGCCAATGTGATGCTTCCATGTTGCTTAATAAAATAAATTAGTTCACCTAATTCAATGAATTAGTCAATGTAATATAATACATAAATACCCAAATCTCTCAGTTTCTTCAGCTTTTAAAACAGATTAAAAGAAAAAACTGTGGAAAGTGATGCTTGAAGTAAGGCTTAGCATACAAGCAAATGATACAAGCTCTCTGCTTTTTTCCCAGAGGTATGACGCAAGTATACTCATATTGGAATAATAATAAATGTTTATTGATGTTGATGCTTGTTATGCAAATGACAGGCAACTCACTTTTCAATACTTCCAGTAGTTCAGTGTTGATCTAATAACTGTCTCTGCAGACCATGAGTGTTTTCAGCTTTACGGTACATTAGCCACACAGCAATATTAACTGATAGAGAGTAAACTACAAATCAGTAGGTTATACTGTCCCGCCATTCAGATTCAAGTTAGATTAGCTATTCATGATAACTTTCCTAAGAGCCAACAATTATGTTGTGTACTTTTTGAAAACAGTACTGTTATTCCTGGGATCAGCATTGCCAAGATTTCTTATGCTCTGCTCTATTTTGACATTTTGGTCTTAAAATTTCTAGCAGGAGTATTCTACTGTTACATTTTATTATCTCCCTAAGCATCAAACAACCATTAAGCACTATTCTCTACTGCTCTAACTCAACAAGTATTCCCAGCTTCTTGGAATAACAATGCAATAGCTGAGGAAGAACTCACTTCTGACCTTGTCTCTGGAATCTAGCTATACACAACTTCAGCTTTTTCAACATTTGGCTGAGATTAGGAATTGGATAGGTCTGCTCTGACCTTGAAGTTGAACAAGGTGATGTTCGTGAGTAGCAATTTGAGTGTCTATCTCACTCCAGCTTCTCACAGGGTCAAAGACATTGCTCTGTACTTCCATATTTCCTCATAGTGTAATTTTTCCAAAAAAGATTTACAGTTAGGTTTACTTTGGGAGCTTCTGCTCTGTCGAGATTAACAAACAGCCAAGATTTCTATTTCCTTACAGTGAAATCTTTGGAAAATTTCATCACACTAGGCTATTTGAATCTCCAACCCTTTGCTACTTCTTGCAGAGCAAAATATACAATGACTATCAGTGTAGAGAGATCCTTGTAAAAATTTCACCAGACGTAAAAGATGGCTGAAAATGGCCTGTTATGAGCTAAGAAAAACAGACTAAGGTCACTGACATAGAAAACCTGAATTTCTCCAGGTGAGGGAGTGCCATACCTGATGAGTAAAAAGCAAATCCATATCCACTCACCTGTCTTACTCTCTTTTTTGAACTTCCAACTCTGAATATTCCCACTGTCTGGAGACCTGCAAATATAGCACATCAGACAACTGTTTTATTGTATAATTTTCTATTTAAAATCACACTGAATCAAGGCAATCTGGGCTATCCATGTGCTTTAAGAAGTTAAAAAAAATAAATAAACACAAAAAAATACAACAAAAGCAATGTACTTCTCTATAGGGTTGTACTTACTGCTCTGAGACAAAACCCAGCTGTCATGGAATAAGCAGATAATCAACGTAGTTCTCATGAATCTCACTCACATCACCTAACCCACAAAATGGCATCTCTGTGACAAGATCCCATCTTGGTAGTGCCACTACTAATCTGTGAGGGACAGAGGCCTGCAGACAGTGAGGCACTGCTCAGCATTTGGAGTGGCCCTTTCAGGAATGATAGTGAAAGAAATGGTGAACACAATAATACTTGGACACTGATCTGTGGCTTTGAATACAAGAAGCACTTGGTGTTTGGGTTGCTGCAGATTCTCATCAGAGAAATTCAGCTCAGATTCAACTTTTTAGCTTTTAGTCTCAGCACGACAACTCTCTTCAAATATTCTTCTGTATTTGGATTGCAGAAAATTGAATTGACTGAATTGACAGAATAACACAGAAGTAATTTAGTAGTTTAAGAAAACTAGCAAGGAATCAACCGAGACAGAGATACTTGCACTGGGCAAAAAATGAAAGCTGGTTACCAGTTCCCCCACAAAAATGACATATTTGTTTTACACTAAGGGTCTGCAGGAAGCTTCAAACATTTACAACAGAGGCAACAGGGATCTAAAAAAACATAAGCTTAATTTCTTTTTTTAATAATCACATAAAACATACATGTGGAGTCCCTTTGCAGCTTTGCTGCTAAAAAACTGTCATAAAAGACCAATGTATACAGTCACACGTATTCAGAGTATAAAACATGATGCATCACATAGTTTGGAATGATGTTGCTAGAGGACTGCTGCCAGGATTGCTGTCCTCCGTTTTTACCCCAAATCAATGAAATAACAATTGAGTCTATCTTCTGACTTCTTTATTTTCTCAAAGTCAACGAGTCTTGATGTCTGTTGTATAATACTTTTGTGGGCTGTAGATTAAGTTGAAAATTGAAGAACATCAGTATTTGCCCCAAGCTATCACAGATATCAGATGATTGTGTTGTATGACACTATACTGTGCTCTTAGAAAATGTACACAGAAACATCATAAGTTTTGTTTAAAAGGAAATTTTAATAAAAATATTTTAGTAAAAAGTGTTGTGTAGAAAACAATCTTTGTTATTACGGTGTGTTA
This sequence comes from Callipepla californica brunnescens, assembly GCA_023055505.1. Classification (NCBI taxonomy): domain Eukaryota; kingdom Metazoa; phylum Chordata; class Aves; order Galliformes; family Odontophoridae; genus Callipepla; species Callipepla californica. Next base: position 9,167,151 of record JALIRH010000018.1, on the reverse strand, counting down.
AGCAGATTAAGCACTTGACTGCTAGGATACTCTGCTTGAAGTCTCTTTGTACTGCCTCAGACACATTTGTGTTCTCCAAACTCTTACTTAAAGGATGGAAGTCATTCATCTTATACTTAATCATCCCCACATTTGTTAGCCATGATGTCTAGTCTCTGTAAAAGGCTAACAATGACTTGCTTTCATTGTTTTCTTTTATATATTTGTAAGCCACATGGGTAACATAAAAGCTTAGCATTGTTGTTTAAATTGCAGTCCCTTATCTGCAAAAGCCTTTAATTCAGAGACTGTAAATGACTTCTTTCTGGTCAAATTAAGCATCAGATGGAACATTTGATGCTACATTCACCATTATTCAATGGTTTGTTGTTCATCTGGTCATGTGATAGGCCTGTCTGTGGCCAAGTTCAATTCTTTTAAAAAATTCTTCACAAAACAAAGATACATTGGGAGAGATGTTGAACAGACATCTTGATTAGCTATTGTTTCTGCATTATAGAAAGCTGGTGGGATGTTTGTGTCAGAATGACCATGAAGCCTTAAGAAGAATATTGGCACAATTTAATAATTCCTTTCAGAGAGAGCAGGTCTGAGCCTGACACTGGTCAACAGGATTCAAGTCAGGGACAAATAGGCAGCCTGAAAGTCTTATAGCAAACATGAAGAAGCTTCTTCAAGCTTAATATAATTTGACATGGGATATTTTTTGTTCCTCTAAACCTCTATTTTCCAGTGTTGTTTCTAGCTATGTCTGGCACTATAGCATAAGTTGTTCATTTAGCCTTTATGTCTAAAGATCCACTGGTTGCTAAGAATTACTTGCTGGCTTTCAGGCTTTCATTCTCATGTTGTGAGTAAACCTGTAGTGTGTAAAAAGTCATTCTTGCAGAGCTGAGCACTCCAGCACTGAATGAATGATCTCCAAGAAAGCGCTCTTCCTCCATGCTGAATGAGCCAGTTTGCAAGCTTGTAGTGTAGATCTTAAGTTTGGGAGGATATCATCTCCAAAGAAATTATTTGTGAGACAGGATCTTTAGAAAGAGGGAGAATTGGTGTGGTATTGCCTAAAGATGTGCTTGCATTTTTACATATACACTTGATTCTACAATTCTTAAAATATTTATTTATACTTCAGTGAAAATATATCTGCCACACCTGGCAAAATTAAATATTCTTACCATGCTTTTCCAAGTGTTGACAACAACTGTCTACAAGCCGAGGAACCTGCCTGTAAATAGGGTTCAGGCTTAGTTTCTTATCTCTTGCCTTTTCTTTCTTGCTCTGGGCTTCTGCTGGCAAAGAGAGCTGAAGAGCTTCTAACAGCCGTGACTGATTGTCATCAAGATCAGTAATAGAGTCCACAGACATTGCACCCTGTAAAACAAACATGCATAAACATTCAGTATGTCTGTAGAATCTAAGGACCACAGTATCTCATCTAACAACAATTTTTGCCTACCTTCATTTAAAAAAAAACTTACACAAAATACAATTTGCTCTACCACTTTTATGAATTGGTCAAGATATAATACTAGATTAATGGATGGAAAAGTGTGGGTAGTACCAATGCCACTGTTACTATATCACGAGAAATAAAATGCTTTACATTCATTTGATAGCTTCTATCATTATAGAAGCCTGGATATTCTTCAAGACAACGATGAGTCAGAATTTGTGCATGCAACTCAGCAGTACAATATTTGCATGAGGATATATACACATTTTAACACCTGATTCTCTACTTCTTCCACACTTTAAACAATTGTACTGGTGAAAATTATACAAACAGATACACAGTTCTATAGCATGTAGAGTTGACTAATTACACAAATATGTATGATTGCAGAGATTGAAGTAAACCCATGTTATTACAGAACAAAGACACACAAGAGAATACAGAGGTGATTTTTTTTTTCTTTGGGTAATTTCTCTTTATGTATCTTAAAATCATTAAAATTCCAAAGAATGCTTTGAACATTATGTTTGGATTACAGGGAGGCACAAAGGTTCAATCAGTCAGCAAAGGACAAAGAAGCACAAACAACAGGAGATTTATGGCATTTTTCAATGTTCACATTTGAAAATGAAGATGAGGTGTTTTTTTCAAACCACAACATGACTGTTACTTCAGAACTATCATTTACCTCATAGTTGTTCTGCTATTATTAAACTTAACAATGCAAAAATATTTTAGAGGATATCTAGACTTATAGATAACAAAAATAATAACTAAAAAGAAAAAAAAAAAAACTATCATTAAAACTTTCTATTGTACAGTATTTTCTTACCTTCTAATGCAAAGAATACAGTTTACCATAACTTAAAATGTACTGTACAGGTATCTAGCATGAAGAAAATGCAGAACTTCCATCCTAAACTTTGCAGAGATCTCTGATTTCTTCAAGGCAAGCTTTTCTGCTGACATGTATTTCACAGACTGACAGCAAGATCTCATGTCTGCTGAATGGAAACTGTTCAATTGCTACAGAATTAGCAAGCTCTAGAAGTATTGTCTTCCTTCAATATAGAAAACTGAGCTTTCTAAAAATTTTCACCTTGGAGGTTAGGCAAAGAAATTCCACTGACATTTCAAATGAAATTGAGTATTTCTAGTTAATTCTACCTATAGGAAAGCATTTAATGTATCAGGGATAGTCTTGTGTCTCATAACACTTTAAAGTCTTAGTAGAAAAATACAGTGAAGCTTTTAGATATTTTTTTTTTTTTACCCACACCTCTAAATAGCTCTTTGGAATGCAACTTCAATCTTGATTTCTGAGGTTTCTCAGGAATACAGCTGCTTGATTCCTTTTACCATTTCCTTCCAAAAATAAAGAAACAAACAAAACCAAAACCAAACAACATTCTCTGTGTGTGATCCACGTTTGTAAAATTCCAAGCTGAAATATTTTCCTATTTTCTTTTTAAAGATTTGTGGTTTCAGATATCAAAATTAGTTGCCTGACACTGAAAATCCCAATGCCGCGCTCACCACTGCTGTTCCCAGGCAGCTCACGTATGACAGGTGATTGTCCTTATACCCTAGCTTACTGGTCCCTATCTGCAAAACATCCTCATCTCATGAACTGTTATTATCACAGAATCACTTAAGTCGGATTCAGATCCCTAAAATAGATGTAAATACAGTCAGTTGTCCATTATCCTTGGGCACTTTATCAAAGTTGTGGATTATCTGGGACACTGAGCAGGCTTTAGGAAGAAAGACTTTGAGTTCAGTGGCTGAAGTAGAGCACTACTTGGCCACACCAAGACAAGGCTAGCATGCTTCACCATGCCAAGTTCAGAATCTGAATAAAATGGGCAAGTCTTAAGCTAAGCTTAAAGAAACAAAAAGAAAAGTGGAGATTAAAAAGTAGATGGAGAGAGCAAAAAGAAAGTGAAGGGTAGGGGTACAGGTTTGGAAGAAAGGTCAGACAAAACTATTATTTATTTTTAAGGGCTTTAGAAACCAACATCCCTTATGAAAAGATAAGCAAAATTACCAGGTGTGAAAGGGACTGAGTACAAATCATGACAGACCCAGTTTCTCTTTAAACAAGTGGTAGGACTGAGCTCCAGATACACAAATTTTGGTTGCAATAACATATCTAAATATTATATTAACAGACAGTCATAATATTCTGTAGAATAGGCATACAGAAAATGTCATGAAGGATCACCAGGGCCTTGACTTTCAACTGCTTAGCAGAAATCTCACACCAAAAAAGAAGCTACTGCGATATCAGTCTTGTTCTTGGAAGAGAGAGGAAGAGAGAACCACAGCACCAACATCAAGAGGACTGCCGACAGCATTATTTTATATCCCTTACTGACAACCTCAGCTGAGTGCCTGAAGACTTGTGGGAATATGCAAAAGTGAATGACAGTTACATGGAAGTGAATGGCATGTTTACAAACAGTCTCTACAATTTAAAATGCTAGTGGGCTTTGTGGGCAAGCCTGCACTTCAAGTGCCTTTGCAGCATTTATGTGAAAAACTGGCTGCATCAACTACATGAATCAATCTTTTTTTTTTTTTCTTTGTTAAAGTCAAAAACAGTGTAACTAAGGTACATTACAGAGAGAGAATGGCAGCTTCCTTCTCATCATACTGCTCACTTCAGTCTACTCTTACTTCTCTGCATGTTCTATTGCATCCTCACGACTACACACTAAAGAATCAAGTTCAACAGCCTGAAAACAGCAATCATTGTATTAAAAGAATATAACAAGTCAAAACCCCATAGGCTTCTAGGTACTTGGTCCTGACAGGGTGCTATTCCTTGGAGGTAACAAAGGATCTAGATTCTTTCTGCTTGCTGTCTGGTCAAATCCAAGTTATAGATCCCAAGTTATAGATCGTATCACACTCTGCAAAAAGAACAGCAGATGACCCACATCTGGACACATGAATTATCTTGCATATGAAAGCAGGTTCTGAAGCCAAGGGGCTTATATATAGCACATTTCTATTTTTTGTCAACGCCTACGCCAAATTCTGAAAGAAGTTGACAGGTTTCCCCTCACATGCATATTCGAGTCTATTTTGCACTTTCATGCAAGAACAGCTACCTGTTAATGTGGTCTGGAGAGGCCAACGGATGTGCAATCTGTTTATAACACAAACATCTTCAACATCATTACCTCACCTCTTTGCAGACAGACTGCTGACACCTCAAGTACAGGCGTCAACTGACAGCTAGAGAGAAAGAAGGCAGGTCATGGGGCTCTTGAACCTTGTCTTCATCAATTTACTACATATCTACCACTCTTAACACTGAAGCTTATGGAATGCTATACTGCATTTCTCTGAAGCAGGTTTCATCCCTGGGAGAAGATATGATCCTAGAATATATTTTATTTTCCAGAATCTGTTCTTATATCCTAAGTTTATTCTCAGACTACTTAAAATGGAGTTTTATTGAAAGCATTTTACTGTGCATTTTAATCTCTATCACAATATCAAATTAAAAAGCAATAATTTTAGAAACTCTATCCCATGGGCAACTCCACTAAAAAGCAAGAAGAAAAAAGATTGATAATACTGTTATTAGCTGCAGCACTGGAGAACCAGTAATCTCTATGAGTTCAGAGCAGAAAATTTACTTAGAAGGAACAGAAACCTGCAAGCAAATGGCCTACCAGTTACCTATCTTACGTGCAGGATTAACTTTCAACCCAAAATACTGTACTGAGTTCTGTTGCCAAAGGCATTTTCTTAGACTATGTGCAGAAATTTATTTTTAAGAGCTTGGTACAAATTTATTCTGCTAACTTCTTATTTGGCACTGAGGACAAGATCTGAATTAAACCATGGGGATTTTTATTAATATTAGGATAAAGATGATTAATAGTTATTTTATTTCCAAGTTTGTAAAGATAAAATAACAAAAGCATATATACAAATGTTAATCACATAGGTTTAGTCTTCCCTAGATGAAAGAATTAGTTAGAAATTCAGGAATTTGACAAATCTAAAACAATTAAATATAAGCAGGTAGTTAAAGATAGTAAACTGAGGTTTTCTAAATTATTTCTCTGATACTTTGGGATCTGTAAAAGATTTGCATGGCTCGTATGATCTTTTCCCATCAGCAGTGGAAAAAGATTTCCTCTACAATGAGGGGTTTCTGGTATTCAGAAGGCTGCCTTCCACTTAAAATACCACTTTTCAAACACGACAGAAGGAGTACTCCACAACCCACAAATGCAATGTTTTTTCAGCCATACCCTCCACAGAACATGTATGGTTGCAGTTATAGAGGTACTTACACGCCTCCTTGCTCGTGGTGCTGGCTCTGGCGTGTTAGGAGAAGTGGATTCATTTGGTGTTTCAGAGGTGGAGCTGAGAGATGAGTTACTGCTGGAAAGTTCTTTGTTCTGCCTTTTTGCTCCAAACGGTAAGAGAAAGGCCACAAAATCTGAAACATCTCTTTGCTCTTCTCTTTGAGAGTCTTGCTTGAGCTTGTAGGCCCGGTCATTAGCAATCACTTGTGACAAGGGCATTCCAAAAGCCTGGGGAATAAATTCTGCAACAAAAAAGTTAGTATTTACTGAACATCTGATATTTATTTAGTACACAAGGAATTCAGTATTAAACTGTTAAAAAGAAAAACAATCTGAAGTCTCTTTAAATTTATAATGATTCTGATGAGGTGCAGGACTGCACAATAATAACAACATTCAAACAATAAAATAATAGTGGATGAGAGCCAGGTAATTGTAGCTCCTGGTATCTGACTCCTGTTTCCAGTTGGATCTTGCACGATACACCACACAGAACCTTGGAAAATTGGAACAGATCTAATTAAGACCTTAACTTCCACTGAAAGCAACTGGAAGTCTTGGCTACATCGAAACACTGCACATGGCCATCAGAGGCTCTGGAATCCTATCCAAAGCCTGGGGAGCCTGGCTTCTATGCCACAGCTCTCACACTTCAGATCCTTACATCAGTTTTGTCTCTCACAAATGCTGCAATGCACCATAGTGAAAGGCTTTAAGCAAGTATATAGGGCCCATCACAGGTCAGGAGGGTGTGCCCCTATTTGCAAAAGACATTAGTAAGTGCATTCACTAATCAGACTAAGCCTTTAAGGATATAGTTTTAACAGTACTATAAATCCACCTCATATCAAGAGAAGTGTGGAGTATGTATGCCAATATAACTGTAATGTACAAACCAGCATATATTCAGGTCTTAAAATTAAAATGCTGAGAATGTTTTGGGGATCAGAAAAAATGTTTCACAGTGAATCAGCCAGTAACTGAAACTCTCATCAAGTTTCAAATTTTTACCTATTGAAGATTAGTAGAATCAAAACTACTGGGTCAAACTGCAAATCAGAACTGTTTTATGTTCAAATGGAATGAATAAAATTGCTATTGAGCCCACTCATCCTGGTGAGCTTTTACTAGATTCTAGCTTCTGACCTGTCAGCATCAGGGACATAGAAGGTATTAGAAATTAAAGGCATCTTAAAATAAATAAATAAATACATACATAAATGAGCACATGAAAATTCTTACACATCCAGCCTCTCACAGTTGTCTAAATGATTAAAGGTTGAAATTCTTCCTGGGACTGAGTCTGACTACATCTTTGATGACATCTTCAAATTTTATTTTAGTTTACATTATTATTAAGATTAAAGGAATTGGAGAGAAGAGCATATTATATGAATCCTGAGGGAGGGTACTACTAACCTATTATACTAAAAAGACATGGGCCTGTTCTCATTTGCTGAGAAAGCCCACTGCTCTTCAGAAAATACGAAATGTTAAGATGTGAACTAACTTTGGAGGCCAGACAAAACTAAACCAGGAAGCAGATCCTCACATATCAAACAAGTCTCGAAGTGACCAGTGAGTAGAATATCTAAAACCATCTGCATTTAATTTAGGACAAGAAAGTACATCATCACATGGGTGTCAAGCAATGCAGAGACTGCCAGTTCCTGGAGCCCAGAGTTAAGCTTGTTCCTCCTACACCCGGGCAAGTATGATTATAAAATGATGAGATTAATTGTACTGAAACATTTTATATTATGGATTATCTTCCCAATGAACATTTAAGACCATAGGCTTACTTTGAAAATTCACTTGAAACACACATCTGCAACATGATTCCCATTTGGACTGTCAAACTCTGTTAGACCTCCAGCACTCCTACTTATATGTCCTTCCTCAACATTTCCTGACAAAAGCCACTGAGATGAATGAAAATCTGAACAATAAAAATATAAATGCTTTTGCAAGATGATTTTTGGGATGAGGTTCAATAAGGCCAAGTGTCGGGTCCTGCACTTTGGCCACCATAACCCCATGCAATGCTATAGGCTTGGGGCAGAATGGCTTGAGGAGTGTATAGAGGAAAAGGACCTGGGGGTGTTGGTTGATGCTCGGCTCAATATGAGCCGGCAGTGTGCCCAGGTGGCCAAGAAGGCCAATGGCATCCTGGCCTGTATTAGGAATAGTGTGGCCAGCAGGAGCAGGGAGGTGATCATCCCCCTGTACTCAGCTCTGGTGCGGCTGCACCTCGAGTACTGCGTTCAGTTTTGGGCCCCTCACTACAAGAAAGACATCGAGGCCCTGGAGTGTGTTCAGAGAAGGGCAACAAAACTGGTGAGGGGTCTGGAGCACAAGTCTTACGAGGAGCAGCTGAGGGAGCTGGGATTGTTTAGTTTGGGGAAAAGGAGGCTCAGAGGAGACCTCATTGCACTCTACCAGTTCCTGAAGGGAGGCTGTGGTAAGGAGGGGGTCAGCCTCTTCTCCCAGGTAACTAATGACAGGATGAGAGGGAATGGCCACAAGTTGTGCCGGGGAAGATTTAGATTAGACTTGAGGAAAAATTTTTTCTCTGAGAGAGTGGTCCGGCACTGGAATGGCCTGCCTAGGGAGGTGGTTGAGGCACTGTCCCTAGCGCCGTTCAAGAAGCGTTTAGATGAGGTGCTGAGGGATTTGATTTAGTAGCTTGGTTGGTAGGGATGGTGGTGTGAGGATGGTTGGACTAGATGATCTTGTAGGTCCTTTCCAACCTAATGTATCTATGAATCTATGAATCTAAATCATGCTTCAAATTGGGATGGGATGGTTGTACACAGCTGGGTGATACCCAACAGCATGATGATGTCTTTGATCATACAATACAAGGATGAAATGGGTAGGGACCAGCAGGGAATGAGTTATCAGCACTGTTTCATTAATTGGATTGCATTAAAATGGCCTGTTCTCCAACTCTGCTATGTAAAAGCCAGTATTTTAAAGTATTGGTCCTTTTCACAAATCCTCAGGTGTGGGATGCCAATGTTTCAATTGCTCTTGTTTCATTTGCTAAATGACTTGTTTAACTGCTCTTGTTTCACTGCAGAGCAATGGAAGGACACAGAGCTTCTGCTCTATGCTGCTTTGCTGTACACCTCATTCTCAGAGGACATGAACCACTTCCCCAGTTTCTCAATATCTGGCAGTGATGGGGAACTGGATGCAAACCAACTGGCTGATTTTCAGACTAAATACAGATGGAAGTGATGCTGGCTGGCAGTGGTAATTACGTTACAAAATTGGCAAAATCAGTAACTTTCTGTTCATTTGTTGAAATCAAGAGAATTGGTTGCACCCACCACAGACTGGCTTACAGAATCAAGTTCCCAGCACAATTTTGTGTGTGGTAGGGTGGTGGGTGGCAGAGGAGAGCATGTTTTACAATCCTCTTTTCCCACTACCTTCAGTAGCACTAATTCCATTAATTTCTTTGTTAGACAGCTCCACTAGGTGAATTCTTTCCCTTTTGAAGTTTCAGATTCATTAGGAAAAAGAAGAATTTTATTCATAGAGAGTCATGCAGCCTCTTCTCAGATGGAAGACATGCAAGTTTCAGGTTCTGGTCTCACAATCCAGGTAAAAGTACTAACTGCAGCTCTAGGCTGGGGATCCCTACTGTTGGAAGTGTTTCATTTGTATGAAAAAATGTTCCTTAGCACACCGGCTCAAACTTTGGTCTGCTGTATAGTTGCAGGAGTATCGTAGTCACAAAGCTACTAAGTTACTTATTGCCTGTAAGCCCAAAGATGCTTCAATCACTTTTTCAATTATAGGAATGTGCTGCCTAAAAATAAGCACATTCTAGAAACTATCAAACTAGAAACAAGCTGACAGAATGGGCAGTCACCTTGGAAATGTGAACTAACATGTTTAATCTAAACAGAAGCATATACATACTTGATTTCTGATCCATTTTGCTTTGAGTGTTTACTGGCATTAGAGACAGTTTGAAACATTGGTGAAGTGTACCTTTCTCCTACGAGAAAGTCCATCTTACAGCTAACAAAATTACAATTGTGATTGAAACTGGTATGTTTCTAAAAAATCCTTCTGTTATGGTAAATCAACATTTCAATTAAAAAAAAAAAAAAAAAAAAGACAAAAAAACCCACAGCATTTTGCATAAATATTTTCAGCCAGATCAAATAAGAGTTTCTGTGACCAGAAATCAGAAATCCTGTTCTTTGTTAACCAAATGATGACAACCACAATGCTAACCCACAGAGTTAGCCTACCTGGCCTCATGCCTCCTACCCCAAATAAAGATTCAAAGACTTATCTGAAGATTCCAGTAGTGAAAACTGTGGTTTCCATCCCACAAACTACAACAATCTATTAAGATCCTCTGAGGTCTATACTCTAGACCCTAATGAGGTTTACAAAGCTAATAATGTAAATAGTAAACAGTACAGCAAATTTAATCTAATCTCTTGTTAGCCTTTTGTTGTGAGGTTTTTTGTTTGTTTACTTTTCCTAAGTACAGCCTAAATGCTGTTTTGAGATGATGAAATCCTGTGACTTAGTTCAACAGAGGTGCTCCTACTGAGAGCGTTTAAATGATAGAGTGAGAGACAGCTAAGACATGCTTTAAAAGAGATATTTAAATGCTGAAGCTGCACACCCCATAGTTAGAATTCTCCTCAGAAACTACAGCACATAGCAATTCTGCAAAGGCCCTGTAGATGAATGTGTCAAGTATTTACATTCCACACAGAATCATCAGGAGAAGGTTGCTCAACAAATCCCATAACAAGTGATTATTATTTCTAAGCAGGTCTCTCGGTTCACCTGTAGAGTTCACTAGAACCAAAGAAAAATGGAGCTGGTTTATCTTTTAGGAGAAATCCTTTCTGACAGGCATTCCCCCCATGAACGTCAGTGCGTACTTTCCAAGTAGGCATGCTTACGCTGATCCCTGCATTGCTAGCAGCAGAAAGATGACAGGCTCCACTTCTGCTGTCGTCAAAATTAGCAGTGAATTTGCAAGGGAACAGTACCCAGCCACCAGCATGCAGAGCATCCTGAGAATTTCTTATTCTGAGCAGCGCTGACATTTTACTGCTCCTCCAGCCATAGTACTGTTTGTCAGCACCTAAAGCAAGTATTTGGAGACACATGTAAACAATTCAATTCACAATCACTTTGTTCATAAACAACAAAGAGGCAGGGTAGAGAAAAGCAAAGATATTGAATGGTAACAGCTGAAAACACTGCTCAAATATCTGGGTGGAGTGCTGCACTCCTGTTTCGTTCATTTACATCCGTCAAGTTTTGCTATATCCTGTTCTGGTGAGTCACTCAGAGATGTAAAAACAAATGAAAACACTTATTCCAGATTTTTTTTTCACTTCTAATTAGAGTTTGACAGATGTACCTGTCAAAAAGGACAAAATAAAGATATCAATCTTGTTCAAAGTGCATTCAGTTCTACTTTAGTGTCTTTGTTGGCCTTCAAAAACATAACAGCTTGCTGAAACTCTCACAGGTTGATTAACCGGTCTATCTAAATAAATTTGACATTGGGAGAGTAAAAACTCCACAGATTGCAATAAGTCCTACGATCTGAGTAATTAAATCTCAGAACAGTGCCACATCCTTAAGCACAGCCATCTCCTGGAGTAGGATTGGGGAGAACATTTTCCAGGACCAACCTGAGATGCTGTACCATCACAGGCAGAGTAACTCCACAAGTTCACGCCCCAGGGCACCTCAGTGTACAAATTAAGTATAAAATCCACCCTGCTCTTTTTCAGGAACTGCCCACACCTGAAGACACAAAGCTGACTGCAAGCAAAAGAAACCATGTAGGGCTCAATCCTTGTGCTCCTTACAGCAAGGCCTCCATTGTGCATCCCCAGTCACCAGAACTGTGGCCTTCTTTGCACCACCTTTATTTTATTGATCGTTGAGTGCAAATACACACAGGATCAGACACTGGGTGACAGACCACAATGCTGTGTAATTGACAAGGTTAACAATCAGAAAGCTATTCATTCAAAAAATACTTCTCAGGTGATACATACTCCAGATGAATCCTAACTAAATGGCCCCTTGGCCTCTATTTGTCCTGATATGTAAGTCCCCTTGGGTTGGAATACAGGAAACTGAAAATATTTTTAATTACTCGTGTACTCTTCAGCAGTAACTGTGCCTATGAAAGTGATGCTCAAGTGAGAGGAGGGGAATGCTCTTTGCTTAAAGGCAGCTGCAACTCATCTACAAATAGTGTCCTGGAAATCAGCTTCCCTGTTTCCACTGTGACGTCCTTCTTCCTGTTCTCACAGCTCGTCTCTCAGTATGGTACAGTGTGATTAGTCATTCAAGAAAAAAAAAGGGAAGAGGGGCAGGCATTCCTTAGAGGCACAAGGTGCAGGGACGCTCAAGGGTCAACAGTGCGTGCTGCTGGCCTTTTGTGTGCACACACCCACATCCAAAGCTCAGAGTGTTTGTTTTGGACTGGTTGCCCAGTAATGGAAGATATTCCCTTTATAAAATAAACGGTAGAAATGCTTTTTAAAAAAACATCGTGGTACAGATCAGGAAAATACTTTCAGCTTGCTGTGACACAAAAGGACAGAGGTTACCTCTGACTCGAACTTTGGCAACACAGGGACCATTGTTCAGGGAAGCAGGTACAGCTCTGCCAAGACATGAAGATGAGCAGCACAAAGACACAAGGCTTTGCATTTTTCTTGCAAAAGCCAGCTCATTACCTAAAAGGTCTGCAACTCCTTGGCTTTGAATTTCTGAGTTCCGTGACCCTGCCAAAAGCTCTGCATGAAGTACAGTTCTTGGCACACATGCATCCCAACAGGGTAGCAGGACAGGAGATGCAGGTACTACTGCTCTACCTTTGTCTTTCACCAAGCCTGCCTGCCTAGCTGCCTACATGGTGCAAGTGAGGACATTTGTGGTAGCTTATCCACTCTGCAGTCACAGATTAAGAGTGTGCTCAGCAAATAACTGTGGGGCAGATGACATTTAACAACTCAATAGGGCACAGAATTGTACACTAGAAAGAAACACTGAGATGTGGGGTGCCCTACACTGCTACCTTCGCCAATTTTTGCTTAATGTTTGCTGATCACAATAAGAGATAGCATAACTTTCTTTTTACTCTGCTGTCTCTGCTAGGAAACCTGATTCCTTTAGACTTCCTGGCTTTTGTATTCTTTATTGACCATCCTAACACCTCTGTCAATCCACAAGGCCTGGACAAAGGACAGAAACAGATTATCAAGATTATTAAGATTAACAGATTATTAAGTACTGGGGTATTTTCCCTGCAGGCGATGTTCCTATAATATTTTATAGATTAGAAGAAGTAATACATGCTAGAAAGCAAAAGACATCTTGGAATTCAACCTACACATGTGACTAAAGCAGTGGAAGTGAGGAGAGTTGAAACAATCTGAAGTTAAAAGAAGTAAAAAAGGAATTTCAATTAGAATCAACATAATGATTTTTGAAAGTGCTTGGCTAAAGTTAAGTAGAAGATACGAGCAATACTAAGAAATGGGAAGTAGATAAAAATATATACAGGAATGAATAAGCACAACATGCTGATCTTTGCTATGGGTAACTACTGAGCCCAAAATAGTCAGGTGCACTCAGAAAATCTATCTGAACAAAAGCAGAAAGCATATTCCAAATGTTATTGAGTGTGGTATAAATACTATCATGAAAGGTAGAGACAAAAAAAAAAAAAAAATCAGCAACAACAACAAAGAAATATAACAGCATAAAATAATTTCCATTTTCAAGTCCTCAACCAATAAATGCAGCTCTGTAATTATCAGAAACTAAGGGCAGCTGAAATAAAATTATGCTATACAGACACCGCAGAAGAGTATAAGGAAATGGAAGGACTGTTGCTTGGATCATCTTTGGTAACAGAGGAATAAAGAGCAACTCTTGGATAATCATTTGTATGCATCACAAAAAGTAGCTATCACTTCTTAAGACACAGATCCGAAGGAAAAGAAGCACTGGAGTTCTGCAAGTGCAACTGCAATTATCTACCAGGTTTGGATGAAACTACAAAATTAGGCCTTTGATGTGTTACTAATTTGATTTATTATCCCTATTATTTATTATCCCTAAATGAAAAACTTGAGGGTAAAAAGTTAAAATGTATACTGACACTCCAAAAAATTTGGAGTAGAAAGTATATGTTACCCATATAGGAGGAAAGATAAAAGCCCTCAGCACATGAAAAGTTTGTGAGAGACAGAACATTTTTTTAGAAGAAAAACCAGAAAGTGGTTAGCCAGGGCAGAGGCACACCACACGGACTACCATGAATATCAGTATCTGGCAAATGCAGTGAACATCCAGGACGGTTTTATACAGAGAACTACATTGCTTTGCATTTCATAACACTGTGAAGATCTATAGGGGAAAACAAACAAACAAACAACAAAAAAACATGGAAACTAATGATAGATTAGGATTAGGGTAATGATGGATTACTTACCCTGGAAAGAAATGTAAAGCATGGACAGGAGCAGTACAAAACAGATTTTTCCCCAAAAGATCTCTTTCTCAAAGATTCATTCTAAAAGTGAGCTCAGTTCTACATCAAGTAATTCTTATAACTAACGAAAGACATGCTATTCACAATGCAACACAGGACACAACTGCCTTTGATCCAAACAAATACATCAGGGCTTTCAGTTTTAGACAGATTAATGCAAATACTTTCCACAATCGATTTTCAACCAAAAAAAATCATGTATCTGATGTCATTCAACAAACAAAAATTAAAAGCAAAACATTATCTTCCCAACAAACACCTAAAGGAACTTTGAAATGGGACACTCATTTTTTTCAGTGCAATCTCAAAGTTCTACTAATTAAGTTAAAAGCAATAACGTCACGGTAACCCCATCACCTCTCTTCTTACAAATTCTATGCTTTTTCAAATGGAGATATTAGTACTGAATTTTAGTACTACTTTTCCAGAAATTCTTCTCTAGGGGTGAACACAAAATTAGATGCGCAACATGCAGAAAATTTCACTTTCAGAAAAACCCATTTCAGCTCTCAACATCTGGACTTGGTTAAAATAACTGCGAACTACAGGTCAAGTCCAGTGGATTAAGACCCAGCCCATAAAGCTGCTTAGTGTCCAAACAAGAAAGTCCAACCATATCTGTAATCTGTGTCACATGGAGTCTATTAAGACCCAATTGATTAGTAGCACTGAAGCATTTATGCATTTTAAACAATGTCTGTTTTCCTAAGGTTAGAAAAAAGAAAAACAAACCAACTGACTAGCTTTGGGCAGGGCTGGGTTCACATGCTTTGTGAATTGAAAGGGAGAGTGTATATGGAGGTAAACAACAGGATTGTATTATCCTGACTTCACTCTGCAATGGCTGCTGAAAATGGCAAGGAAGAAAAGACACAGTCCTTTAACTCTCCATTTTCTCCTGGGAAATAAGCCTTCAGTTCCGGAGACTGGGGTTATTTGAATGTCAAATACAAAAGGATATGACATATTTTTCCACCTGGAAATGAATATGTAGGCAACACAACAGCTTGGTAACATTTCTCTTTTTCAGAAAGCATACATTTAAGAACAAAGAAATCCTATATGTAAAGCTAAGACCCGATCTGTGAATGTATACTCATGTAGTTTTACCTTTGTCTTTGTTTTTCTCCTTCCCTAATGAGTCCAGTTTCTTTCTTAGTGATTTCTTCCTCTTTTGACCATCTGTAAGAGAAAAATAGGAAATGCATGAAGAGAAAGAATGCTGAACAAACTGTTGTGTAATCTATATGATGAAGTGAGATAGCCACAGCACTTGGAGTCAGGAAGGATGCAGGGTTTATTTTGCGAAGGCTCAAGACTGTCTCAACCCTTCAACCCGAAAGAGTGCACTGGAAGACCAAATGCATCCCACTCCATACTGCTGGGCACAGCACACACGATCACATAGCCCCTGGGGCACAATGGAAAGTTAGTTATGAAGACTTAGCAACTGAGACTATTGCTGGATGATCCTGATAGCAAATGGAGAGAAAGTAGCATAAAATCAAAAGGTACTGATCAGCTCTCATCCCCAGACACAAGACTGGAGGCTATGAAGCTGGAGGTAGTTTTTGGAGAGGGAAGCGTGGAGCTACAGGTATAGTCTTTAGAGACAACATCCTGGAGACTAACCTCCAGGATAAATTCTGCACAGCAGTCATACTAGCTGGGTGGTAACTGCCCACCCTGACACGACCCATTGGATCTGAACTCAAATTGTATGCTTGCAGTTTGTGTATGGCATGTCCCAATTGATTCAGATACATCATCCAAGTTTTCACTAAAGTATTAAGGACCAAAGATTTTAGCTGGTATCATAAGCAGGTCCATTCTTGAAAGAACTATGTGAAAAAGTTGGCTATCGTTATTTCCTTCAAAAGCGCCTTTTATAATAAAAGTCAACAAAAACACATTTTGTTAGGTCTCAACAAATACAAGAGATTAAGACACAGGCCTGCTTTAACTTGTACTTTTTTATTTCTTTTTAGTTCTAAAGCAATATAAAAGGCCTCATGTAGGCTCTACTGCGTAATAATACACATAGACACTACTAAAGCTAAAGGTTAATGGATACATACCTTTGCTTTACTGCTTTTGCAATATGGCAAAAAAACAAAAATGAGCACACAGTATCTGTGCTTTACTTATGGTAAGGACACGAAATAACATGTTTTTCTGGTTATGTAAACCAATGGCTTAAGTGGTCTTTCACAGTAGGGAAAAGACCGCAAAGAACTGAAGTGGATCTCTGTGGATTAACTCTCATCTTTGCAATTAGCCATAAGAGAATACAAGCCATTTCCTCATAGTTTTCCCACTACTCCTATTGAATATTACTCAGAAGACAAATTCTGCCTTTTTAACAGTCCATGCATACCCTTTACTTTAAAAATAAAATTTATTTTTGATTTTGCTACTTTTGTTCAATAAAATCCACTTCAGTGTTTGTATTCTGCATTTATTTATACCCAGTAGCTGCTTTAATTATGATACTCAGTTTCTGCCACCTGAGGTAGACTCTCATTAGCTAGTTATGTTAAAACCCCTTTTTCTGCACCTGCTCCAGTGAGAATTTATCCCTCTGAAATAAGGCTGAATAAAGTTCATACAGAATTTTAAATGAGATTTCAGCAATATAAAGGTGGTAATTCATTGCCTGATACGGTCTATGACTAGAATTTCCTTTTTCATATCCACATGACAAGTTCATAACTCAAAGTCATACTTTGATTGATTAATATACCAAGTCTTTTCACACCTTCTGACATTCCCAGTTCATAATACTGAGTTTATTACAAAAATCCTTCTATTACCTCTTGGCAATATGAGCAGTCAGTATCCTGCTTACACAAAACTGAAAGTACTGCTTGTTTTCATTGGGTTCTCTATTACCATTGTGTCCTGGCTTTATATACTGCACTATTATTTCTATATTATTTTCCATCTTATAAATTCAGATTACTGCTTCATAGCAGCTTTTTGATAAATCACCTAAAAATTCCTTGGAGTCTTAGAGCCTTTAAGCTCCAAGGACCTATACACTGATGTTCTGATATTTCACTGATGATTCCACTTCTATGTAAAAAGAAAAATAACAGTTGGAAAATGCATCTAAAACATACTGTTTTTATAATATGATTACAGAACTGCAGCTTCTGGAGTGTTTTAGTGCTGTGTAGTCAAAAAACAATAGAAATACCAGAAAGATGTAATTCATATGGAAGAGAGAAACAAATTATGCTTTCATATCCACATGGAAAACAAGCTAATGACTTCTAGGACCAAACTAACAATGATTTCTTGTGAACCTTCTTCTTAATGGGTGATTTTTTGAACTCCAACTGTGAAGAAATTCATCAGTGAAAGATCGGTTCAGAGAACATCTGTACATTTGTTTCTTCAGATCATGGATTTTTGTATAGTGGCAATCAGGTGCAGAGGAATGTAAGAAACAGGATAAAGTTCTAGAGATAGACAAGACAGAAAATACAGAAAACCAAATAATCACAGAATGGCTTGGGTCGGAAGGGACCTTACAGATCATCGAGCTCCATCTTCCTCTGCCATAGGCAGGGCTGCCACGCACCAGATCATGTGCTCAGGGCCCCATTCAGCCTAGGCTTGAATGCTGCCAGGGATGGGGCACCCACAGCTTCTCTGGGCATGTCTGTTCTGCACAGGAATGAGCTCCTAAGACAAAGTAAGACGGCGGAATGATACAAGAGACATACTTAACTTGGACAAAGGATGCATATTCAATGAAGTCAGTGGAACCACAATCACTTACATTTAAAGTTTACCCCATGCCAAGAGAAAAAGAGATCTATGTGAAAGTAGGATTGATAGGAATGTCAGTGAAAAGCTAAAGCTTAAGAGAGCTGACAAGAATTTTGAGGTCAGTTCTAGTTCTTCTTTCAACCCCAGCAAAAGACATGATTAATTACAATCTATATTGCGTAAAAACAAATAAGTATTGAAATGATTGTTGATTTATGATACGTCAGACATAAGCGCTGTTGAAATACTCACAATATACTGAAGGATTAGTGCAACTGCAGCAGTTTTAAATATTAAACAAACCCAATTAGTAACACTTAGCACTTACTGTCTGCATTGTGTTTTGGGAATACAACATCCAAAGTGTTCTTGGAAAGACAGATCGTTACCTGTGCATAATATCTACTGTACATTTAGAAATTAATTAGCAAGTATTTATGCAAAGTAGTACTGTATCAGTACAAAGTGCTATTATATGTGACCTGCTATGTTCACCTGTGGTTTGAGAATGTTTGAAACACAAATTGATAAATGTTATTTATCCAGCTGAACATCTTCTTTCTACAGATCGGTAAGACAGGGCTGTCTAACAACAGATTCCACTCAAGAATATTAGCAAGATGAGAGAAGTCAAAGTTCTTGTCTTACAGTTAGGGTAGTATAGTTAGGTTGTGGTTGGACTTGATGAGTTTGAAGGTCTTTTCCAACCTGAGTGATTAATTCTATGACTATGATTCTTGCTAAAAAGCAAGGAAATATCAAATTGAAGGAAACTGCCATTTTTCTCTGTATACCTTCTCTGACTTCCTGAAAAAAAAAACTGCACAGGCAGCTCTGTAGATCAGTTGTTTCAGAAATGAACTTGGTTTGACCAATACTTACTAATTTATATGTTGACTGTATTTTACACTACAATGCATACATCACTCTCTGGGCCTGTATGTATTAAGATGAACATGATGAATATTTAAAAAAAAAACAAGCCTAGAATGAAACTCCTGAGTGAATATTAAATTGCTATGTGACCTGTTTTTCCAAAGTGGTGAGCACTTCCAGGTTCACTTAATGCCAAAGAGACTTTTCTATTTGAAAAATTAGGTCATCTATTTAGGACTTTGTCAGTGAACCAAAGCCTACAGAAGTATCTGTATGGATACACTGACTTCAGACAAGAATTGAGGAGTCTGACTTCTGAGGTTATTATTTTTGAAAATTTTTGGTTTAAGGTTGAAATACATCCACAGCGTTAAGACTATCACCTTTTAACTTTATGTTACAGTCTCTGTAGTTTGTACAGTCCAGTTCATAAAAAAAAATGCAGTCTTTATGAGTATATAAATTAGGTAGGAAACCATTGTCATGCAGCGGATATTCAAATTTCAGTTCTAGAAGTGAAGGAAGAAAAGAACAGAAAGAGTATTATGTTTTTTAACAATATATTGCACTGTTGCTCTGTGCAAGATAACCTACCAACACCAAGTATGACTCAGAGAGATTCTCGTGCACACAGTGAGTAAACCAAATATCAAGCTATATACTCTCTTGTCTGTGAAGTCCTGAAGGCTCTGCAAGCAAAAGTATTGCTAAAAGTTGATAGAGCACAAGAAGGAATACACTGTGCTTCTTTCTTTCCTCATTGTGCTGCATTTGCAGTTGCAATCATTTCTTTGGGCACTACACAACGTGAATTTCCTTCTGGACGTCCACTTGGAGCTGCTCTAGTGTAGAGCAGAGTGCTGGTTTTACTTAGCCATTCTTGTGCCTATAAATGTCCATCATGAAATATTTATTTAGATTAACATGTGCTTTCCCCACGCAGTAACTCACAGAGCGCTGCCAGCTACAGCACAGGCGGAAGGTAAACATTTCCAACCAGAGGGCCTGGAGCAAAAGGCTTTGGCACATCACGCGCTATGAAAACGGAAGGGCTGAGCCCCCAGGTATTTCCCATCACTCTCTGTCTCCCTGTAACCTGTCCTTGGCAGTGCACATACATTCCCTTAGCAATGCAGATTATTATACAGCCTCATAACACTTGGATTACCTCCCTGCTTCTCCCTTATTGGTTGCTGTCTTTAGTTCACTTTGTTTTAAATCAGCACTCCTTTGTGCTTGGCAACCAGCAGCTAACTGAAGAAATTGAAAACCATCAGGCATAAGCACAGAACGATACAATCACCAAGGTTGGAAAAGACCTCCAAGATCACCTTGTCCAACTGTCCACCTAACACCAATATTCCCCACTAAACCATGTCCTTCGGTACATCATCTAAACATTTCTCAAAACATTTGCTTCTCCGCTCTTCCTTGTCAACCCATTATACTCTACAGTAATCTGTTCTTAGTGTATCCACTTCAGATGTAGATTTATATAGATAACATTATTTTCTTTATGTCTAGGAGCCCTCTGGGCTACTGAAGTACTGATTATTAAAATGAAACAGAGGAATTATAGTGTGTCAACGCACACTTTTAAATAATATAACCAGTAGAAGTTTAAATCCTACATTATACATCACTTCTTTA
Organism: Callipepla californica brunnescens; assembly: GCA_023055505.1. Classification (NCBI taxonomy): domain Eukaryota; kingdom Metazoa; phylum Chordata; class Aves; order Galliformes; family Odontophoridae; genus Callipepla; species Callipepla californica. The sequence goes on along the minus strand of JALIRH010000018.1, from coordinate 9,146,489 downwards.
CTATGTAATAGCAAGAAAAAATGTTTATCTTGAAAAACAGGAGGATACAGATGTAGTCTCTGACTGTAATGAGATATATATGGATCCTTCTCAAGAAAGAACACTGGCTGTGGTCAGTGCTGTAATTCAGACAGCACATGCTACTCAAATCCCGCGGATTGAGGGATCCTAAGAGAACACAGTTCTCGCCTACACCTTCCTGAGTGTATAAAGGTATAAAATCATTTTCAAGTGTATACATGAAAGAAAGTAACTCCTTTGATATTTTAGAATTTGTTCCTCTATGATTCTCAGTTATGACAGACTCTGCTAACTCATGGGTAAATGCACATGCAATATGCTCTGATGGAGAGAGCCAAACCTTGGGACAGAACAGATAAGGAACTCAGGAGCTGCAGCAAGGTGAGGGCTGCAGAACCCTCAGTCTGAAGTGCTGCAGACTGCTGCAGGTTCAATAGGCAAGCATGAGCAGAGCCTGGGGCTTTGCTGCTGCTGCTCGCTTAACACACAAGGCACTCAGGAATCGTGATGATGGGCAAATGCTTGTGAGCTTTGAGAAAGTGAACAACATGCCCTGCTTTTAGTGCTTTCGTAATGGATAGTAAAATTGGTTTTAAACTGATTACACTACTATATTAAGACAAATGACTGACAGTAGAAGTAAATATTTTAGTTGCATTAGAAAAAAAAACAATGTAGGAAATAAAAACAGGAGACGATGCTGCTGGCTGAGACAAGAATATCACAATTCACAGCTCTAGAACAGCCATCAGCCCACTGGAGGTGGGTGAATACTGATTCTTCCTGGCGTTAACCACCTACACAAAAAGTCATTGCTTAAACGAGAAAAAAAGTACTTTCACTTCCCTAGTCAAAGTGACTTCTGATTTAGTAAGAAGGAGAATTACCTTTAATCCCCAAAGTACAGGGTGGACTAGGAGAACAGACATGGAATTTCCACTAGCTTGCCTTGATTTTTTTAAGTATTGAGAAACTGGCTTGCATGACCATGCTGGCAGGTGAGAGAGGGCAACTGCACTTGCTTCCCTTAGAGAATTCCCTCAAGAGTGCTCTGCACGAGCACCAAAGCACTGAGCTCCATATGTGCACAGGGAATTCTCCCAAGTCTGGCATCTAGAGGATGTCCCATTGGTCACAGAGGTGCTTCCAGGCATTGTACCAAAGCTCTGATTATGTAAATCTTTAAGTACTTGTTTTTTCTTTCCTAATCAGCATTTAGAGACATAACTTAGACTTCTAGCACCAACTACAGCTCCACTGAAACCATGCATTTGAATATAATTGAGTAACTAACTCTTCTACCTAAAGCAAGAAGAAATCTTCATCAGATACACCACCCTAATGCATTTCAGAGAAGAGCAATATGCATAATAGAAACAAATCTGATATTCAACTGAAGATTTCTACCAGAAGAATATACGTGTTAAAGCAAACCTCTGCCAAAATCAAGTAGAACATGAGGATCAGTAAGTTGCAATGTCAGTATTCTTGATAAAGCTTCAGTAGAATCACCATACACTGATGTAGATTATTTGCAAAGTAAGGACAGTCTAGCTGAGTTTTCAGAAACAAGGGGCTAGACTACAATAAGTTCTGAAGACACATTTGGCAGAACGTCATCAAGAATGCTTTTGTTACACTAGGTGTTCTTGCAGTGATTTAGAAAAGAAATGAAGGATTAAATAGAACCAATTTTCTAAACAATGTGCTTTACAGCTTTTACAAATGCATTCTGGTTCCTAGAACTGTTTTACAGAGGCCATATTTGAAATTTTTCAATATTCCCATGATTAACATTTAAAAATGGAAACTGAGATTTCCATTGCCCCAAATAATATAAACAAAATCCTGAATGAATTTATATGTTGACCACGCTGGTAATGCCTCCTATTTACTTCCATGGAAACTACAACCAATACAAAGAGCACAGTAGAATAGTTTGATAATAGCTACAAAACACGCTTTTCCAACACAGATACCACCAGTAGCTATGCCTTTTGCCAGAGAAGAACAAGAGCCATCATGCTACACTAGCAACAGACTGCACCAGTGCAGGTAACCTGTTCCCACCACCGCCACGGCTGAAATGCACAACCCACCCCTCACAGTGCTCATATCCACCGGCTGTCTCCAGAAACTTTCCTCAAGTGTCAAAGAATGTCAGTGATTGTCATTTTTTCCTCATGGAGAAATTCAATGACACCACTTCGCTTCATCCACACTTTCATATCAGATGCCACTGTCGTCAGGCTGCCCCTCTGCTGCCATCTGTCACGTGGCAACAACATGTAAGGGGATATTGGTGGGAAGGATCAGCCTCTACTGCCACACCACCAACACCCATCTCTGACATCGTGGGCCAACATAATAAAATAGGAGGCATTACTTTCAGAGCAGCACTTGCACACAGTTTAAAAGTCATTAGCTATTTTGAACATACTATTAAGGAAATTACATTAAACAGGAATTTTTTAATATCTCTGAAGTAATATAGGGACTCAATTGGAATTTACATATTTTGAATGCATGCATGCAGCAGTCTCCGGCTCTAAATTTATAAGAGCTCTACCCTAAGCCCATGCAAGTCAGTATCCAAACAACAACACAAACCCTTAGGATTACCCTGCCCTAATACTGAAAACCTCTGGTCAGGATCCTGTCGCCAATAACTGTTTTATAACCTTTGTATATGGAAAAGTTGATCATACTATTTTGTACTTCTGCACTCCAATAGCACTGATGGTAATGCATGCTGCTACTTGATCAAAGCACCTATTAACCTGAATACAGGCTAACATATGAAAAGAGAAACCTTTTTTTTCCTTGTACTGAACAATGAAGCATTTCCTTTAAAATTGTTATTAACCTGTTTCTACCTGACATAATCAGATACATCATTCCCAGTATGTGACAGAAGAAAATCATGGAAATCAATTTGCGGAGTATTACGTGCAGTCTTTTATGAAACAGTTACCTAACAACAAAGTTAAAAAAAGGAACAGATGACTAAAAGATTTCCTTGAGTTTCAAAGATACATTATTACTTCTTCTGTTCTATCATTAGAAAAATTACATTCTTGCTAGCTTCATATATTTCACATTTTTTTCTTCTCCCAACTGTGGCAAAAATGCAAATCTGAAAACAAATCAAAACACAGCAAGAAGTTTCTGCAAATTTCCTTCCAAGGAGAAGAAAAAAAAAAATAGAAATGCTTTTTGGCTTGCGTATCTCGCTGTCTGGAAAAGCTTCTGTCACCTTCACTTTGACAAACTCCTGCGTATCAGACTACAAGCCTGACTGCTCCGAACGCCTCCATTCTGCAGCTGGGACTTCTCCCAGCTCTAAACATTAAGTCTATTTTACTTTCTCTTTTCAGACTGAGAGACAGTGCTTTTTCCTGGGAGGAAATATAAAAATTCTTAGAAAAGTTCACATTTTATGGAAAATTGGGATGTAGGGGGAAAATAAAAATGAAAATGAAAAAACAGCTTCCATCTTAAGTCAGAAAGATGCACAGCTTTCATTAAGTGCTCTGAGCAGCTCTGATAGAGCAAGGTTGATAAAACAGATCAAAGACTTACTAACACAGTGTCGAAGAGCAGAATTTAGCCTGCAGTCTTGTTTGTCTTTAGCACAACCTTCATGAATACTGCTTTATTGAAAGCAAATCTTAAAAATGCTGTATGAACTCGTGGCACCATGTTACAGACAGTATTATATGAGAAGCATCTGCAAAGGTTGGCATGAAGAATGGTGCTAGTAAGCTTCTTCTCTTAAAAGGCATACCGCATACCAGCACAAATGCATCTAATCTTGTAGCTCCACAAAGCATCAGCTACAGTTTACTTAGATGCTTTCTCCTGGTGTAACTATCTACACAGCATGTAACATGGTCAATGATTAAAAACAATGAGCAGCTTGGAGCCCTTACAAAAATGCAAGTCCAGATAAAAATCAAACTCACTCTCAGTGTATAAAGAAAATGGATAATGAAATACAATTACAAGTACTGTAAGCAAAAAATTGATCCAAAAGTCTACTCCCTGCCAAAATAAACAAGAAGTGGGGAACACATAACTCCAAATTCTCGTTTTTATTTGGAGCTTAACTGAAACATACTGGGGACAAAGTGCATCAACGAACAATAAAACTTCAGAAAACCTAACTACTTGTGTTTTGTTCCATTTCGAAGACAGTGCTGTCTCAGCACTCAGTCTGTAATTATGTACCTCAAATTCACCTTACTGAAGGAAGTCCTACAGGAGACTAATACTTATTTCGTAGGAGCAGATGCACAGCATCACACACCAGGTGAAATGAGCTATGGATCTTGCATACAAAAATGTCCAACAGTACACGTTAAAACACCATAAGCAATAATCTTTCCTTAAATGACTGGGACTGTTATTAAGTTTCTAAACACAACATGAAATAATATTTATTATAATTATAACTAACTATATGAACCGAGAGCTAGATTTGACAAATGCTAGCTAAACACTAAAATTAAGCATTACCTTCTCTCTCCCCAGCTGTCCCAGCAACTCTAAAATGAAATTACTCCAGAAAGTAGGACACTTGCTATAATGATGAAACTGCTGTGTATGACTTAGTTGCTGTTAACAATAAATATTAATGTGTGAGTACATTCGTGTCATAGGTGGCAACAATACACTAAACAGCTTTCTTGGTAAAGGCCATTAATTCTTTGATTACACTTTGCACACTTGCTAAAATAGCTGGATAGCATGTTTATTTTCAGATCTGGAAAATCAAGAAAATTCTGTGGCTCCTCTTCAGATTCTCCCTCCAAAACATTTGGAAAGCATAAAAATAATAAACCCTAATGTACAAAGTAAATATATGCAGCACTTATACCATAGCATAAGTATACTTTGGAATGTGGCACGTGCTAAAACAAAAATACCACATCAACCTAGCATTAAGGCTGTGACCCAAGCCAACAAAAGCAAGATAAGTCATCAGAGATGGATGTTCTGGCCTTCGTCCAACCTACTACATGTACTGCAATCTATTGCATCTGATCTGTTAACAATCCTGGGTGAACACATAACATCAAAGTTCAACTCTAGACACATCAATCTTGTATTTTGAAGATTAGATTGGAATAAAGATATTTTACCAAGTCATTCTGAAGCTTTGGGCCTCAACTCTTATGCTAAGTCCTCCTACAAAAAATGAAGTTTGCATAGTAGTACACTACTGAAACATGGGTTAATACTGGGATTTATTATTATTTATTGTAAGAAAAGAATGATATAAAAATTAAAGATTAGGTATCAGCTTTATAACATCTGAAATTCTGTCCTGAAATTATTTAGAAACTTAGGACCAAAAATGTCTAATAACAAAGAGTGAGATTCTGTGAAGGTCTCTGTAGAACCCAAATAATATATATCCCTTGCTGATTCACATTCTACTCTGTCCATGTTAAGGCAGTATTTCTGAACTTTCATAGAAAAATTCAGCATAACTTTTCCTTTCTTTCCACTTTTTTTGAAAAATAAAGGAGAACTCCTTCTTTCTACATCAGAGATTTCCTCTGCTTCAGTGTGATGCCTCATAACTTACTAGTCCTACAATCTTCTTTATCACAATCACCCTTTCTAATTTCTGGTTGTGCTGAGACCTTTCAGTAACTTCTCAATTTTCATTATTCCATTAAGAGGATATCATGACTCTTTCATGACTGATGAAAATTGAGAAAAAAAACATAGCCACAAATTGAGACAGATGCTTAAGGAGTTGAGTTAGGGTTGGTGCCCTAACTCCACATTTACTGTAACTCATAAGGCAATAGCAGTGCCTACTGGTGCTCGCAAATACAAACTACAAGAGTCTCTTAGGGGAAACTGCTCCAAACAAACCTCATTCAGTACTTTCTCTTTACAAGAGGTACCTGGAGCTTATGAACAAAGTGGAAGGAAAAAAGTTATCCTCCTCTTTTATACTTGCTTTACTTAGAAAATAGCTATGAGACCTGAGTTAACAAGTTGTTGGGTGTTTTTTTTGTGTGTGTAGACATGCTTGTCATGGTTTTATGATTTTTGGTACTGGTATTCCACATCATAACATCATGTATTGCATTAAGAGTTAAAGAGCTAACACTCCAGCTCCATAGATCATTGATAATTCCAGGTATACCTGCCTCAGAAGAGAAGAAGAACTACATTCCCCAGAGGACTTTGCGATGCTTTGTATTTTTACGTGTTTTCCGCTCAGAGGGAACAGATAAAAACCCTCAGCGGTCACGGGACACTCTCTTTCCTTCGGGATCGACTCAGCAGTGGGTGCTCGCTGCCGTATCGCCTTCAGCGTTAGCGTAAGGCCTTCGGTTTATCGGACACTCTCTCTCTTGCTCATCTTATTTGATTTGTTGGCCTCAATTCCAATTATATTGTGTTGTATTGTGTTATTTTGCTTTCTAATATCTTATTTAGTAAATTAGCTTTCCTCCTCAGATCGTTGGCCGCTGTTTCGTTTTCTAGGCCCATCTCCCTTTTCCCTTTTTTCCTTCCCATTTCCTGGGGCGTGGGTCCGTGGGTCCCCCGCACCAATCATCACGGAACCAGGCCGATCCAGCCCGGTAAACCGTTGACACTGCTGTAAAAGGTTCATTTTTTTTCATTATGGGCAGAAAAGTACAAAATGGAAAGTCACTAAGATGTATGTGCATATATAAAGATATTTAGAAGTATTATCATATATTGTATTTTTGTGCAATTTAGAACATCAGACAGCAAATTAAAAATATCCCATGGAATAACTGTATTAGTAGAGACACTAATGCTCTACTTGGAGTTGTTAACCCTTCAATCTAACACATTAACCTAGAGAGCGTACAAATGGTTTGTGGTATAGCTCTTGCTGGCAGACGTGGGGTGCCGTGGAACTGAGGAAGTTGTCAATTCCAGAAAATGAAAAACAGGTAGGAGGCAGAAAAATAAGAGAATAATTTGAAGAAGATCTGTCATACATACAAATTCATCAAGAGTCATGGTTTTAAAATTCATTCTGATTCCTTACTGAAGTCCAACCTTCCATATTTTAAATGACATGCCAGTTAAACTCCTGTGGGAAGTGGTCCTCTCTCTGTGACCACAGGATATTTAAGTTATAAATGTCAGCAGTGTGTTTTATTAAGGGTAATGGCTGCAATACAAGTGAAATAGAGGGATTACATGCCAGGTATTACATTTAATCCATTCATCTCCTAGTGTGGAAACAGCCAGATGGGCCCTAAAATGCTAACTGCACTTGACTGTGATAACGCAGCCTTCTGAGCATGGCAGAACTGAAACATTATGAAGCTATCAGTAGTGATGTGATGGGATGTTATTGAGACTGCTAAGATCAGGCAGATGCTTCTGTACACAGACTTAACCTCCACGCAAGCATGCTTCACACAAACACTTGTCACCCAAGAACAATGGGGTTTTACTTTCCACAATACTTGTGCCAGTAAAAGTAATTTCTCAAATGCTTGTAGAAAGCAAACACCCAGCTGGGCCTGTTCTAGAGTCATTCATTTGCAACTTTTGAAGAACAGTCAAGGAACCTCAAAGAATCCCAATATTTAAGACAGCTTTCTATGTTTTCTAGCACAGAGATTATTCAACTAACTTCCAACTCCTGAAAGTTTTCAGGCAACATTCACACAAGAAGAGAGCTGTAGAGCATATCTTTCTACATACATGAATCTTTCCAGTCCTAGACAGTTCCCTCAGCTCTCTCAAACATACCACACTAGTTCTTCCTTTAAGTTGGCCCAACACATCACCATTTCTTTGTTTGTTATTGTTTTTGTGTTTTAATTGTTTGGTTGGTTTGATTTGCTTCATTTTTACAGAAAACCTTTAACAACCTTAAGTCTGTTTTTAACTCGGGACACAAATAGCTGTGACTGAGTTTTATGTTACTTGTACTCCTGCATGTCTGGAGTGACTGAGCAAGTTTCACACTGTTGAAACTTGAATATTTCCATTTGCATAGCCCTGTGATGTAAGCAAAACAACTGGATGGCTACCTCTCCCACTTTTGCACTCCACACCATTCAGGAGTGATGGGAACATAAAGAGGACATCTGAATTGTCTCCTGGTCAACATTTTTATCAGTGATCTGGATGTAAGAATGGAATGCATCTTTAGCACAAAACTTGGAGGTGCTGTTGACTTTGGTGGGATGAGAAGCCTTACAGAAGGAACTACGTACGCTGGAGCAACAGGCAACCAGCATCAGCACAGACTTTAACAAAGTTAAGTGCTCAGTTCTGCATCTGAGATGGAGAAATGCCTGACACAGGCACAGATTAGGAGATGAGTGGCTAGGGAGCAGCAAAGCAAAAATGAATCAGGACGTGCTGGTGACAGCAGACTCAGCATCCATCAGCTGTGTGCCCTGGCAGCCAAGGGGCAAATCATATTTTGGGGGCATTAAAGGCAGCATAGCTGGCTGGTCAAAAAGGTGATTCTCACTGAATGGCTTGGTTTGGAAAGGCCCTGAAACACCACCTAGTTCCAACCCCCCTGCCATGGGCAAGTTTGCCAACCACCAGATCAGGCAATTAGGAACCAACATGCTATATTTAGCATTTATGCAGCCCCTTCTTGAATACTGTGTGCAGTTCCTCAATCTTCAACATAAAAGGGATGCTAAAATACTGGGAAGCATACAGAGGATGACAACAAAGTTGGTAACAAGGCTGGAAAGCACTGAAAGGCTGAGGACACTTGGGCTGTCTGGTCTGGAGAAGAGGAAGCCAAGCCTCATTGCTCTCTACAACTTCAGGAAAATTTTAAGACTTCTGTCTGCAGGAAAACTTGGCTATGATTCATTTTATTTGATGTGGAAGATACCTAAACTAGTGGTGTTTGCATTCCTTCAGGGCCAACAGAGAGCTAAAAGAAATCCACTTCTAGGAATGATGTATCTAACATAGACAGATGTATATTTTTGGATATAAGGAAGTGCAAGAAAAACCTTTTTCTTTCAATGGAGTATCAGGGGATTCCAGCACAAATAGGTCTGATTTAGGTTATCTGCTCTGTAGGCATCTGTCCTTGACCAGACGATCCTACCTCAGGTGGCTTAAGTTGGATATAACAAATACCATTACTAGTCATTTCTGTAGTTATGGTGTTTAAACAAAAAGTAAAGAAGACAAAGTCTGCGGAGTAAACAATGTACTATTTTCTCCCATTCATTACCGTGATGTGAAGTCAGTGACTTATGAAGAGGAGGCTTAGCAATCTAAACAGAGACGGTTTATCATGTACTTACCTTTGGGGATTGTAATCTGACATCCCAGGTCATACTCCTGCTGCAGCTGATAAAAAGCCACTTCCTGCAGCCTAGCACGCTCCAGCTCCGAGAGGCTTTGAACGGGAACTGACTTCAGTCGAACACTGCGCCCTGACATGCTGTTCCAAGTGAAATCACCCTACAGGAAATCAAATGGAAAAATATGAAGCATCATACGGTATGCACAATTTAATAAACATAACTATCTCTTCTACTGCAAGGAGAAACAATGCATGTTCTCTTTTCTAAAAGGCCATTTTCCTGGACTTCTCTAACCTTTCAAATATCTTTGTTTTCCTAAGACTAACATTCCTTAAAAGGAGCGCAGACATGCAAAACAAAGTCAATTTTGCCTGAAAACATTTAAGCAAGCATTGTTGCAAAAACGCTAGGATTCCAGTAACCAAAGGCAAAAAGCAGGAAAAAAAAATATCCTTGTCTGCTTTTCCCAGCTTGGTTTCTTGTACAGTAGTTCATCATCACTTCATTCTCTTCAATGCACATTCAGTCAAGGACATGGATTTTTACAGGTCCATGGACATCATATGTCTTATCTTCTCCAGTCTGCTAATCCCACTCCCCAAAGCTGTTCAGTGAGTACTTTTCTTTTCCAGTACATCCTACCCTCTTGTTATCATGTGACTGTGGTTAGAGCAAGATTGACTAAAGGATATTATTTTGGTTTACATTTCTGAAAAGCCATTTTAACATATGTGCTACAATTTATACAATGAAACAACATGAGATATGCTGCATCTCTGCAAGGTACCAATTACGTTTGGAAATAAAATCAAAAGCTTTATAAGTTTTATCTCCCACATATGATGGCATACACAAAAAGCCATTCTCACAGCTAGTATTTAGTTCAGGTGAGAGCAGTAATCATCAGTTTAACAGAAACACAAGCACATAGAGAAGCTGTAAGACTGACAACTAACTTGAAACAAGAATTCCAGAATTCATCAAGGCATCATCAAAGAACATATTTTTCTACAAGAAAAAAAAAAAAAAAACAATTTGTTTTTCACCCTAACTGCATTAAAAAAATAAACATCTAACTTGTCAGTAGGTATAACTTGGTGCTGATGCAGATAAAGGAAGACCTCTGTTTTATATCAGCTGACATGTAAAGACAAATCCATCAGCCTGCCCTTCAACACTACATGGTAGGCATTCAAATAACAAACTTAACTCTCCTTTGTAAGTACCTATTTTTAGTTTAAACTTCAACATCTGTACTTTCACTGCATGCTCATTTTTCACCAATGCTTATATTTCACCCATTCTGCACATGTATTTGGAGTCAAAGGATGACAGCTGACCTTAAAAGACATTTGCTGACACCACCTATTACGAAGATCAGTAAAATCTGACTTTATTCAGCTGTTCTGCGTCCTATTGTATGGAAACATCTTTGCGTATGTGTTTCCATATAATATTGTGATAACACATTTATCTGTATATATGTACATATCTATGACGGTTTGTGTGTTCACATGTACGAGAGACAAAAACAGCACAAACATGCAGCACCATCTAGCAATGTAGCTGAAAGGAACAATGCATTAAAGAACTTTTTTTGTAAGCCACGAAATAAGTCTGAGTTCCTCAAGAAGCTTTTATTTTTGTACAACTTTTTTTTGTATGTCATTAGGCAATCATGATAGATGAAGCTGTCACCTTGATCTGAACACTGTATCTTTCTGTTAAGTGAATACACTACGCTCAATATTTTTTATGATATGTATATTCATATGTATCACATATGCAAACCTTTGCATTAGCCCAGGACATGGCCACTGGAATTTGGGTTTCCCTTTTTCTTTTTTCGCTCTTTCAATGCTTCTCTGTTGGCTAGCTAGATTCAGTAGTGTCACACAGAAGGTTTGCAAGGTGATGTAAACCAAGCTGACTAGCTTAACTCAAGTGAAACCAAAGCAGAAAGATTCATAAAAACCTGTTTTGCAAAACTGCAAGTAAATGTTTACATTTTTTAAAAAGCCGTTGTCATTTATTGTTAAAAGTGATCAAGAACAGAATCCACCATCAGACAATGTATACCAAGAAACTAATTCCTTTCCAATCATGATAATACAGAAGAAAAAAAATTTACAAGTACAGAAATATGCAACTCAATCCTCATGAACATCCCATGTACAAAATGTTCTACAGTCAAGATGCTAAAAAGAGAGAAGTACAGGCCTCTGGGGTGGATTTTTCTGGATTTTATCTTATCTATATTTCTCTTAGATGAGCATTTCATAAACAAAAGTACCATGGATAGATGTTTATTGTAGTAGGCATAACTGGGATGTTTTAGTTTTGAAATGTGAAGGCACGAAAAATAGAAAATTATGAGGTAACAGCTTATTAAGACTGGAAAGTTTTAAGAACATGTACTGTTTACCTGTAGAGCACAAAAAAACCAAGGAGGTATACGGAGCTTTTAGGAACAGATACTCCTTAAATGTAATTATGTATGGACAAACTAATTATTGCTATTTTTTACCATAGGCAAATCTAACTCTGGAGGTAGTTGCACCCCTGCCTCACCACAGAGCTAGTTTTGTAACTGCAGGCAGAAAGATGTATCACCACAACACCACAGCTCAGCTGTTGCACGCAGCCATACAAGTTTATCTCCAAGAGACAACATTTACTGGCGTCAACATTCTGCTTTAGAGACCATAGGAAGCCACTCTGCAGAGCTCTGTTGCTTTATATGACCAAATAAGCCTGCTCAGCACTGGCTTAGCTATCCTACTCAAGCTAATTTTACCTTAATATGGCTGCACCTCATCTCTCTCTTTAAAAAAAAAAATAAAATTAATATGTCAAAGGTTTACATCCAAGCAAAAGAAGAAAGCCCCATACCAGATGAAGACTGCTTCTCTGAACCAAGATTTTCATTCTGTCAGTCTGTAAGCTCCCCAGACGCCTTTGGCACTCACCAGCTTGGCCCTTGTTGGCTAAAAATGGTCGGATGCATCCTCGAACTCCACATCGGATTGTTAAGCAGCAATAAAGAATTTGGAATCACTCTGCCCAGTTTCTGTGCACTACACAAGGCATTCTTCTTTTTTACTTGATGTGTTTGATAAAATCTCTGCTAGGTCACATTAACATAGGGTTTTACTACGCTAATGGAACACATGAGTAATTAACTGAAATATTTTTGGAAGATCATGTGTTAGGGCCAGTGGAATCTCCTAATCTGCTAAAGCAGAGGCTGAAGAAATGTCTCCCTGAAAAATTCTGTTTTGTTTGGCAAATAAATATCAGTCTTCCATGAGCCAAAGTACAATATTTTACATCTTCATCTATTCATAGGCTCTTACACTTTGTGGGCCAGAAGGTAACTTAAAAGCTTTACCTCCCTTCTAATTGACTGAAGAATTCTTACACATAGCCAGCAAATTTCTGCAACAGCAATCAGCTTGGGAAAGGTCCAGAAAAGTTGAGATACCTTTAGGAAGAGATACAAGTGCACGTACAAAAACCTCAGTTATGTAAAGCTACTCTGCACTATGTGGGACAACCAAAGGAGTAAAAGGACAGGACAGACATAAAGGACATTTTCTGTTTCTCTAACAAGGCACACTTCATCATCCTCGTTCAACTAATAGCCCGACACAGCTCCTTGCAGAAGCTCAAGAGAAGCAGAAGATGCTTAAGCACGAAGCCACAGGATTTGTCTTTTGAAGTCTACGCCCTGCATGTGTTCAGACATACACACACAGCTTTTGCTCTTTAGACTGTAGGACTAACTAGAACATGATCTGCAAGTGGTTCCTTCATCAGCAAGAAGAAAAATAAACAGCACACAAGACTGTAAACAGAAAGATTGCTCTGGGATAAAGTGATTGGCTAGATAGGCACAAACTGCTAATTGTGAGGCTGCTTTCATAATCGACTTTTACAAAACCTTAACCAGACTAAAAGCCTTTTCCAGTTTCTTCTGACAGCCAGTCACTTCTTTCCCCTCACAGTCGCATTTTTCTCCCTGGCTCTCTCATTAACATCTAACATCTTTCCTCCTCAGAACTGCTCAGTTCACTTATCAGGCATGTAACTAAAATACCAGGGCAGATGACTCAGCAGAGGAGATGAATGATTAACTGCATCTTGTGCCTTTGAAAAATCTGTCCACTTTTCCCATATTTCCTGTCCACCGTCATAAGCACTTTCTAACAAGATACAGACCGCAGTTTTACTGATATTTTTACAAATGTTTTCTTTAGGGGTTGGGTGTCTAGTGGCTCTGAAATAAACCCAAGCAGTACATCTTGACTTCGGTAACACTATGTTCTTAAATTACTCTTAGGCATATGTAGGCTACTCTTGTGTACTTTACATCTTTCCCCTGAGCCTCCAAAACAGTCTTTCAGATGTCTTGTAGCATAATCGTGTTCTTCTATCCGTAGTACAGTATAGAAACGAGCTGACAAATACTGCAAGGAATCCTGAATGCAGATAACAAACACAATGGCCATTACCTCTGCTGATTACTACGGAGCTTTGAGCCTTTTTAAGCAATGTGGATCGTGCACAGGGTAAGAAATAGGAGCCCTTCACACATGGCAGTTTTAGATAGTACAGTATTTTAATGCAAGACGCAGAAAGCCAATTTTTATCTTACTGTATTATTGTTAGTAATGACTTTAGTCTGTACTCATTTAGGTAAATACCATTATCAGATTAACTGTCTACTTTTCATTAGTCTTTTACTGAAACCCGTTTGAAACCACTAAGATTAAAACCAATTATCCTTCCTTGTTTTTTTATCTTAGCAATACTTAACCATGTGTTTATAGCTAGATACATCTCCACCGTAAAGGAGTTCAGTATTTCGCACACAAGAAGTTATATTGCAGTAATATGGCAAAAATGTCTTAATTTTGTTTGCTTAATTACTTCCCTAAGCTTCATGAAACTCTGAGTAATTATTACTTTATAAGCTTTTCACCTACACTGGTAATTCATTTCAACTCTCTCTAAAATCATTTCCACACTCCTCAGCCATAAACCTGCAGATTTTGACAGCTCACATTCACCCCCCCAGCACGATTTGGATGTCTGTACATACAATCTCTCTCTCCTCACTCCCCTGCAGTTGATGTTGATGGGAAGCTGCTCGAATCTGACAACCTTTCATTGCAACTCCTGCACCTAGAGCAAAAGTACAAAGCAGAGCTCCTGGTGGGGCATGAAGGAAGGGGAAGGGGGAATAAACTAAAGAACGTATCCAGCATTATATGCAGTTAAGGAGCAAATGCCTAGTCCTTTAAAAAAGCCATCTTTGCATTAATAAAGTGTTGGAAAACACCTGGATGATGTAGGTGTGCAACAAATTCACTCTTTCTGCCATCCCATCTATAGATGATTCTCCAAAGGCATGTAGCGTATTTCTTTCCAGATCCTGTTAGAAATTAATGCAACCTATACTGCTACATCTTCTCCAAACACAGCAGAACAACTATCTCCAAGGGACTGCTGGTATGACAAAAGGAGATCTTCCTATCAGTTTACCAAAACAGCATCTCTAAATATGTAATCAAGAATGAAGGAGCATGAGACTTACTGCATGACACTGCGGCATTCAAAGACGAACATACAAAGCATGGAGTCCCCAACAATTAATCTTCATTAAGAAAGTCTGACTTTGTTAACGTCATTATCTAGGTTGACATCCTGTTCCCCTTGACATCAGTGGAAAAATTCTGAATGTTTCATCTAGGAAGAGTACAGCCTGATGATCTTGTGTAGCACTCTGGCTTCTTGTATGAAAGTCAGCTTATCTCAAGCTCTATTATACTTACACACACTAAATAATACATGTACAGAAACAGCTATTAGTTTTGGCAAAAGATCACACTTCACTAAGTAGTGCTGTAGGTATCAAAGCTATTTGATGGTAATTAATATAACCATGGCATTGCTAAGGAGAGGCACTTCCTCATTCTGAGCTGCATCCTGCCTTGTTCCCAGGACTGTGGACTGTCAGCTGGAAAACAGGACACTTGGGATCGGTGCTCTGCATAGCAAGCAGCCCCTGTGGTGTTGGCAGGCTGGTATTCCCCACAGGGCAGGCAGAATGCACATCACCAGCAGAAATATTTAATGTAGCGCGACAGCACGAGCCTGTGCTTAGGTAAAGAAACATGGTTCAGAATACCACAATGGTAATTTCCATTTATCAGGGAGTTAAAAAAAAAAAAAAGAATAAAAAAAAAAAGGCCTTCTAACTTTAGTCTAAGGATAAACAGGGAGCGGAAGAATAAGCGTCTTTTCACAGCAGTATTAAAATTGTTAAAATAAAGGGGAAAATATTTCCTGTTCTTTTAGGATCAACCTCTCCAAGTTTTTCAAATACCTCAGGATACTGTTTCATGTTTAGAA
Organism: Callipepla californica brunnescens; assembly: GCA_023055505.1. Taxonomy (NCBI): domain Eukaryota; kingdom Metazoa; phylum Chordata; class Aves; order Galliformes; family Odontophoridae; genus Callipepla; species Callipepla californica. The sequence continues at coordinate 9,130,746 of JALIRH010000018.1, read as the reverse complement.
TAGTTAACAGCATTCTCTTTGAAAAAACTTGTTGTATAATGGAGATGCATTTCATTCCTCTTCTGACATTAATAGATGTGACTGAAGTAAAAAAGGTATTGCCTAGCAAAATATTCATCCCTAACGCATCCTCTCTGTACTGAACTTTTTATCTATGCAGAACACCAATCTCCACTAAAAATGCACCAAGAAAACCAACATGATCAGATTTTCAGAGTGCCTTGCTTCACTGGACATCAGTATCCTCAGAGGAATGTATCCAGAAGCATTACAATTAGAGCCAAAAGAGACTGAACACTTTCGCGGAGGTGCCAAAATGGAGACAAGAGAACCTTTAAAAAACTCTAAATGTAGCTGAAGTTCCACTGGACTTTATGTGAACATATGTCTGTATATTTCTGTCAGTAAAAGAGAATTAAGCCATATTGTGCTTCTTCTTTGGTTGTGAGTTGTCACGTGTGCAGTTAACAAGCTGCACTATACAGCCTGAAACCAAAGTAATTGCCTATACTAAAAAAAACAAAACACACAGTGTTTTCAGCAATCTCACCACAAGAGATCTGGGATAGCCAGATGCTGATTAAGGTAATAAAATTCATTCCTTTCATCAGTTCCCATATTGTTTTTTGACAGGTTGCTGCAATTTATTTCTCAAGTGTAAAAACAGTTTCCTGCTTGACCAGAAATACTGTGAACTCTGCAAGCTAATGGCAGCTGACCCCAAATCAGATACAATAGCTCCATGAGTATTATTTTTAGTGGCAAAGTTGCCTTAAATAGACCTTGTCCCAGCCTCTGCTACCAACACAAACATGTTCCTGGTCAGTGATTACTCACATAGGAAGCAAAACAACAAGCCATAGGTTCTGTTTGTGTTTACCTCTATCCCAAATCAACAAGTAGATGGGCTCAGTCTGAACAACAACCTTGACTCAATTCCCCAGACTTGGGAGCCAGAGGATATACTGCACACACCGGTGCACTGTAGAACTTCCATTCATACCATATTCATAAAGTATGCGAGGAAACATTTAGATTAAAAAAGACCTCCGAGATCAAGTCAACCATCAACCGTGCCTATCAAATCCCACAGCTAAACCATGTTTTTTAGTGTCACATTCACATTTCTTGAGTGCTTCTAGAGATAGGACTCCACCACTGCACTGGGAAGCCCATTCCAATGCCTGACCATTCTGTTAAGCTCTTACTAAACATATGAAATACTGCTCTTTTTCTTAATCCTAATGAAGCTGACATTAAGCAAAGGAAAATATAAGGCCTAAACTATATGGGAAATACTTTTAAGCAATCTAGACTTAAATATAAACGTAAGTCCTATTTGTAGCTTTATTCATCCTGAAGCAGTACAATAATGCCCCTCTGAAGCAGTAAGGAACACAATATCTTCAGCTTTCTGGCTTGTTTTGAACAGGGATAAAGGAAACTACAACTACCTGAAGGGAGGTTATACTGAGGTGAGGATCAGCCTCTTCTCCCATGTATCTAGCAATAGGACTAGAGGGAATGGCCTCAAGTTGTGCCAGGTGAGATTCAGGTTGAATGTTAGGAAATACTTCCCTGTGGGAGTGGTCAGGTGCTGGAACTGGCTGCCAAGGGACGTGGTGGAGTCACTGTCCCTGAAAGTGTTCAGTAAATGTTTAGAAGTTGTACTGAGGGACGTGGCTTAGTGGAAGATACTGGTGGTGGGTAGATGGATGGACTGGGTGAGCCTAGAGGTCTTTTCCAACCTTGGTGACTCTATGAAAACTGCTGGGACCACAGCTAGTACAACAACATCTGTATTCAGTAACAAGAATTAGTTTGACTACAGCATGCATTTAGTAGACTAGGAGTTGCATCTGTATATTCAGTAAAAAAGAAAAAAAAATCATAACCCACTATTTGAAAGAAAGAATGTGCATGAGAGAACACACACTATCATTTCCAAATGATTGAAAAAAATTATACCAAGTATCATATACTAGATTTACAAATATACAAGTATTTTAGTTTATCTTCTGGATTTTGAGCTTTTAAGTTACACAGAGATTGCATTATCTGACTTGAGTGTACAGGTAGAATCTCATTATGAAGAAAAATAAAATAATTAATTTCAAGGCTCCAAGGACTGGGATAATAGTCCTCGAGTTCTACCGCTTTCGATCGGCACAACCGGAGCTGCAGTGACAAATTTTGAGGTGAAGAGGGTTTTTTTCGGGAGGTTTCTGTCACAGGGGAACCGAGGGAGAGCGGGCAGTCCCTTCAGCTCTCGGCAGCTCTCTCGCGAGAGGCTGACGTGGCGTAGGCGTTGCCCGGGAAACGGCGGGAGATTTAAACGGTCAGAACGCGGAACTAACACTCAGTCCTCGAGTTCTACCGCTTTCGATCGGCACAACCGGAGCTGCAGTGACAAATTTTGAGGTGAAGAGGGTTTTTTTCGGGAGGTTTCTGTCACAGGGGAACCGAGGGAGAGCGGGCAGTCCCTTCAGCTCTCGGCAGCTCTCTCGCGAGAGGCTGACGTGGCGTAGGCGTTGCCCGGGAAACGGCACCCCCGCCCACACCTTCAGCTCTGAAAAGGCCTCAGGGAGGGCAGCGACGTGTCGCTGCCCACCAGGCACAAGGAGGAGCTAACTACCTGTGAGTATCACCCCTCTCTATTATACTGAAGCTAGGTGCTAAGTGTGGGAGTGTGGGAGCTTGTGTAGCTGGGTGTAGGAGTTCTATTCCTCCTCTCTTGTGAATTCATCCTATTTACTACTGGCATCTGTGCTCTCACAGTTGTGTTCTACTTTTTGCTTATTTCATTTTTATTTATCTTATTATCATCATACATATATTTATTTATTCTTTTTATTTATTATTCTTATTTCTGTACCATGGTCTCTACCAGACAGAGGGCTTGCCGTAAAAAGACGGTGGCGACCCAGACGGAAGGTCTGCCTAGAAATGTGGCTACACAGGTCTCTGGTTGCAGTGAGTGCCAGAGCCTGCTGCTGCTGGAGGAGGATGGCAAGCAGATCTCCTGCATGCGGTGTGAACAGGTTGAAGATCTGCTTAGCATGGTGATAGAACTGAAAGAGGAAGTTGAGAGACTGAGGGCCATCAGGGACTGTGAGAGGGAGATTGACTGGTGGAGTAGCTCCCTTAAGTGCCAGAGAGAAAGGCACCCAGGAGATCCCCCGAATTTGGTGGTGGACTCCCTGACCTGCCCCCGTCAGGTTGAGGGGGGGTATCTGAGGGATGGGGAGGGCTGGCAGAGAGTCCCAGCTCGGTACTGTAGGCGATCTCCCCCTCTGCCTACATCGTCTCCTCAAGTCCCTCTAAACAATAGGTTTGCGGTGTTGGATGTTGAAGGAGAAATAAGGGGGGAGGAGCGGGAAGATTCTCCCAAGAAGTCACCAATGGCAAGGCAGTCGACTCCATGCATTGAGACTGCAGCTGCCAAGAAGGAAAGAAAGGTGATCGTGGTGGGTGGCTCCCTTCTCAGGGGTACTGAGGGCCCCATTTGCAGACCAGACCCGTGCCGTAGGGAAGTGTGCTGTCTCCCTGGGGCCCGGGTTAGAGACATAACTAGAAGACTCCCAGATCTGATTCACCCCAATGACTACTATCCGTTGCTCATAGTTCAAGCAGATAGCAGTGAAATAACTCACAGAAGCCTAAGAACTATGAAAAGAGATTTCAGGGGTCTAGGACGATTAGTTCAAGGTGTGGGAGCACAAGTGGTATTTGCTTCCATACCTTCTGGGGCAGCGAAGGACACGGAATGGGCTAGGAAAACACAAGTGATGAATAATTGGCTGAGAGGCTGGTGTAGAGACAGACACTTTGGGTTTTTTGACCACGGGGCAGTTTACTCAGCTCCTGGCCTGTCTTCCACTGATGGAATACACCTGTCCCAAAGGGGGAAACGAATTCTAGCCCAGGAGCTAGCTGGACTAATTGAGAAAGCTTTAAACTAGCTGTGATGGGGGTAGGGGATATAACAGGGCTTCCCAGTGAAGAGCCCAGGGGGGCTGTGCTGGAACAAAGGGTGAGGCAAGTGTCTCAGCTGAAGTGCATATACACCAATGCACGCAGCATGGGCAATAAACAAGAAGAGCTTGAAACCATTGTAAGACAGGCAAACTATGACCTTGTTGCTATTACGGAAACATGGTGGGACCCCTCCCATGACTGGAGTACTGGGATGGATGGCTACAAGCTCTTCAGAAGGGATAGGCGGGGAAAAAAGGGTGGTGGCATAGCTCTCTATATCAAAGAGTGTCTTGATGTTGAAGAGCTTGAGGTTGGAAACGACCAAGTGGAGTGTCTGTGGGTAAGGATCAGGGGGATGGTCTGTAGGAGTGACATCGTGGTGGGGCTCTGTTATAGACCGCCTAGCCAAGATGAGGAGATAGATGAGGTGTTCTACAAGCAACTAGTAGATGTTGCACGATGGCCAGCACTAGTTCTCATGGGGGACTTCAACTTCCCTGATATATGCTGGAAATATAATACCGCGCAGAGGAAGCAGTCCATGAGATTTCTGGAGTGTGTGGAAGATTGCTTCCTGACACAGCTGGTGCAGGAACCTACCAGGGGAAGTGCCCTGCTAGACCTGCTCTTCACTAACAGAGATGGACTAGTAGGAGATGTGAAGGTTGGGGATCGTCTTGGACAGAGTGACCATGAAATGGTAGAGTTTGCTATTCTTGCTGACATCAAGAGGGTGACTAGCAAAACTGCTGCCTTGGACTTCCGGAGGGCAGACTTTGACCTGTTCAGGACGCTTGTTGCAAGGGTCCCTTGGGACTCGCTCCTGTGGGGTAAAGGGGTCCAGGAAGCCTGGGCCCTCCTCAAGACGGAAATCTTAAAGGCACAGGAGCAGGCTGTCCCTGAGTACCGTAAGTCAAGCCGGAGGGGAAAAAGACCAGTGTGGATGAACCGAGATCTTTTGTTGAGACTCCGGGAGAAAAAGAGAGTATATGTCCTCTGGAAGATGGGACAGGCTACTTGGGGAGACTACAGGGAACTTGCCAAGATTTGCAGGCAGGAAGTTAGAAATGCAAAAGCCCAGCTTGAACTTAGACTGGCTACTGCAGTAAAGGAGAACAAAAAATCCTTTTATAAATATATTAACAGTAAAAGAAGAACTAAGGAGAATTTCCCTCCTTTACTTGATGCGGCAGGGAATGTAACCACAGAGGATAAGGAAAAGGCTGAGGTTCTCAATGCCTTCTTCACGTCTGTCTTTAACAGACAGACCAGTTATCCTCAGGATACTCCTCGCCCTGACCTGGAAGTCTGGGACGAAGCGCATCATACACCCCCTGTGATCCCAGCAGAGACAGTCAGAGACCTGCTCCTCCATCTGAACTGCCACAAGTCCATGGGGCCAGATGGGATCCACCCAAGGGTGCTGAGGGAGCTGGCAGAGGTGATTGCCAAGCCGCTTTCTGCCATCTATCAGCATTCCTGGTCATCTGGAGAGGTCCCGCAAGATTGGAGGCTTGCCGATGTGACTCCCATCTACAAGAAAGGCCGTAAGGAAGATCCGGGGAACTACAGGCCTGTCAGCCTGACCTCGGTATCAGGGAAAGTTATGGAGCAATTGATCTTGAGGGAGATCACACGGCACGTGCATGGCAATCAGGGGATCAGACCCAGCCAGCACGGGTTCACAAAGGGCAGGTCGTGCTTGTCCAACCTCATCTCCTTCTACGACTGGGTGACCAGACTGGTAGATGAGGGAAAGGCTGTTGATGTAGTCTACCTGGACTTCAGCAAAGCCTTTGACACGGTCTCCCACAGTATTCTCCTGCAGAAGCTGGCAGCCCATGGTGTGGACAGGTTCACTCTTCTCTGGGTTGAGAATTGGCTAGAGGGCCGTGCCCAGCGGGTAGTGGTTAATGGAGTCAAGTCCAGCTGGCGTCCTGTCACGAGTGGTGTCCCCCAAGGGTCGGTATTGGGGCCCGTCTTGTTTAATATCTTTATTGATGACCTGGATGAGGGGATTGAGTGTACCCTCAGTAAGTTTGCGGATGACACCAAGTTGGGAGGATGTGTTGATCTGCCTGAGGGTAGGGAGGCCCTTCAGCGGGATCTGGATAGGCTAGACAGTTGGGCTGAGGTCAATGGGATGAGGTTCAATAAGGCCAAGTGCCGGGTCCTGCACTTTGGCCACAATAACCCCATGCAATGCTATAGGCTTGGGGCAGAATGGCTTGAGGAGTGTATAGAGGAAAAGGACCTGGGGGTGTTGGTTGATGCTCGGCTCAGCATGAGCCGGCAGTGTGCCCAGGTGGCCAAGAAGGCCAATGGCATCCTGGCCTGTATTAGGAATAGTGTGGCCAGCAGGAGCAGGGAGGTGATCATCCCCCTGTACTCAGCTCTGGTGCGGCCGCACCTCGAGTACTGTGTTCAGTTTTGGGCCCCTCACTACAAGAGAGACATCGAGGCCCTGGAGCGTGTTCAGAGAAGGGCAACAAAACTGGTGAGGGGTCTGGAGCACAGGTCTTACGAGGAGCGGCTGAAGGAGCTGGGATTGTTTAGTTTGGGGAAAAGGAGGCTCAGAGGAGACCTCATTGCACTCTACCACTTCCTGAAGGGAGGCTGTGGTAAGGAGGGGGTCGGCCTCTTCTCCCAGGTAACTAATGACAGGACGAGAGGGAATGGCCATAAGTTGTGCCGGGGAAGATTTAGATTAGACTTGAGGAAAAATTTTTTCTCTGAGAGAGTGGTCCGGCACTGGAATGGCCTGCCTAGGGAGGTGGTTGAGGCACCGTCCCTAGCGCTGTTCAAGAAGCGTTTAGATGAGGTGCTGAGGGATTTGATTTAGTAGCTTGGTGGGTAGGGATGGTGGTGTGAGGAAGGTTGGACTAGATGATCTTGTAGGTCCTTTCCAACCTAATGTATCTATGAATCTATGAATCTATGAATTTGACTAACAATAGCAAAGCCTTTAATTCAATACAAAACCCCATTTGTATTGTTTCAAGTGGTCCAAATCACTATTTTCTATAAGCTCTGACACTACTTATGGAAAGGATTTGTTGCCTGCTGAACAGTCGCTCAAATTACTGATGTACCAGCTCTGGTTGGAATGCCAAACTACTACTGAAAGGAGAGGTGTGGAGGTGGCATAAGTTGATGGGAACAAAATGCCAGCCATCTTCAAATATTTGCCTTTAGAAGCACAAGAGTGAGAGCTCTCAGTTATTGAGCTACAACAGAGAGGTATCAGGACCAAGGGTACACCCAAGATTAGAGCACAAGTTGGACCCAGGCTTCATCCTCATCCCATCCCTCACTAGGAAAATGCTGACTGCTCCAACATCCACTCTCACTTCCATATTACCTGTGACAGAGGCTGCTATATCCCTCCAGAGCAACCTGCTAAGCACAGCAGGTGATGGGATGGCTCTTAGAGCTGGTGTAGGAACATCCATCAGGGCCTGCCCTCAGCATTCACTGCTGCTCACAGAGAGGATAATATTTCACTGCAGTTTGAATCCGTGTGCAAGTGAACTACACATTTCCAGCTCAAAAATGGCTCAGGTTATTCAGGTTCTTATGGCACAATTAGCCACCACATCAGCTTTAGTCTGTGCTGAAATAAAGGTGTATGAGCCCTCCTCTTACATACATTTTCTTTGAGTTCTGAGTTTGAATTTGTGTTATTAACGCCACTTCAGATGCTAGTGACACGGAATGCATGTCTTGGAGGCAAGGATGGGCACATTACATACATGTAGAAAGGAAGTAATTACATTCAGTGGCTTTGCTCATTTGCTATATAATCATAACACATTTTCACTATGTTTACACATGCGAACCCTACCTTGTCCTACACACCCACAGTGGGCACCCTGGCAGAGGTCTGCACCAGCAAGTCAGCTGAGATGCTTTGGCAATCTACACCTGTTTATTGGCACTGTGGTTGGTTAGCTGGTTGGCTTTAATATATGGGATATCAAATTCCCACCATTTCAGCAGCAGGTTCCAGCATTCTTATTGCTTTCTTAGAGACCCTGCACAAACAATTCTCTACAGAAAATTTCAGAAAGCACAGAAAATACAAGAAGTCTAATAATTAGGAAAATATTTTGAGTATGAAGAAGTGGATTTGTGCTCCCTAGCACTGCCATTAATTTTAATCAGCGTCACTACTTTTCCTCTGTTTGCTGTGTACTGAAACAGCGCATGTGCTCTTCTTGCAATGCACAGCCAAGGTCACTACCTCAGCTTTTCGAGAAACACTGCTGCATCATTTCTTATTAAAAAAAAATCCATCACAGTTGTGCATATGCATCTGCTGATTTGCTATTAAATGAAATAACATACAGGAGACTAACATGTTAAATTCTAACTATACAAAGTGCTCTGAGTGAATATATAGCTACAAATCAAACTGATGGATCAGCTTATATACCTGGAAAGACTACTAAAAAGCACATTGATGCTTTACTATCTGTGAGGGTGGAGACTTTTAAAAATGTGGACTTCCACAGCAAGAAATGTAAAACGGATCCACACAAATAAAGCCACTGTGGTGCAACATCAGTTCTCAGAAAGGTGCATTCTGCAAACTGCCCCTCCAGCCCGAGGTACCCCAAGTTCATACCGCGTGCTTGCCAAAGACTCTGCAATTTCTGTCTTTGTTTTTAAGCAGCACATTTATTTTGGACAGAGAGAGGGAAAAATAGCCCATAAAGTTCCCACTGTTATGAAAAACAGAAACAATTGCTAGAGTTACAAGCTCCTCACGGACTGAGCCAGAAGATGAACAGCTCTTATTCTCCACTCAGTTCAGCACAGCTAACCAAAACTTAGAAATCCAGCAACGCTGCAGTCAAGTCCATAAAACCTAATGCTTACAGAAAATGTTATTGCCAAACTGAACCTAACTGTAACTGAACAGCTGCTGTAACTGTCAACCCATCAGCTTTTGAGAAGCCTTTCTCCCCAGCATGTTTTCTTGCAGCTGCCTAGTTTACAAGCTTCACATAGGCAGAATATAAAGCATGATAAGTGTAGTAAGCATCGCAGAGTTCAAAGCAAGGCAGCACTTGATGAAGACTGTCAAATACCAATCTGCCTAATTACGCAGTTTGCATTGAAAACACACAAGGTAATGAAATTAGTCTCAAACAATATTTGAGGGTTCTCCATGTGATGATGTACCTACAGAGTCTGGCAAGCAGTACCAGACTTTTCCCCAGAGGCAAAGCTGTTCTATTTTCTTCAAACTTCACTAAAGCACCCCCCCAAAAAAATAAAATAGTCACCATGAACATTACGTTCAGCATACGTTCTCCATTCCACTTACCTCTACCACACCATGTTCAAGATTATTCAGTTTTCTTACCCATCAACTAAGCTCTCTTGCGTCTTCAGTGTCCTTCAGTACTCGATCAAACCAGACCTGAATTATCAGGCTGACTCCAACTATGACTTTTTGCAGAATAAGCTTAAGGTAAGAACAATGTAGCTGTCCTGAAACCGTGCACTGAGTGTCCAAGAAAGAGCCCAGTTGAAGCAGATATGACTCCTCACATATCTCTGTCTGCCAGAGGCTCCTACGGTCATGAATCTTAAGGGGAAAATTTGATCTCTTTGTTTCTCTGCATGGAAGCAAGCTGGGAGTCCAGCAGAGCTGAGGGCTGTGTCACACAGTGCCTGTGCATCAGAGGCAGGCAAGCTCTAACGGACTTCCCCACTTCTTATTTCAGAGAAAATGTTTTGAGCAAGTATGAGGAGTGGTTAGGAAGGGGCATGTCTCCCCTCAAAAATCCCTCTTCCACATGGCTGTACAGACTCAAAACTGATTATAACTGCGCAAGCTTTCCCTATTAGGAATAGCTGAAAGAATGCTGGAAGCAGCTGCTGCTATTCCTTGGAGCACACAGCGAACTGCACTTGGTGTTTTCTGTCTGACCTTCTCATACAGCCAGTCTGCAGTTTTTTTAAACACCTTTAAAAACTTTTTGCTCAAACAAGCAAAGGAGCTATATTTATAACACCACTTTGACAAGAGCGATGCAGAGGCTATTTTACAGAATTTGCTAGGGAAGAAAAAGCCTTGATGAAGGCACTACTTCATAAATAACGTCTGTCACGTTCACAGTCCGCATATACAATGCTGTCATCTTTAGTGCGTGGGCTGGAAGTGTAGGCAATTTGTGAAAAACAAACACTGAATCACCAATGACTTCAACTGCAGTTCCGCACTACCTGGCTTTTCACCAAATAAGCATGCAGAGTGACAAGTCTGTTTCTCAGTCCATACTACTTGGGACTCCATCAGGTTGCTCACTGAAGAGAATTCACAGGTGATGGTGATGCAGAACGTTGATTTTTTTCCCCATTAATTTGCCCAGATGCTTTGTTTACTGCTACACCTAAACGGGCTGAGCAGACACAGTTAGCCTGAGTGAGGCAGCCAGCGCCCACGAGTCAGAAGCATGTGCTGGACATATCTGGCAGCCACCAGTTCTGCCTGCTACCGCATCACACATCTCTATTTTCAAAGACTTATGCAAAGCCCATGGAAGTCAAAGCACACGCCTCAGCACTTTCAGTGCCTCACAGTTTAGACATCACATCCATGTAGCTTCTCAGCTTCATTTCCAGTCCTTTTACACTACCTATGGCAAAGTGGTGCTAAGAACAGCCAGGATGTCACCATGGAGCAAGGCACCATTCAAGTCTTCCAAAGAAAAACTGTCCTACTGAATAATCCTCTCATACAAGTACTGTCAATTGATTGTGCTTACTCTCAACACAAACCAAGGACGCTGAAGCTAAATTTATCTCTCCTCTTCACAATGCTGTAGCCAGAGATCAGCCTCCTGCTGGTCATCTCAAAATTATGCTGTACATCTGTCCCACTTGACATCTTTCTTTAAAACCAAGTTTCTTCAGCCATTATGTCCTGTGTTATTATTCTTCACATTTCCTCTAACAAAAATAATGTTATTTGCATAACTAGAAATGGAGACATACTCATTCAGAAACTCACTCGCTCCAGCCATATGAAGAAGGAACTGCCACTTTCATGCTCTGCAAACAAGCAATCTAAAAATCCCCAACATTTTCCAGTAGTCTGCGAGAAGACAAAATAAAGTGGGAGTAAAGAATCCAGTTAGGCCGTCCCCCTTGTATTTATGAGGTCCAGACAAGGTTTTGTTCCATTAAAATATCTATTGATTATTACTAATTGGAAGTATGCATTGACAACAAGAGTTTCCTGCTCACAAACAGAGGAATCCAGAGATATATGTTGAGTTCTGTTTTAAATCAGGCTTCTTCAGATTATTCAGACAATAATAATGCTCTTTCCAAAAATATGAAGATTCCATTTTGGCACACAGACTACATCTAGGCTTATTTTTACATCATTAATACATTTGTATTAGCTACCAGAGTACCTGGGCAATTTTCTTTTTTCCATTTCAAAATACTCTTTTCAGTAATATACAACTTTCTATTAAAACCAAAACAAAAACAAAACACCATTCAGGATGGAATGTAATATAATAAATACAGTATACGAAGAGGCTATGTAAAATATAACTGACTATCAAAAAACTGAAGAAAATAAAGTTATTCTGTTTACTTTGGATTATTTTCTTCCCAGAGGACTCAGAAATATTCTTCTTAAAACTTACAACTGACTGTGGGGTAGAGTATCATTGAGAAACTGATCAACCGATTCTGATGCTGAAAATTCAACATTCACAGATAAGCTGTATGTAACTTTTAGTGTGCTTCTTAATTATGCAAAATTCCAAGGAACCTACACCCCTCTGGGGTGAGATTAGGAGAACTAAATGAACAGGCAGCCAAGAATTCCTCTGGCTGATCTCTTGTTACACCAGTGACCAATGCTGGCCACAAACGCCTCATGGGACTGTCAAAAATAGCTTCAGAAATATAATTGACCAAAAATCTCTCTCTCTTTTTTTTTTTTTAAGTGGAAAATAAGGCTTCTGTCTTAGAAAATAGTCACGAAGAATATGTTTTCTGTGGAAAAACTGATGGCTTGGTGAAAAAGTTCAAAGAGGTTTGCAGCTAAGAAAGATGTTTTCACTCAAAAACCCGCTGGTGTGTCTCATGGGAGCTGCAATTCCAGTGCCTTTCATGCTCTGCTACCTTTCCCACCCCGAGCAGTGTTCTCACGACAGACCCCTTCCCTGACCTCAAAGGGCAACACCGCACTGCCAGAGATCAATGTCCCTTACAGCTCATCTCATCACATAGAGCCTGGAGCATCAAAAACATTCATTATAGCTTCCAGGGGTCACAGCAGTGCTATTTTAAATAAAAACGCTCTCTATCTTTGTATTTCCAAAGAAAGCAATTGAAAAATGCTATGTCAGTGTTTCTTGGATTCCTCTGAATTATACTGGGGAGCCCCAGAGATAAACTGGGCATTCACAGCCATGCAAGGTTAGATTCACTAAGCTCTGGTGACACAGTTCATTCAAAAAGACAAGTACTAGAAGTACAAGAACCTCACTTAGCTTTACACTTGATGCGTTCCTAAGATCTGTGAAAACACAGAAGTGGTAGCGAGTTGCATATGCAAACAAGGCACTTATAATTATATCTGAGCCGTCTGGTCTGGTAGCCACAAAACACCCCATAATGCTCCAGAGACCATCTGCATCTATCCCACAGACTCTAAAATGCAGAAAGCAAGATAAATCAATTAACATATTAACTCCTTTTATTATTATTATTATTTAATCTCATGCTTTTAAGTGCTGTTAGTAGAAACTGATGACTCCAAAAGAGATAACATGAGTGCTCTGACAAGTCATATTTGGATCTAATAAAAGCCTACATCATGAGATAAATTGAAAGAGAACCTGAAGCAGCATCTCTGTTTCTAGAAAAAGAAAGAGCTGTGAGGAGCTGCAGGGACACTGGTAAACAGGTGGAGAGCGGGAAGAGGAGGACTCCCATCCCCAAAGTAACCCAAGCAGGGTTTGTTTTGGACATGCCCATACTTCTGCCATCTCTGAGCAGCATGTGAGGAGTGCGCTCTGTTTTATCCCTGTTTCAGACTTCTGAAGCCAGTCAAACATACTCTGAGTATGAAAAACTCACTTCACAACTCTGCTTTTGTATAGGCTGCATAGTGCCTTTTCCCTCAATAGAGGTCTAACAACCTGCATTGCTGTGAGCAGCAGCGCTGGGCAGAGGGGCAGTTGCAGGCATCGGCTGCTTCTGGTTGAATCACAAGGCAAACTGCCTTCTTTGGGCACATTTACATCTCCTGTAGGCAAAAGAAGCACATACACAGGACTATGGATTCAAACCATGTTTTGGAAAATTACACACTAGATCTTGAAAGAGAAGAGGGCACAGCAAAGGGCTCTTTCAGCCCTCACCACAAATGGGGTCTCTAGGGAGGCTGTCAACAGCTGCCACACACCAAACCACACCAACATGGACACAGCCCCGGAGTCTGCTTCTGAAATGTGGCACTGGGGCATCAATGAAGCTTATAGCAAAGTGCCTGGTCCTGAAGCTCCAAAAAGGCAACTTTACATCTACAGTCTCCAAATGAAAGACAAACAAGCTCATAGGCAAACCAAAGGCCTATTTTTAGATGAATGAACAACACAAAACATTTCCAGCACCTCTCCTTACCCACTCTCCCTTCACAAGCTTTTGTTGAGGACTGCCAAATGCTCTCTGCTCCTATTTAAAATTTTTAATGGCAATCTAACAGACGGCCCCAACCCAATTATTTTAATCTGCCCATGATGAGTGGCCACAGCAGCTGTTCCCCTCCTCTTATCAACCTTATTAATTCTGTAATTTAAATACACTTTAGTCAGTTGAAGGATCTACACAAGCCCCTTTCAAGTTTTACTTTTCATTACAGAGTGAGGAAAATGCTTTGAAAAAAATGAAGGAACCAACAGCACAGGTTTTAAGAGACAGGATGAGGCTCCTGCTAAAAAGGGCAGGCAAACACAGGAAGTTAAAGAGCTTTCACTGCAATATCCTTGCAAAATCAACAACTGCTTGAAAAATGAGGTTTGTTGCTGGGTCCCACATTATTGCAATATAAAGAGCTCCTCATCCTACATACACAGAGCACCACAGTATATCGCTCTGGAACTTTTATCACGCTACACTAACATCAAAATATAAGCATTTCAGCCCACTGTCAAAGATTTCTGTTAAGATAAAGGCAAAATCATTTTGAGGTTTGAGCTAAAAGGTCCTTATCCGCATTATGCCCACTGGTGAACCAAGGGAGAAAATTTTACACACCTCATTAATAACAGTAAGGTTTATTCAAGAGAAACTCAAGCCATAAGTGTGTATTTTGAAATACAAAAGGATTGGAGAGCTTCCTACACTTCAGTATCACTGCAAGGAGTTCCTAACAGACTGCAGATGAATTTTAGTTGACTGCTTTAGATGTACTCTTTGTTCCCTGAATCCCCAAGGACCAGATTGAAGAGCTGTCTGTGCTGGGGGGATGCTACAGTAGGATAATTTCCATCAACTGAAGTTGTGGCTATTTGTTCAGAACCAGAGGAGAACAGAAAAAAGCACAATATAAATAAAGCCTTTAAAGACTTTACTCAGATCTGAAGAATTCAACAGCTGCATCCCATTCAAGAAACGGATCAGAATAAATATCCTCAGCTATTCAGAGCTACTTTTAAGGGACCAAGCTAAAAAACTCAGTATATTTCTAAAAGAAGACACTGATTTTAAAGGCATCTATAATGCTGTCACTGTTAACAATATTTTTACAAGTCAACTTTATTACAGTTGGTATTTTCCTAAGAGTCTTATCTCCAGGAGATAAGTTAGTGCAGGTGAATCTCAGTATTCAAGGAATACATGAAGCTCCATCCTTCAGAGACATGTCTGCAAGCGTGTTTTGGACACTTCTGTCTTAGTAGTGCTTTTTAGTACAGCTCTGTGTCTTGTGGAAGTACCTTGATGGATTGATACAATCAGCAAGACACGTGACCCTGGCTTAAGGAATTGTAGTCCCTATAGACAGGATACACATTGATACAGATGGATACCAACACCCAATGATGTTTGCAGATGGATACTGAGAAGATAAAAAAGCATTTGTTAAATGAAATTGTATGTTCACTATTCCACAGAAGGTTATTTTCATTAAACTTCTCCATTCAAATCTTGCACTGAACAAACTTTAAACAGAAAATCGTAAGGCTGCTCTTCTGTGACTTCTCCCACAACACAAAACTAATGATTATGATTGCTGTTAACACTTTCATTACTATTAAACCATACATTATTCATTATACAATGAATTAATTTATCCTTGAGGAATCCCGTAGACTTTGAGAAGTTTTACCCTTTTCACGTGGCAGAACAACTACAGTCAGCAGTCACCGAAGTGTTTCAGATGCCTACACTCAGGGGCAGATCAGACCCACAGTGGGACTCCCATCAAAGTACAGGCATCCATATCTAACCTAGGCACTGTAACTATGAGTTCCAACTAGTGGTGAGGAACAACAGCTTGTAGGGATACCATCTCTTTTGTTTGGCTTACAGAGATAAGAACAAAAATCCAGAAACGCCCTTTTACACCCCTCTCATTCACAGTCAGGAGCCAGTACAGGCATTTACATCTGCAGTGTGGCTCAATTGTAGACATAAAGTGACACAAGACAAATTCTACCTTAAAATACCACTTTTCCCACTCGTCAAGTGCTGATACTTTCCTCTGAGCTCTAACCTTTTCCAGCCAGGCAGCAGGAAGATGATGAACATAGTTATCAGCAGTCATCTCCACAGCTGCCTGATGAAACAACGGGGTTTTTGGCAAACTCATCAGCACACTTCCCAAGGCGGAGTGTTTGCTCAGCTGCAGTCCCTCCTCTGATCCCTAAACCAAGTGGCTCCAGCCTGGTCAGGCCATCAGCACCTCCACTGCACCAAGCCCTCCTTGCAGAGCCCAGCCTGCCTCTCAAATAAAGCAGCAGAAAATGGCTCAAGGCCATTCTTCACTTTAGGAACTTCATACCCAGCCGTAAAAATGTCAGCTGTGGATGAACCTGCCTTTGCTCAGTTCAGTGCTTGCTCTAATTCCCTTCAGTCCAATTGCCATTTATAGCAATGGAACTGGGTGGAGCTGCTGAGTCCATCCCTGGGAAGACAGAGATCACAGACAGCGTTCTTCAACTGCTGCAGCAGTTATTTTCCCCTGGGAACTGGGCACACAACTGCAATATTACAAAATAAACTGCAGTTGGTCTCAATTTTTAATTATGCTACTACTGTTTTTCATCCATTTTGGTGCCAAACTCTACAGGAAGATTTTCCAGCACCAAAAAATTTACCTTGAAAACCATCCCAATGAGTTCTAAGGATATGAACTGTCACAAAAAATGAATGGCAGATTTGCAGTAACTTCACTGAAAGTAGGATTGTGCTCTTTTTTTCAGCAGTGCAGAACATAAAATGCTGGATGCCACAATTAAATAGTCATCAAACATTAATGTGTTAAACTTCCACTTGTGATGCATTATGTTGTTATATAGTTAATAATGAGGAATAGAAACCAATCAAAACTAGTAATAGATTAAAGCTTTCTTGGCTTTATCCGTCCCTTCTGAAAAAACATTCATAGCCAAAAACATGAAAAGAACCAGAGATCTTTTTAATTCCCTCAGGGGCTTTGTTATTGCCAGCCCATTCTATACAGAAGATATTCAAGTTACAGCAGGCTTTACAGAGAAGCATGCAATGCAGAAATGCAAAGAACATCCATAGGTTCTAATGATATAGGTAACACCGCCTTCCTCCCACTCCTTTTCCAAAATGCTAAAGCTGTCTTCTATATGAAAGCAAAACAGAAGACAATAGTACAAAATACCATCCACAGTTCACACTTGAAAGAGTATGCTATTTAAAAACAAATAAACTCCCAAGCTGCTCTTTCCAAAAGCAAGCTCCATTTTTTTTTCTACTAGTTAATAATTACAGAAGAATTTTCTCAAGTTTATTGATGGTGGGAAAGAGAAGTACAGTTAGAGCATTATTTTCTTGTAGAGAACTGAAATAATACTTTTTCCAGATTTCCACAGAGATGTTCAGTGGAAAAATGCCCAGTATCCTAAAACACTTCTCTCTGGAAATTAACTTCACTCTTTCCTTCCCTTATAGTCTTCTATGAACAAGCAGAAAAACACACAATAGAAGAATATACAGTCTTTAAAAGCACATTAAAATGTATAATATAATTTATATATCTGAGATGTCCATCAGGAGAAAGCGTAGTATGCAGTACTCCAAACAAATACAGCTAGAAAGTCTTTGTGTTTTTTTTTTTAAATATTGTTTTTCAGCATTGCTCCAAATAAGAATCAACAAGTTCTGCTTTGTTTCATACAAATAGTTGCATAACAAAAAGAAAACTCCTGTACCCAAGCCCTAAGCAGTAAATTAAAGTACTAAGATGCCAACTACTGATATATTAGAGCGTGTCTATATGTCTCAGGTTCAAATCTTCTGATAAGTATAGAAATAACTCAAGGAACCATCCATCATGCTTCCCATTAAAGATGACTTTATAAAACGTGCCTACTTGTTTTTTCACTGTACTGTGGTCAAGAGGGTAAGAAGTATTCCAGACTGTGCAAGATAAAGAGTTCTTAAAACTTTACGTTACCCAGACAAAAACATTCTCAGAAGTCCAGGAGAGAGAGGGCAGGAGGGGGAAGAAAGAAGAGGAAAGAAGAGGGAATAGGCACTGGCCCAGCTCGTTTATCTTACCAGAGAAAAGAAGCGGGACAAGTTCCAGATTAGCTAACCACTTAAACCACGTCATGTCACACTACTGATTTAACTTTACATTGCTTCTTGCGACCTGAACAAACCCGTAATAAATGCTGCTGCACTCAGCACTAAAGGAAGCATCTCACCATGCTGCCCCTTTAACAGGCTGGCATCACAAAGACACAAACAGCTCTGCCTGAGAGTGGAGAGCTGACAAAGGTTGTATTTCCAGCCAAAGCACTAGTGCAGCAGAATGCCTTTTTCCTTAAAGGAACAGTGGATTCCCATGCACTGCTCCACTCAGTCAGCTAGCAGCACCCAGCTGTCAGGGCTGGGCCTTGCCGAGACCCCACAAATGTGCTCTCTGCCTCTGCAACACAGATACTGAAGGAGGCATTAAACACTGGTGTGTGAGACTCCTGGTCTTAGCATAAAGCAAGTCCCTACAGCCATTCTGTCTGCTTGAGTTTGTTAAAATACAGGCAGTGTGTACTGGCAGGCTCTCCTGTCTTCACGACCTTAAAAGTTAATTTAGCCCTGTGCCAGTATTTCATGTTCACTGGGGAACGTGCAACGCAGGAACTGTGGGAATAAAGAAATGACTCAGTTTGGTTTGACTCTGAACAAGCCTCACATTTTTCATTTCCCTCATTGATGCTCTCCATCATAAGGACTAGGAGTGCGCCTAGGGGAAACAAAGTGAAAGTAAGTGGAAGAAAAGGAGGTTATCAGAAGTGGTCGGCATGGATTCATCAAGGGGAAATCATGCTTGACCAATTTGGTAGCCCCCTATGATGTCATGACTGGCTAAATAGATGGGGACAGAGCAGTGAATGTTGTGTACCCTGACATCAGCAAGGCTTTTGACACTTTCTCCCATAACAACCTCATAGATAGGCTTAGGAAGTGTGGGACAAACAAGCTGACAGCGAGGGGGATCAAGAACTGGCTGACTGGCAGAACTCAGAGGGTTGTGATCAGTAGTGAAGAGTCTGTTTGGAGACCTGTGGCTGGTGCCAGTCTTGTTCAACATCTTCATCATGACCTGGATAAGGGGATAGAATGAACTCTCAGTAAATTTGCTGATGATATGAAGCTGGGAGGTGTGACTGACACACCAGAAGGTGCGCTGCTATTCAGCAACAAGCTGGAAAAGCTGGGGAGTTGGGCAGAGAGGAACCTAATGAGGTTCAGTGAGGACAAGTGCTGAGTCCTACACCTGAGGAGGAATAACCACACACATCAGTACAGGTTAGGGGCTCACCTGCTGGAAAGGACTTGGGTGCTGGCGGACAACAGGCTGGCCATGAGCCAGCAGTGTGCCCTGGTGTCCAAGAAGGCCAATGGTATCCTAGGGTGCATTAAACAGAGAGTAGCCAGCAGGGCAAGGGAGGTGATCCTCCCCCTCTGCTCTGCCCTGATGAGGCTACATCTGCAGTACCATGTCCAGTTCTGGGATCCTCAGTTCAGGAAATACAGGGAACTTCTGGAGAGGGCCCAGCAGAGGGCCACAGAGATGACTGGGGGCCTGGAGCCCCTCCTTATGAGGAAAGACTGAGACAACTTGGACTGCTGGAGAAGAGAAACCAAGACGGTATCTTATCAATGCTTATAAACATCTACAAGACAGGACACAAGTGGATGGGACCAGGCTCTTTTCAGTGGTGCCCAGCGATGGGGCAAGGAGCAACGGGCACAAACTGGAACACAGGAAGTTCCATAAAAACATGAAGATAAATTTCTTTACTGTGAGAGCAACAGAGCACTGGATAGGTTGTGGAGACTCACTTTTTGTGGAAACTCAAACACCCCCTGGAGACATTCCTGTGCAACCTACTGTGGAGAACCTGCTTTAGCTGGGGGTGAGAGTAGATGATCTCCAGAGATGCCTTCCAACACCTGTGATTCTGTGAAAAGCTGGGTGGGAACAATGTCCACCCCAGTTGCCATCAGTTTCAGGTTTCTAATTATGCTCACAAACATCATATATTGTCCTGTTTTTCTCCAGTGCTTTTCTCTAGTCCTGCTGCATTTTGGTAACTGCTCCCCCTTCAACCCCAAAAGACAAGAACAGCAAACAACTGCAACCCCTCCAAATAGAAAAAAAACAAACAAAAACCAATGCATTCTTTGCCCTTACTAACACAATCAGAACAAAAAGTCTTCAGTAGCCTCTGATCTGTGTACCTACAGCTGCTTAGGCTTACATTATGCTGACATAAAATCAACAAAACTACTCATGAAATAAATACTGAAACAGTAATTTTTTTATAGTGAGATGCTTGAAAGGTCAGCTTGCAATACACTGATGTTGAAGAAACCATTACTGATCAGAATGTTACGACAAGCTTTTTTTTAAGCATCTTGTTTCATTATTTAGGACCCACATTTTGAGTGCAAAAAAATAACACAAAGTGGTTGTTTCCTCCTGACCTACCACCACATTTGACCTCACTCCTATTTGCTCATTCCAGATTGAATTCAATAAGGCTGTTAAATCACTCAGTGTTTGGCCCCATATAAACACAGCCAGGGTCTGCTCCTTCACCCTCAGTTGCACTGCAGTCCCTCCGTTCTTTATCACTACATATCTTATGTACAAAAGACAAACTCCAGAAAGCAGACATCTACCTGGCCAATAAAATTTTATTATAACCTAAATCCAAGAACAGATAATTTATTGGTCCTCTGGACAGCCACCATAGATTTTCAAACTCCACAAGCCAAAAAACATTCATCTAGGCTATCATGTGGATTTATACTGTGTTGGATCTAGATCTGTTCTTTAATCCTGGACACTGTGTCCCAGTAAAACAACCCAGCAGCAACCACTGTGACACACAAATACAGAGAGGCTCTAAAGAAGCTACATCTGCCTGCTTAGGAACTTTTGCCAGTGGGGACAGCAACATAAAATTTTGAAACAAATATGTTCTGTCTGTGTATTTGCAGTACAGCAGTGGTTTAAACAAAAAATCTCGTATGTTTAGAACACTGCATTATCAAAATAGTATTAAGGGAATGAGACTACATCATTGTTATAGGTTGAAAAGTAGGAAAGGGGGACAAAATAAGGACAGAAATCTTATAACTTCACCCTGTTCACACCCAGGCTGCATTATGCTATGACCCTTTGTGAGCTTGGGGACAACCCACAAAGTTCCCAATGCACAGTGTTTACACATCAGCAAATTAATCTGACTAAATGAAATAATAAGACCTACTGAAAGGCAGTATAAGAAGTTATGACCTGTTTTAACCTGCTACATCTTTAACAAGTTTCCACAGAAAGGTGGCAACCAGACCTGAGCATATTAGAGTGATGCAGGATAAAGCTCTCCTGACTTATAAAAGGCAGGTGGTTTTCCAAGAGGCTAACAGCTAACCTCACCTTGCCAGCACCCCTCTGATAATGAATATCCCTGCTGTTCCCATATGTGTAGTACTGTGTACACAAGTGAGAGATGATCATATTTTACAAAAAAAAGTCAGAAAGTGGCATACACCTGCTGTGTGTTCTTACACTCGAGGGATGTAACTCGGGCCCAGCTTCACCAAGGATCACTGCTGCAGGGTCTGCCCAAGGTTCCCATCCTGCCTGAGCTTGGCAGCTGAGGATTCGCCTCAGTTGGTGACTAAACCTCCTAGCTTGCGATTGTGATGGACGTTTTTGTTAGTGTATTTAAAAGCATCCTACCACTTTTAGAGTGATGTGTGGTTAGCTACCTTAGCCCAGCTGATCTGCTGAACTTCAGCAGCCCCAAGATGCTCTGAGATGATGGCTTCTAGTGGGCACATGTTCCCCAGTACCAGGACACTCCTGATCAGACTGAGATTTAATTTCAGTTCAGGATGGAGAAAACCACATGCCCAGAGACTTAATCTGGCATCTGAAGATGCTCCCTGACATGGTTTAATTTCTCAGTGCAGGAAAGGAAGGCGCACCCGCAGTCATGACATTTACACATCTCAAAGAACGTGACTCATGCACTGCAATATGCCATAAATAAGAAAAGACATGAAGCTGTACTGTCAGGACTAAAGCAAGGAGAGAGAAAAAATCTCCTTCACTTTCCTTTTGCTTCCAGGGTTGAGTTAGACCTGTGTTAGACCTTGACCTTGGGACTCCAAATGGAAAAGAAAATGTTCTTGTGCATGACTGATCATGTCAATTCTTCACACTTGTACAAAAAAGGTAATATTACATTTTGTGCTTTATTTTTGCTGCCCAAGCTATGCAAAATATTTCCAGAAGAGCAACCTTGTGTTAACAAAGAAAGCTGAAGTTAATCATAATTACTTAAAAATGTGGTAAGTACTTCCTTCACCTGCTTTCCAACCCACACCAGAGTCCAGGGGACTGGATGTCTAAGCAGTTATATGCAAGATTATGTGTGCTGCTTGATGACAGCCAAAGAAATAAATCTCTCAAAATACACAGGATATCTTTTCTATGGCCACACTTGTATATTCAGCTTTCAACAAATTCCACTGGCAGTTGTTAGCTCTGCAAGAGCATGGTAGCAGTGCTCTCTCCTTGTCAAACATTTTAAATCAGATTTTTCAGCTCAGCATAAATACACATATATATATAATTTTTAATAATAATTTATATATAGATATATGTATGTGTGTTTGCAAGTCCTACAAAATCTTTCAGTGGAATTACACTGTTATCACATATTTTTTTCTGTAATACGAAGAACTATCTTTAGCTACACACCTTCTTCCATTCAACCACAACACGCATAGGTTGGTTTTTAACATTTTAACACAAGTGGTGTGTGTGAACAAAAGTCCTTAGACTGGACCTCTATATGGCCCTAATGTACCTGTGTAAATATTAGCAAATAGAAGCTGTATGGCTCTAAGGATGTGTTTAACCCACTTCAGCTCCTAAAAGTACAGCAGAAACACACTACATGGCTTCCCTACACCCCGGTCCCCTGCTCTGTACTGCAGACCTGGTTGAAGGGCACTGTCTCCCTTCTAGCACACAGACTTCAATTTCTTTGTCAGTGAAATCAAGACAGAGTAGATGACAAGGTAAAAGGAGTTAGTACATGTCCATATCACATCAGGACAGCAGAAACATCTTATCTGTCTGGTAAAATACATAGCTAAATACTTCAGAAGTAAAAAGTTTTATATATCAGAATATTTATTTTAACCCATACAATTTTGTTAAGTTATCTCAAAATATTATCAAATCTTACAGTTATCTTATGCATTTTTTTTCACAGCCTGACATACTGTTATTAGCATCGGACATGGTCAACACTGGTTTATTGTAAGGCATAACAGCATATTTTAGAACTCCTAACTGTGATGACAAGAATGATGGAAGACTTCAGGGCCTTATTTTTAAAAGCATTAGATCATGAAGTGTTGGGAAATTAAAAACCTTTCTGAATGTCACTCACCGAGTAGGAATTCACCTGCTCATTCTTCTTTTTACTGAGGAGAGAGAAGAGGTTCCCTTTGTAGAGATCTGGGTGCTCACTCTTTGGGTAAGTCAAAGGTGGCAGTTTTGCTATTGCTTAAAACTGTGCAAACAGACAGTAATCCTCCTCCTCTAACACTGAATTTGGGACCTGAGAAATCTTGTCACTGAAAACCACCTGGATCTTAATGCACTGAGAACTGGGTAGGTTCTTGCAGTAGAAATATCAGCTCTTCCAAGATCGTAACTCTGCTCATGGCAACACTTTGAAAGCATGACCTCTTTAACTCCAACAGGCACACTTTTAGAAAATTCAGCCCAGATAATACTTTTTAGTAAGATAAATGAACCACACCATTGTAATCATAACCGATACATGAATTATAAATTTGGCATATGCTCTGTGAACAAAAATTTCCTTACAGTAGATAAAACTGCCAGGAAAAGCAGAAAAGAAAATGATAACTCCAGTGAGGGAGTGGTCTTCAAGGAATTTCTTAAGTAAATATTTTTATCGATTTTTTTTTTTAATCTCCTGTGAGCATTTCTTTAAAAAACAAAACAAAACACAAACACAAAACGCAGAGCAAAGACTCAACATATCAAGGAGGGATCATGCTCAGCTCTCAAATGTTTTTGCAGATTCTCCAGTTGCTAAAACCAACTGTTGTTTTTTTAAGGCTATGACTGCTCCCACATTCCTCTCAGATTCTACTTAAGCTGTGTTGTTGGCAAGTCTTGCTACATTACTTTTAAATAACATTTAGACCTTTTGCTCTTTGTAGTTATGAACAGGGCTTCGAAGTTAAAGGGAACTGCTCTCAGAAGTTGCAGAAACAATGGAGGCTAATCAAAAGAGTTCAAAGTTTTGCAAAGTCTCAAGATAAATTCCAAAATCCAAAGGAAATTTATCACTGATTTGCTGTTGCCACCAAATACTTAAAAGTGACTGATCAGACTTCCCAAATAGACATCAGAAGACTAGTCCTTGACATCTACAGATATTTTGAGTTCCAGATGCTAAAAGGTGAGCATTGTTCTTTACATCTATAAAGATAACGCAAAGAAATACTTTCTCCTTTTACTTCAGATACTACAATTATAGAAAGATGGAGGGCAGAGTACTGACTGCTTGCTTCCTAGCAGCACTGTTTGCTATGCCAGTGAGTACAGCAGTCATGTTGGAACTGTAATAGTAATTTCAGTACTCAGCTTTCCTAAACTTGACAGTGAATACTCTTCTCACTTTGCAATGGAGCATCAACATAATCACACAAGGACTATGAAGTGAAAACTAGAAATGACAGAATGAATGTTCAGTTGGCCTATATACTGAATACACCCACAAAGTTTAACTTTTATTACTCAGGACCCCTCAAGAATTCCTTGTCTGATCTATAAGACAGTGCCATGGGCTGGGGAAGGATCTGTGGTGGTCAGCAGGAGGAAAGCCTCAATGCAGGGAGAGTTAGGAAAGGGTCACTCATCTCAGTCTCAGAGCTGGCACGTGAGATTTGACAACTCTGTGCAGTCACCACTTTCAGAAGATTATTCTGCTTTCGTGGATAGTGAAGGAAAAGATTAGCATAATATATGAACATTCAACCTCCTTAGACCTGAAATATTATTTGATGTGCCATGGAGTGATATGCTGGATGGAGTTGGCCGCCTCTCCTGGCCAAAGGGCTGGATTACTTTTCCAAAATCCTCCAATCTTACTATTTAATCTTCACATAGGAATGAAGCAGAGATAGCAACACTGTTTTGACTGCTAGTCCTTCATGTAGAAATAAGCTCCTAACGAGTTCAAGCAAAAGGCAAATCTGCCACTCAGCAAAACATTGAAGTACATGCTTAATTTAAGATGTACTGCTATCTATTGTGTGCAAGTATTTTGTTGAATCATAACTGTAGACTGGGTTTTGTACAGCCAAGCCTCAGCTATTCAGCAACCCATTCCACCCACTCCAGTATCCCGGAGGGGAATGCTTTGACCTAAAGAGGTGCTGTTTCCTTATATTGACTACAGGGAGGTAGAGACAATTGCTTCACATGTTTAACTTCTAGAAGAGAAAGCTCATGCTCAAAATATTCTACCCATAGTGGCTTACCAGCAACTGAGCAAGGCAAATTTGCCACAGCTATATTCATTACAAAAACTCAAAGACTGACAGCAACATCCAGGCCAAGTGCTATGTTACTTCAGAGTAATTTTACTTCACACCACAAATGTAAACAAAATACATACATATTCCAATTATCTTTTTTCTAGCTAGCCCTTCTCCCTCCTATCTAACACCTCCTGGTTTCATCAACTTCAGCTGAGGTAAAATGTTTTGATCTTTTTGACATGCTCAATCCCTTTAGCATACCTGGTAGCAGGAGAAACTGATTCCTTCCTGAGTTGCATCAGTTTCAGCCCGCTTACAGTGATGTAATACCAGAGCATGACAAAGAATATCTGGCTCGCTGTGCTTTTGGATAGAGAGGATTCATTCCACAGGGATGTCAACAGATAAAACCCAGTCAACTATAAGGAATACTTTCAAGTACTGTTCCTCTTCTATCAATATAGAAAGTTGTTTTGAACATGGACATTCATGAATTAAATTAAATACTGGCTTTGTTATACTGCATGATAAAGGAACGTGCATAAAGATGGCAGGTGCTCATACATTTGTATTCTAGCAACCCCAGAGTCTTAAAACCCCAAGATATTCTTTAAATGAGAGGAAGAAAAACAGAAAACAAAAACCTTGCCCAGTTTTAGGATGAACTTTTTGCCCATACTTAACCAGAAAGTTCAAAAGGGTTTAATATTTGGAAAAGAATATCTGCGTAAAAGAAAATTTGATCATTACTTAAAGAGAATCACAGAGTTTGGAAACTATTATATCTTTTTCCTGCTGTAGCTTTTTAGTTAGCACAAAAATATTTCCCATTCCTCTATGACCAGATGGCTTTAAGTTTTAACCTTGCAAACTGCAGCATAGCAGTTGGAACAGAACTGGAAACACAGAGGTTTCATACTCAAGAAATCGCAGTGTTTTGTTTCAGACCATATCAGGTCCACAGCAAAACTTCAGAATGTGGTAGAGCAGGAGATTTTGGACTGGGGAAAAAGATGGTAAAAAATGTTTGCCAAAATGCCTGTCTGAAAATTACTTTAGTTTCACTTAGCAAATTCAGGACTTTGTGATTTGAAGTCAGCATCTCCATAGAGGTAACGTTAGACATCAGGGCTTCCAGACTCTTGACTTACCTAAAAGATGTCTCAATAGGCCCTATGGTTTTACGATCCACATCTGTGATTTGCTGTAAATGAATCAAGATGTGTGTTTTGACCCAACTGATGAGCACATTTTTACTAAATGATTTTACTTGAATTTTTCCACCTTCTTGTACAGTTGCATGCTGTTCTGTATGCAGAGGATATGGGAAACCTCTAGAAAATCATCCTATCAGGGCTATTAGGACTGACTCACAGTATAACAGCATAATCAACACGATGCTGGGATTTGCAATCTGTTCTTCAACGTGGAAATATGCCTATGGTGACATAACCACTGTACTGCCATTTTCTCATTTTCTTCCCTGTGGAAGGTACTAACACCTTTGAAAAGGCATCACAGCATGCCCCAGGTATCACATTTAAATTTTCTTCAGCTTTTCAAGTTACACCCAGTCCTCAAATCTCCATCACTGAGAGACTAACATAGATATTGATTTCCCATGACTATACAAGGAGAGGTGTATTATTCCTGCAGTAGCAATTGCATTTGTTACCCCAAAGCCAAGCATTTAGAAGTGCTGCAATACAGCAACAGAAAAAGGAAATACCCAAATACCACCATGGGGACAGAAAGCAAAACAAACTCTTCCCTGCATGCCCCATATCTGGAAAGAGGCACAAGGGAAGACAACCCACAAGACAATACTCTACGTGGGCAGAAATGCACTGTACTGTGGTGTAGAGATACTATGCCTAAAAATGTCCCACACTGATAAGTATTATGCATATTTCTTCCCTCACACTGCTATTCTACTATCATTCCACTTGGGGAAGGAGAGAATATAAGAGAAGATGCTCTGAATTTTGGAGAATACAGAATTGTTCTTTTGCAGTTTGAAAAGATTCAGACCATCAAATGGCAGAAAGGACAAACTTTGGTCCAAGGGCTCCTATTGCATGACCTGGACAGCACAACGGAGGCCATTCTTGAGAGTCTCTAGGTGCCACCACAGTATCCATTTAAACACAGGTCCAGCACCAGCTGATGTAATTTTCCAGGCAATGTTTAGTTCTACCATTCATCGCTTACCAAGCCTGACAGTGCCAGCTCAGAACTTCAGGTGGGTGAACAATAAAACCTGCCCCAAAAGCCTCAGCATCCTGCAGATCTCAGCCCACTGCTGGGGAGTCCCCCATACGCAAAGTACCACCTGTCAGGCACATCTCTGGTGCCAGGCAGCCAGACAACAAAGCAAAGGAAAACAGAAAGAAAGCTTTGGTTCTCCCCCCAGCCTAAGTCATTACAGACAGTATGGGTCAATTAAATCAATGCATCTCTTCATGCAGTCACACCCTTGATGCGTCAGGATTGATTTGCATCAATCTAGCTTCTGTCAGACTGGACCAGAAAGTGAAATTTTTAAACATCTTTGTAATTTAAAAAGGCAGGTGACTGTCAGATCACATCTGTTAATGAAGATCTGTCATATTGATACAGTCTTGAATCTGTCCTGTTGTAAATTCACAAAGTTAGATAGAATTTCAGAAGAAATCTATTCAATCAACTGTGCAATGCTGCACAAAGAGAAGGCTCAACTTTGCATGACCTTGTTTCCTGCAGGAAAATAAAAACATACTAACATCACGGCCTTTGCAACAGATAGCATCAATAATATGGCCTTTATGTTTACAAGAAACCAAACATGTAATATGATATATGCTTACTACATGTTTCAGAAGGCAGCAAGATTATAACACCTTCTTCTAACAGAACATGAAGCTTCCAGAATTTTTAGCTTTTTGCTTTTGTCCCCATTTAAGGCTCATTAATTCTTTTTCTTGGGAAAAAAAAAGCAAATCTCATTCTTTCTCTGAGAACTCATTTCTTATCATCGCTGGAAAAGAGACAAAACACAAGCCCTATCACCACTGCATGAGAACTCTTTTTAAGGCTGGTTTTAATTTCATTCTTTTCTTTTCTATACTTTTCTTTTTCCCCTGGGTTAAATAGAACAGAAAAAATAGAAAAAGGAAAAAAAAAAAAAAAGAAAGCAGAAGTATTTTAGGCATTTTTACTTGCTTTCAAAAATCAATCTCCTGTAGTCAGCAGTGCATGCCTCCATTAACCCTGCTTGTTTAGTGAGCACTTCAACTGGAAAAAACAGAAGTGTGTAACTAGTAGAAAATAAAAACACTTGGAAAAAAAAATATGGTTGTGCTTTGCCACACTTAAGAGTTTAAAAGATGAGTTTGAGGTGTTACACCTCATACTGAAGGAAGCACAGTGGTTGAGCAGAATAAGGTGCTACCCTTGAGAAATGTTACTCAGATTTGTGAACGTATGGTCCATCAGTGTTTAGAACTTCAATTGACCTAAATAAATAAAAAATAAATAAATAAGTAAATAAAAACAGTACTTCGAATAGGGACAGACTTAGCAGAATGACTGATTCACAAGTGAATCTCAATTCAGACAGTGAGAACAAGATACTGTCACAAACTGTGCAGGGCTTTTAGTAAAGACAAAGTGCAGAATGAAATCTCCATGGACTGTCTCGAATTCTATTTTTACAAACAATCAGGGAGCACAAGATCGTACCTTACTCCTCCCCTTACACATGAGATCAGAAAGGATCCATTTTTCCTGAGACTGAGAGATGAATAAAAAAATATTGAACTAACATCACCAGCTTTCCTCACTCCATGTCAGAAAATGGCATTAAATGTTTGTATTCCTGTAAAGAGGCAAACTCACATGGAATATTAGTAGCTGTAATAATCTTAAATTAAATCTGACAGGCTTACACTGTAAGATCTGCCTGTATTAAATACACAGTGCCCGATCCCAGCCTGTACCAATATCCTTGATGGCCATCTAAAGGTAAAAGGTAGGAGAGATTATATTTGCTACAAGCACATTGAGCATCATCACTGACAGCCACCCCTGAAGGGCCCACCTGAACTGGCTGTGTCTATGGCCAGTCCTGCAGCAGAAGGTGCTTGCTGTTCAGATCAACCTGAACTGCTCATACTGCTTGGCTCCAGGCACAGGGATTGGACTCTGGCACTTCTCTGTTTTACCCCTGATAAAATCTCTCTTCAAGGCATATTTTTTCTGTTCCCCTGTGCTTTATGTGTGATGCTAGACCTAACAAATGCTAGCTTTTATCACTTTGGCGACCAAGGCAGCATCTCCCATAGCCAACAGAAGGTGACAGCTCCAACAAACCCACTTGTCTTTCCATTAAAAAAAAAAAATATCTATAATAATTATCAACTAGAAAGAAGAAAAAAACACAACGCTTTAGTTTACTACAATCCAGCCTTTTTTTTTTCTTTTCTAATTAAACCAAAGCCCAACCTTTATATTATGCTGCCCAAACACTCAAGAGTTTATGCAAGTGAAAATTTCCTTCTTCACAGATGCCTGTGGTAGAAAAAGAGTAAATGGTATTGAAGATATCAAAATAACTTTACAGCAAATACTGTTATTTTCAAGGGATTTATAAGATGCTGAAGGTGTTGCTCTGTTACTAGGTAACTCCTTAGTGTCCAGTTGAGTTCTAGGAAACTACGCATAGCTTATCTCACAGTCCCACAAACAGGAAATGCTGAGAAGTGGAAAGTAGGTATTGCAGCCCTGGGCATCATGCCCTTCTTTCCATCTGCAACCCCAGCACACAAACTGCCTCACTGTGTAACATGCTGCAGACATCAGAGCTCAAAGCTCCAGACACCTCCTTAAACTGGTTCTGTCTCTGCCCCTGGGCCCTCAAGGAAAAGCTTACAGAAATGAATGTTCATATGCGAAACATGGGACACCCTGTGCACATGAGCAAAAATGCAGCAGCTATGAAGAAACCCAAATTTCCCTTCCACAGGAGATTACCCAGGCTTTCTCTGTGCATTGTCCAAAGGCACTTTGTGTAGCCGGGCACACTGCTACGCTGAGATGCCAGCTCAAGTCCTGCAAGAAGAAGAACAATGCCAGCACCTCACTGGACCTGATGAGGAGGGGAGCAGCCCTGGAGCTTTCCCTCTGCTAGGGAATGCCCCAGGGGAAGCTTGTTTAATGGTCATCAAACTCAGTTTCATCAAGTTCAGGAAACTGAGTAGAGCAGTGAAAAAGAAAGAAAGGAAAAATGCAAGGAAACAAGAGAGGAACAAATATACAGAGTTAACCTGACAGAAGTTAGAATACTGATCCAAAAAAGTTACTAACCTCTAACCAGAAGTACACAGAAGCATAATGGATTAAGGTGGAGAACGCTAAGCCTGATTTTTTCTAAAACAAAAGGCTAAACTATTTTCTAACTCATATCAGGCTACTTGCTCTCATTTGCATCTAAGAAGCAAAGTTAGACTTTTAGGGAAATGAGAATCAGGAACCAGAACTAAAAAAAAAGGAGATATCAAACAACCTCATCTAAATGAGACAAGGAAGAAGACTGAGGCAATGGCCCTCTGCCTGTAGGCACGTGAACCTGAAGGATAAACTTCTATACAAATGTAGCCCACTATTCTAATGCCACTTTTTCCTAAACTCATTCCACTAGTATTCCAATTTTTAATTTGGAAAAAAAAAATTGCTAGTTTGCAGGCTCCCGTCTGATGCAGAATGATTCCCCTGCTTCTTGCTTTGTAGCAAAGGTAAAACAACATATAAGCTTACCACTGAGCAAACTTACCTACCAGCTTCACGTTCCTTTCTCAGACAGAAAATTACACACCTCAATTTACACCCCATTGCCTCACCACTATCTTTGCCACACAGCCTCTCAAACAGTGCATAGACATGAAAGATTTGCATGGAGCAGAACACTTGAGAAAATTAAGGAAATCACCTGCATCTTGCTGAGCTCCTTCTTCATCCTAGTGCTATGGACTTGCTGCTGGATAAAATGGTAACATATAAATACACATTTATTTGGCAGAGGACATGGTTGGAAATCACGGCATAGATAAGCAGCGCCTGAAAAGATTTTATTTTCTTTAGCCACAGCCAATTGGCTTCTTCATGAGATTGTTAACTGGCAAAAAAATCTTTTAAGAGACTGAAAGGGGCAGACTGGAGAAGAAAACAGGGAAAGAATGAACTAGAAAGAATTAGGGGAAACCTCCAGCAGATTTCAGAGGGTGTCACGCTTGCATCCTGGAATCTGAAAGAAAGTGGAGGAGTTTTATCAGATATTTAATCAAGGAAGGCTTAGAGGAATGAGAAGTACTGAATATCCTGGATATCACATATCAGTACTGAATATCACTGAGACAAAAGAAAGAGGCAGATGAAACTCTGGGGAAAGCACAGGGACACTGATGCAAAGCAAACAGTAAAACAGGGAAAGGAGAGCTTATAAAAAGCAGATTAAAACCAATATGAGACCATATGAAATTAAATAAAATTCATCTACAAAGCAAAACAGTTATGATTTCCCCTAAGGGATTAATAACTGTTTCTTTTGATACAAGTTCACAAGCAAAGACTATTTATTATTGTTGCCTAAAAATTCCAGTAAAGTACAAGTATTCTTAAGTCTAAAGCATCCATGGGAAATTTCTTTTCCTGACAGCTAAAATCAAACAAATCAATCTGTTTCAAATATCGCAGTATATCAAGAAAGAACAGCATGAAGCAGCTCAGGTATTTTTTGCCATGTCTTTTATACTACCATGGAACCAACACAAAACAACATTCTCTGAAATACAACCGAGTTCAGAATTTTGTTTGGCTCCACACAAGTTCCCAGCAATTCAGAGCTGTTTGTGGAATGCAGCCACCCTGAGAGTCTTCACCTCTTTACTGAATGGGAACTAAGGGATCCTACCAGAAATTAGCTGTTCATCGAGTAATCTGAACTTCAAGAAGATCAGTCAATCAGCAAATGATCTCCTGAGTGAAATGGCATTCACTTAAATGAATCTGAAGTGTAATCCTATGTCAAAAAGAGGAAAATTTCCAAGGGATAAAGTCCACTTGAATCCTGACTAGGTCCTTGATGAAGAGAGAGGAAAAATTCTGAAGGCCTCTGAAGAATGGATCACTCCCCTGGGGCTCAGAAAGAGTGCACCCTTGAGCAACTCTAGGAACCCAAACTGAACTCACTCCTTTGGAAAAGGCAATTAACAGACCCTGACTACAGGGTCAATTACCTTTCTAGTTCCTCCAGTTGTACAGGCTTCCCTCCCAAATCCTTCCTTGCCATTTTGGGAAGCCCATAAGTCCGAAGTCCACAGAAGTGCAGCATCCCTC
This sequence comes from Callipepla californica brunnescens, assembly GCA_023055505.1. Taxonomy (NCBI): domain Eukaryota; kingdom Metazoa; phylum Chordata; class Aves; order Galliformes; family Odontophoridae; genus Callipepla; species Callipepla californica. The sequence goes on along the minus strand of JALIRH010000018.1, from coordinate 9,098,046 downwards.
TGATCAGAACCATAGGTAAGGTGAGGGTGGTGAAGATTTTCAGACACAGACTTTTTCACATGACTAACTTTTTAAATTTCCTGTCTATGCAACAAGAATTGTGTTAGGCCCAAGTGAGTTTCTTAAGTTACTGGATATGCACATACCATAATGAAAAACCACACCTGCTGTTATTAGATCACATTTTCTCTCATATCGAATTATGCAAAACATGAACTCAGAGCAAGTTAAGCATGGCACCAGAGGAAAAAAAAAATAATGGTAAAGAAGCCCAAATTAACTAGGCAGGAAAGATAGGAAATGTAAAAAAGCAAGGACCAGAAGTATGCACCTCCAACTCTGATGAATGCTTAAGCGGTACGGATCAAGTTCCCCTTGATTGTATGTTGCAAAGATGGATAAGGTGTTGTTTGTTTGTTTGTTTTTCTGAATGGACCAGGATGGACCCCAACTACTTAAAGGACATCTTCCTTTATCCTCTTCCATGAATTAAACTGATGGAACTTAAGCACTCAAAAAGCATCAAAAGTGATGAGATTTTTGGAGAAGAAGGGAAGAACGAAAAATTAGCCAACATTACAACCCACGAAAAGAGGGAGATGAGAAAATTAATATCTTCTTTCCTGCTCACTGCAGGGAAAAACGCATCTACTAAAACTCCCACAGTTATCACATTTTTCCCCTTTTGAACTGTAATAGATGCACTCAATGCCTCATTGAGCTCTCCTAATAAACACACATCTCTCTCACCAGAATACAGACAAATTATCTCAGCAATATTTCTGGCTTGGTGTAATATACTAATCTATAACGATAACAGAAATGTACATATCACTGTCATCTTCAAAGCACTGTGCAAATACTAATTAACCAATCAATAAACACCACATCAGGGAATGCTAACACAAGATTAATATGTTCATAGGTACGCGGGCAGATAATATTTACGGTCACAGCATTTAACTGATGTGATTAATTTCACCTTCCAAGAAAGGTTGATCTCTTAAGACAGGTCATCTGTCTGCCCGAAAGGGAAGGGTGAGAACCGGGAAACTGCAGCTGACTCCAAGTCAGACCGCGCCTGACAGTGGAAAAAGCCACTTCAGAAAGTTTGGAATGTGCCCAAAACCTCTGTGCTTCTCAGTCTGTTGAAAGCACTCAAAAGGAAGAGCAGAAGAACATCCAAACCTGCCCTTCTAAGCGATCCACCATCCTGCATGCTCAGGGTATCAGAGCCATGGAAACCCATGCTATCACTTCAGTCACACTGCCAGAATTGTTAGCAGTTTGCAAATAGGATAACCCAGCCAATGATTCTGAAGGATAACAAGCATCACAGTGCTACATCTCCATGGCTAAACATCTCCCACCATTACATCCCTGTACTTCTTTGTACACACTGTGAAGAGAAGACAAGTTTTTGCTCACCATATATCTCATTCTCCCTTTCCAGGAAGATGACCAGAATGACAACTGTTGCTGGGGAGTTTGCACTTTCAACAAGCCAACCGCTCAGCCTCAGAAATGGGATGGACTTGAATTTGCTTTGACCCACAACTCTGTAAGGATGAACCTTGCTACAATGGGCAAAGCCTTTCCCACAGCCTCCTACCAGTTCTGCAGACAGGCAGCAAAAAGCAATACGTGGACAATAGGAAGGCCCCCCAAATTAAGAACTCCTACACTCTGTTACAGTCTGTCTGATTTTAATTCTGAAGAAATTATCACTCACATCAATCACATGAATACACAGTAGAGACAAAGTAATAATAATTATGTTTGAAAAATGAATACTGTGACAATGCACAAGAAATTGACTTTGCAAACACAGACTCTCCATAGCAAACACAGATAGGATTGGGTGAAAAACCTGCTATCACTTCTCTCTAACTTGTGTTAGAAGGTGACAGAAGGTGGATTTGTTTATCAGTGAGCTTTAAAAGCACAGTTGTTGATGCTCCTCTCCTTCCAATTGCTGTCTATCTGGATTTGTCAATAGATTAAATTTCAGGAAGTGAATGTAAGCATGAGATTCTTCCAGCATAAATTTAAACACGCACAAAAGTAGATGGATGGGTGGATAAACAGGACACTAACTCAGCTGCATGCTTTCGAAGCAGTAGGAAGTGAGGAAGGTTTTTCACTCTAACTTCTCGTGTGAGCTCTGGACAACTGCTGTCTGGGCTGTGTGGCAGTGGTGAGGGAAAGAATCCATGCTTTAGCCATGACACATGAGAAGGAAAAGAAAGGCAAACAAGATGAAAGTTTTTTTAGACCCATAAGCATAAATGAGTGCCACTGTAAAGAATTAACAGTCCCCACACAAGTGCTGTTGTTATGTTCAGTATTCTCCCTTGTAATATCACATGCAACTGCCTATATTCCTGGCAATGCTGATCATTTATTCAAAAAGTAGGCCGAAAGGTCTCCACGTATATTTGGATTAAGAAATTTTGCAAGCCCTTGAATTGCAATGTTGGAGCTGCATTTAACACTCAGGAGTATCATATATCAAAGATCCTGTTTAAAGAGCTGAGTGCCTTTCCTGAAGGCAACCAGAACTTTTTCTGGAGGTCTCACATCACTAATAGTTATCACCCGTAGACATTAGGCAACAGAGATAATACTCTATAACTTTCCCAAGTCTGGATCCCATCCTGGATAATGAGCATTAATTACTTGAGCTGATCCAAATAGGGCTTTCCAAAATTTCACTCTCAGGCTGTGACCACAGCTGATTCAACAAATCCAGCAACAACTCCTTCTTGCAAAGCATCAAATCTTTGATAATAGAAGTCAGCATATCTCCGTCACCTCTTATCTGCAGTTCACTCTTCTGTGAGGCCGCAACTTACTCACTGACCTTCCAGCTCTCACACTCTACGTAAGAGCTTCCTCCAGAGGCTTGGTGAATTGCCACATACCAGGTGCTGCCCAGCTGCCCCCAGTGGGACCTGGGCAGGAGGGAGGAGTGCCTGGAGGAGGCCAGGGGGAAAGCACACCATTCTGCTGCACAAAGCAGCATCCCATCATTATTATGAGCTGAGCCCCATCCAGGCTGGCTTTCTTTTCAAAGACATGACTGTTTGCCAGTTAATGTTTATGGAGAATTTGGCAAGTGGAGCTTCTTGTCGTTTCAGCTGAGCAACTGCTATCATTGAAGAACCAGAGAACCATTCTCCAGAAAACACAGACCATCATCCACTGTCAAAATTCAAAAATGACTGCTTTCTGTCTTTAACAGTGTTGAAGACACGAGTGTGGTTTTTTGACAGTAAAATACTATAATCAATCATGTAAACTGTGCTGCATTTCAACTCCCGTCTGTAATCCAGTTGGCATGAAGGCTGAAAAATCTTTGATTTAGGGCTACTTTGAAAAGACTTCATGGTGGCTATTTCTAGCCACTCAGTGGGAATTCATGTTCAAGACAACTTCCCATCGTGCTTGAAGTACTTTTAATTAACTCCAGCTTAGGTCACTAAATTAACCTGGATAAGATGAACCTGCATATCCTTACAGATATTTTTGTCTCTACTTTCCTAAATTTCTTACTGATGCCAGTGATGACTGATGGGTACGACAAATTAACTACAGGTATTCCCCCTTGCTTACTTCCCTTCATCTCCAAATGAAGAATTCAGTGGCACTGAAAGATTTCCATTTTATGTGATTTAAGAAGAAACAAGGCACAGTGATCAAGTACAAGAAGTTCTCGAGTTCTCTCTAATAATGCAATGCTATTTGGCAGTCATGGGATGCTGGTTGAGAGCATTTAGATGCAGTGGCAGGGATGAGAGCCAGTCTGGAAGAAATCCAGGCAGAACTGAAGAAAAGTAACTCCTGGTAGCTGAATCAATGAATTTGACATGAAAACAAAAAGGGAGGTGGGCAGCAGCTGCAATAACAAGAGAATAAAGAGTGCAACTTGTTTTTTAAGGTAACAGGGCAAGTTCGTATTAGTAAGGAAAAGAAGTGAGATGTAAAGGAGCATCTTTCAGGTGGGTAGCCCACAGGCAGCCTGAAGGAGAGAGCATAAAAAAGATGTGGAGGTGGGGTTGAGTCACTGGGGCAAATGAGTGAGTCAGAGAAAGACAGCAGATAAGATTTATCAACATCTAGTGAAGGATGCAGGAGGAGAGGGATGTAGGAAAAAAGGAAAAGTCAACAGTATGCCATGGGGAGAAAGAAGATTATGTTGCAGATACCAAATGTAAATTTACTTCAGAATAAATACTGTCAATAACATGCAAGTATCTAAAGAGAGAGCTTTCTACCAGTCTTCCCTTTCCTACAAATATTTCCAATCTCTTTATTTTGGGGTATCTGAGAAAGATTTTGACTTTTCCTCCTTCAAGAATCACAGGGATCTGGTTACTGAATGGCTAGAAGGTCATAACTCCTCATCTACCAAGTTTCAAAAAGCATAACGTTGGTGGCAAATGTTTATTACTTTCTCATCTGTGCAAAAAAATGTGCACGCTTCATGCACTGTTTCTCAACAACTCAAGAGCAGTGAACTTATTCCAGTAAAATTCCTCAGGGTCATTCACTGGAAAACCTGATCTTATTTCAGTCAAAATTTTTGGTAAGTGCACAGTTTAAATTTGTTATGCAATTTTCAAAGGTAACTTTTAGTTAAACTTCAAAACAAAAGTCAGGATTCAAATGTACAAAACTTGGAGCTCTGGTTATGACTTGTTGATGCTCATAATATTACCAAGGATATCTGTAAAATAAAACTTGTTTCTAAAGAGTTAGGTGAACATTTGATTTGTGAAAGCAGGACTCTTAAGAGTGGTGTGAAAATCATGCAAGTCTATACTTAAGATTTCCATAACTGTTTATATTCATGTTTCATTTTATAAAGATGTTTAATGGTTAATTATTAATTTTGAATCAAAATCAGTAACCTTAATTCTATCTTGAATTAATTAATTCTGATTTTATAGAGAACCCAAGGGGGAGATTTAAAAAATTCCCAGTGTCAGCTAAACTCTCTTCATCTGTAAAATTTCACTAATAACAAGTGCTACTGAAACCACCCTAAATTTAAATACTTCAATGGGCTGATGAAAGCTCAGGTTGAGCTACCTTTCTGTATCTAAAGCAAGTGTCTGTATGCTCTAGATGTTACTTTTTCTTTCTGCTCTGGTATTGTTCCTCACATATGTCAGTAGCCAGTTGGGTCTCAGATACTACACCAGCTGAATTCTGTCCCTGGACAGCAGATATTTGAGAACTTCTCCCTGCCAAGCTTCAAGCAGCTGGCTGTGCAGTATGGCTGTGGGAGGGCTAGCAGAAGGCCTTTACTGCCACTTGGCCTCATCATCTTCCATTTGCTCCACCATACATCCTCTTTACTACATAAACAACAATTTTACAGTAACCAGCAAGAGTTTATAAAATCTGCAAAAAATAATCGTGGTGGGAGGGAGAGGAGATGATCAGAAGACAGGAACCTAGAAGACAAAAGAGGTTTGGCCCAGTGACTTCCACATCCAACAGCTTTTCTTCAGGCAGAGCAAGGAATGCATTTTTCCCTTGCAAAGCATACTTGTCAGATATGCTTGAATTCTTGCTTAAGATCATGCCATGATGAGCCACAAACGTGACTGAGCTAGGCAAATTAATAGTCATTTTTGAGCCGAAGACATACATCACTTATTTTAACACAGTGGAAGACTGGAAGGGGATGAGGGAAGGTACATCAGTTACACCATCTTTATACCATCACTTTATGTGTCTAATTTAATTTTTTTCTGACACCTCCATTCACATAAAATGATTTTAAAAGATTTTTATGAAGTTTTCCTGTCTCTATCTCTTCCTTTTTCTTTTTTTTTTCACTTCATCCTTTTTTCCATTCTTTCTTGGTATTCGTGAGAACACAGCTCCATTAAGCTTATTTCATCTCTGCATCTTCCTTCATTAAGCAAAATGCCTATACATCCATTTCCTCCCACATGGCTACCTCTCATTCCTTCATTCCTTCCCTCATGGTAAACGTGCACAAGGGGGAAAACACTGCCTAAAGCACTTGCTGCAATATTTCTGACTTAGAAAAGGGAAAGACACACGTCATCACTACACCTAACGCAACAGCCACTCTCCATAGCCTCAGCTTCTTAGCTACCCCTGCCATCTATCCCCAGCAGCTCCGTCCAATTTCTAACTGGAATTTGATGCTTAAAACCATTTTGCTGCCTAATAGATCCTAAAACCAGAAACACTGAACTCAAACAAATCTGTTCTCTTACCTAATGGGATGATTCTGCTGTCTAAAAAGAGAGCAACGTAATATTGCACAGATTGTATTCAAGAATATGTAAAAATCAGAGTCTTTTAAAATTATTTCAGATTTAGATATGCTTGCCTCTTCCTGTCATAGTTTTACAATCTTAATTTTACTGTGAAGTATAAACTGGAGGGTTAATGGCTCCACACAAGCCACCTGTCCTGGCCCCACATCACAACACCACAGCAGCAGCTCTGCACTCTGAGCAGCCAGGTGGGTGCACTCCCATTGCTCAGTAATGACCAGAACCAACTAGCTACTTCTCCTTGCAAGTTGTTTCGTCTGTGCTGGAAGCACTGCCTTCATGCCTCCCTACTTACCAGCCTGTTCTCTGCTCGAAGAGAGGGGGAAAAAAAGGTACAATGTTTGTTCTGCCTCTTCTAGCAGAAAGCATTTAGGCACCAGTGGAGGAGGGGTTAAAATGTGTGTTCATACAATGTTAATTACAGTGTAATATGCAGCGGCATACCCTGAAACCAGTTTTATATGAGTGTTTACAATGGAAACAGCTGCATATTGGCTCAACTACACAGCACAAACAAGGTCACTCAACTTTTTGCACCAGGGAGACAGAACTACTAGTTTCAACTGCAAGCACTCAAATCCATCTGTTCCCCAGGCTAACAATTATCTACAGCATGGCCATCAGGGCAACAGAGGTGATGGTCCCCCACTGCTCTGCCCTGGTGAGACTGCATCTGCAGTACTGCGTCCAATTCTGGGCTCCTCAGTTCTCTAGACTCCAGAGGAGGGACACAGAGATGACTGGGGGTCTGGAGCACCTCCTTTAAGAGGAAAGGCCAAGACACATGGGACTGTTCAGCCTGAAGAAGAGAAGGACTGAAAGGCAATCTTATTGATATTATGCTTACAGACACCTAAAGAGTGTGTCTTGAGGATGGAGTCAGACTCTTTTGGTGGCACACAGCAACAGGACAAGAGGCAACAGGCACAAACTGGAACACAGGAAGTGCCATCTGAATATGAGGAAAAACTTCATTCCTATGATGGTGACAGAGTACTGAACAGGCTGCTCAGGGAAGCTGTGGAGACTCCTTCTCTGGAGATACTCAAAACCAACATAGACACCTTCCTTTGTAACCTGCAATAGAGAAACTGCTTTAGAAGTGGGCTGGACTAGGTGATCTCCAGAGGTCTCTTCTCAGTTCTGTGCTTTGCTATAATTAGGCTAGGTTCAATGAGGGGGTTAATTATTGGTTCCCAGTTCTTTCCATCAAGAGTAATATATAAATAGCATTTGATGGCTAATCAGGAATGCCAAGCCAGCTGATTTTTCTTTGCTACCCTTTTCAGATTGTTGGACTATTCCCATATCCTATTTTTCTTCTGCACCTTGTCTATCTTTTGCATCTTGTGCTTAAGCAGTTTTGTTTCCTTGTGCCCAGACTATCATTTGCACTTGTATGGAGGACAAGATGTATGAGGTGTGGCTGAGGTCTGCAACTCAGGGAGGAGTTTGTGCACACAGTGTGCTCACAAGGGGCATAGTCACAGACAGCAAACTATGCAAGAGGCTGCTTATCATAGTTTGCCCAAAAACAAGGATAAGGGAAAGATGTATTCTTCCTGTTGTCATACATAAAGAGAGAGCTCTTCCTTCATCAGTGTTCAGCATGTTCTGCTGATGATTCAGGCCCCACCTCAGGAATGCGATATTCTGTATGATGCAAACATTGGAATGTTATATAAGTAGCACTGTCTGACAATCTCTGTAGTCGATTATATGATCATAAAAGGTTTCTTAATATCCCCATAACAATTTCTCAACTGTCTACAGCTTAATATTTCAAAGAACATTATGAATTGTATTACTTGGTTTTGCTGTTCCATTAGTATTTTCTGTTTTAAGTTTATTTCACTTTCGGTACCACTTATTTTGTTCAAATTCTTGTGCTTTGCTTTAGAACAGTAATAATGTACAAGTCACTGTTTCATCAAGTACTAAGCATTCCATTAAAAATTATGGTAAAAGGATACAGGTCCCAGCCAGGGGTTAGCATATATAAATGAAATTACATTTTAAAACCAGAAATTACAAAAATTACAAAATGTGGAAGAATTAACCGGCAGAGTCCCTAAAATAGTCCTCTTCAATGGTTTTTATATCTTTAAATTTTTAATTTGTGAGACAGTATCTGTCCATTGTAAACCTTAAAGTTAACCTGTTCTTTTTAACATGCAAATATCTGACAGCATTTTATTCTGAGTTCTGCTTTAACTACAAGCCAAAAAGTCTCTCATCTCCCACATGTCCCAGTCCTGAAGCTGAATACTAGAAATTCAGGACCTTCCGTTAAAAAAAAATATAATAATAACAATAACAATAAATAATAATAATAACATTAATAATAATAATAAATAATAATAATAATAAGATAAAGTGTTTTTTTTTAAAGGAGAAGGATAGAGAAATACCAGTTTATACTCATTTCCTTAGACAGGAAGGGTGCATGAATATGGCCTGATAGAAAAAAAACCAAACAAACATCAACTCTCTGAACCTCATAGGTTGTCTACTTCTGAATACATACCAGTGTACAGCAAGTTCCTTCTCTCCAAAAGAAGCATGAGTCATGCATGTACTACAGCACAAACCCTTAGGTTTTTCTTTCTCATTTTGCAAAAAGAAAGAGGAGTAAACAGTTTCAGGAAAGAGCAAGGAATTGTAAGAAAGCTTCAACTATATGATCACATATAATAGTACCAAAAAAAGCAAAGCCACTTTCTTTTCTTCTCTGGGTTTTCATTCTCTCCATTTTATGAGGAACTGCTGCTCCTTAAAGGCGATGCACTGCAATTGCACAAACTGTTCCTACTCCATCTCCTTTAATGGTAGTTTGTTAAATAAACAAACAAACAAACTTGTTTATAGTAAAGTATATTATTTCAAAGAAAGTGTTTCTGTTGTTGCAAGCAGAGTAGAATTCATATGATATCTGACAGACATCCTAATGCACATGCCAAGTGCTGTTTAAGTAGTGGTATCAAGAACTTCTAGTATTAAACTAAAACAGTGACTTTCAACAAAGAACAGCATAACTGCATTTTAATAATATAGTTGGAATTATGATGAAAAAAAAAAACAACTATGAAATTCCAAGATCTTGAATAATTATTGAAGAACTAAAGAACAGTAATGGTGAACTAAGTCAAAGCCTTCCCTTCAGAGCCTGACAGAAATTCAGCTCTGAGCTATGGTTAGAACATTAACTATAGTATCAATTCCCAAAATACCACTCTTCATCAACAGAGAATTTCCCCAGTCAAATTTAATTTTGTACTGTGGGAAGATAGAAGGCTGACTGCAGCCCCAGTTATACCATGACATCTATTTATGGATCTGTCCATGTTTATAACACTGCACTTAGCAGGGAAGCTCAAGCTACAGCAGCTTGGATCTGGCCTGCTTAACCATTTGTCTGGATTATTTGCCACTTTTTCAGCTTCTCTGTTTTCTGAAAGCTTCATGGTCCCTTTACAGTGATGCAAATGAAGTACATCTGCTACATCACAAAGTGCTGGCCCTCCTTATTGAGTTAGTAGTATACATGTGGCCAGGTTAGAGCATGGGAGCACACAGGAGTACTAGGACTAGAAATAAAGGCTGCCTCAGCATCTGTTCCATCCTACAGCTAGACATGCGCACATCCCACGACCAAAATGCAGCTGTCCTCCCCACTGTACCATTAGGCATTTACCCATTGAGAAACATTTGCATTTTGTTACTGTGACGGAAACGCTGCTGCTCATACACCAGAAAATTCTGCAGAATAATTTAAAAAGTTAGAATATTAATTATGAGTATCAAGCTGTGATGCTGCTGTGGACTCCTGTTTGTTATGCACTCACCAACACAACACACTCTGAGCTCAGTGCTGGGGAGTTTTCTGGAATTCAGATAGGAAATGACTTCATGAAATGTCCTTAGTAATAATACCAGTCTAAAATTCAGTGTGAAATTCTGATAAATAATAAGACCTGTTTTTTCTTAAACGTAAACATCCAAAGGAGTACACTGTAAAGAAAATTCAATAAAAATGTACTGGTCAGATGCATGTATACTGCTCTATCTGTCTCGCCAAAATATACACACACACAGATAAGCACTAGAGAAATAGCTGGTTGTGAGAAATGAGCAACAAGCTTATTTCCAGAAATAACGTAAGTTTAAAAACTTAAGCAAAGCTGTTATTTCAGCTGCTTGTCTGTAATCAAGTCACCCCAAATGCACACTGGATTATCTCAAAGTTAATATGATTTTTACAAAAAAAAAAAAAAAAAAAAAAAAAAACAAGGGATTTTTTTGTTACTAGGGCTGCATATGTACACACATTCATACCCATATACATATATATATAGTATGTTATACAAAATACATCTGTGAATGTTTAAAGGAATAATATTTTTCTTACCATTCCCTCTTCCCCTTTGCAGCCTTAGTTGCTCTTGGCATCTACTGCTCTTTCACGTTTCAACTGCTTTTAAAGTTATAGTTACCTTGCATTACGGTCATGGATCAGGTCATTAGAAGTGGGGTATACAAATACTTAGCGATAGCAGTAACAATAACAGTCTCTGCTTCAAGGAATAAAATTCTAGAGCTTTTTTCACATCTGAATGGAGACACACTAATCCTACTTTCCAGGAAGCAGGCGGGTTCACTGTCACATTAGCCTAGAGTTATACTTGAGCTCAATTTCCTGTCTAAACATGACCAGTTCTCTCAGACACAGATATCAGCAGAGACACTGAAGCAGAGTATGTGCTGTTTGTAAACACACCATCAGAGTAAGAGCATACTTTAAGCACAGGAAAGGAAACAACAGCTGGACACAGCTGAGCAGATGGGAGAGTAAGGAAAACAGTGAGGCTGGACCAGTCAGCATGAGAGGCAAAGCTTGCAGTGAAAAGATGAAAGTAGTGTTTTACTTATCATCTGCCTAGCCAACACCATCTACCATTGCTTTCCTGTTCCTCTCAAAACTGCATGATAGTTGTCATTATGTTTTCTATGCTAGTACAAAATCAGTTTCAAGAGGTTCCTGAGAACAGAGAAAGTGGCATCTTCAGTGGCTTCTAACCCCACTTAGCTCTGACAAAGCAATTCCATTTATTAAAAAGCGTTGATAGCCTCTGATTATAAAAGGATGAAATTTTTGAGAAGGATTATGTCTTTTACTATAGCATATTGTCTGAATAGCTACTGCATTTAATGACCAACCTTTCACAATGAGGAAGGTATGAACACACGCATAAATATATACACAGAAATGGAGAACACTTCTACCTTCTGTCTTCAGAAAGAAAATTAAACACAAAAACAAAGTCACCAGTAGGGAGATGCAACTTTGGAAGGAAGAGAAGCAGTAAGGAGGCTTGCTGAGCCAGCTGCCTGTCCCACCACATGTCCCTAACCCCAAGGCTCTCACCTCAGAGGTCAGGAAGACAACACAGCAGAACAAGTTGCAACCCTATGGGAAAAAATCAATCATCATCTTTATTGTAAAACATGATCCTGAAATAACTCAAACACATTTGCATTGCATCCTTGTGTCCATATTAAAAGTGCTTTTAAGCTAAATTTGGGAAGAGAAGGGAGGAATTTTACCTTGACACACTATTTCATGTGAAAATTTACTTCAGAAGCAAGCTGTCTAAACTCACTTATCTGTATGCCAATAAATACAAAGCTCTTGAGATGTGCTCTTACGCCAGTTCCCCAAACATGATTACTATTTACTATTTCTGCGAGCTCAGCACATGTATGAATTCATAAATCAACTTATTAACAGATGATCAGTAGCCAGAGAAAGAGTAGTCTTCATAGAAGAGCTTCTTTGACATTCAGGAATAGCCTCTGTGCCCTTGTCAGGTGCAAGGAAAATAAGAAAACAGGAAACAGTGTTATTTACTAAAAACAGAGCGACTGTTCTTCATCCAGGCTCAACCTTCCAGATTTCAGCAGGAAGACTTATTCCCACTCAAGCTCCAGAGGAGGCAATTGCACCCCAAGGCTTAACTGAGAAGTAACATTATCAGGTTTGCAGGTAGCTTTCACATAGTGTAAAACCCAGAGCAGTCTAAGTACTCGTGCTGCAAAGAGGAAACAGGCTTCAGTAGCTCAGATGTCTTCAGGGCTTTATCTTATTCCCTTCCCCTTCCAAATTTGTTCTAATAAAAGATTGGTTTTGCTTATCTGCCTGCTTATGACACATCCTTGATCTAGGAAAGAAGTAAAAGGTAGCATGGGAAATCCTGTTCTCTCTTTTCAGTGAAGTGCTTCAGCCTTTCAAGTCAGTGTGTGCATGTCCTGTGCACTCAGAACAACATTCCCTCGGCAGAGGCATGTGGAGTTAGATAACATCAATTTATGTTAAATAGTCCTTAAATAGAAGGAGAAACACATACAGTGCTGTTTTTAGACGTACTGGATAATGCTTTTACATAGTCTGGTTTTGCATTTTTGTTTTTTTTAGTGCGTGGGAGATACACTATCTCATGTTTTAATGGATGTGGTCATTTTCTCTCTGCGGCCAAGTTTACAGATTCTTGCAGGTTCTGTTCCCACATTTGGGGACTCTAAATTTCCTGTAAGACCCTTGGGTCAGCAAGAATCTGCCAAACTTCATTCCATCAGTGAGCCTTCACAAACCTGACGTAACTACAGCTAGAGAAAGCATGGTACAGGGTTTGGGTTACTCCAGAGAGATTTATCAAGCAACAGCCTGGGACTCACAGCTGCTGCAGTGCTCCAAGCAGAAGTGCAAACAGCACACACACCATACCCACAGGGATGTGGTCTGAGGGTGACACTCTTACTGGCTTGACCCACTTCCAATGTGCAGGTGGGCTGTAAGAAGGAAGGGGACAGACTCTTTAGCAATGTCGCTATGACTGGACACGAAGAAATGGTTTCAAATTAAAAGAGGGGACTTTTAAAATGGCTATAAGGAAGAACTATTTTACAATAAGGGTAGCAGAGCACTGGAATAGGCTGCCCGGAGAAGTAGGTGCTGGATATTCCATCCCTGAAGTCTAATTAACCACTAAACCACTATGAACCTGGATCAACCCGTTGCTTCTACCATCGTAGCCAGCACACTTTCTGTCTGTCCCTTTGCTGGTTTTTCAGAGCGTTGTAAATTTGTCAAGTTGATAATGAATAAAAGACAACATACAGAAAATGAAAATGTTTAACAACACCACCATACCATAATGAGTCTAATTTTAACAGAGCAGGGGTTTTGTGTCATTTTGTTGTCTGTTTTGTTGGTTTTTAAGTCTGCAGTATAAAACATCTCAAAAGTGTTACCCACTGTACACCACCACAGCACTGTGAATCTCTGGCCTTAATTTTCAAGAGCAGGCATTCAGGCCCGTAAGTTGGAAAGCATTACTAATGATTGGCTGGAGTCAAGATCCAATGATACAAACTGCAATTAAAAGCTTGGCAATATAACAGTAAGAGCAATGACATAAAGATGTTACTAAATATCTCAGAATGTATATGAATTTAGGAGTGTTTTATGAAACCTTACATCATTCTACAAAAGAATATTCATATTCATCTTAAAAAACACAGCTGCCCAAGTTTTGCTCTAATGAGCAAAAGAAGTTCTCTTAGTGTAAGACGTGTACTATGGGCTTTGCCTCGTAGGTGAAAATAACTCACTATTGTTTTGCAGACTGACAACAAACTACACTAAGAACTTAACGTTTAAACTGTGACTCATCTGAAGTAGAGACTGAATCTTAATTTTGATCTGAAGTATCACACCACTATACTCACTTAAACTGTTATGAGGGTATTCAATGCAACAGAATTTTCAAGAAGAGGCTTACAGAATCCCAAAAATAAACTGAGGTAGTAAAAATAAAAATAAAAATGCAGTACCAAAGAGAATGGAGGAAAACATTTGAAGTCAATCAAGTATTACATCAGGTTTGGAACCAATCCCACAAGTACTAAACTTTCTTGAAAAGCTAGTATTTATCAACCCAATCTTAGTTTGCAGAGAAATACTCTGTGTAAAATCAAACATTCCTGTATCACACTGACCAAGGAAACAGCTTATCTTACGAGCTTTTTTTTTCTTCTGATGCAGCAACCTTCCCCATGATCTTGACCAGCTTTTAATTCAGTGATGTAGGTAATCTAAGCAGTCCCAATACTACTACTACACTTCTCTTGCTATTTACTAGAGACACTGAATTTTGGTATCAAAAACACAGGATGTAACATGACTTTTTTTTTGTTTCACAGATCAAAATTTCACTATGAACAACTATTGCTTGAAGATCAGAAAGCATTATTTGCAATTATATTCAATTTATTCACCTGCTTGCCACGTGTCAGACTGTAATGTTAAATGGTAGGAGCTGCCACTGTAAACTCAGGCAAATGACTATAGCAACACGAACAAGACTCCTTGTACGATATGGTGTTCAAACTGGTACTTCAAGATGTAAAAGATATTATGATCATTTGGACCTTACACCCAGACTCAGAAGTTTTTGGTATTTTAGCAACCTTCCTTTCAACATTTAACCCAAAAAGCAGATGAGGTACAGAGATGCTTCTTCTCCTCTAATAGGAGTACTGGGAATGAAGAAAAATACCCATCATACGCATCACTCCTTGCATTACTAGGTCTTTCACTACTTCACTTATGCCTTTATGCTGGTTTTAGCCTGATGATCTGAGGGCTCCCTGAAGCACTGTTCACTTTCAAAATGCACGAATTGGCTTCCCTGGAAACAGCAGTCGAGTAGAAAAGAGCAAGAGTCATAAAGGTAAAAACTGCACTAGAGAGTAAGTGCAAGGGAAATTCTTTGGGTTTACATTTTGAATTTATCAAGCACTTACGTAGCAGCAAGATTAACGTAGCATAAAAGAATCCTGCTGGGCAGACTGAAAGAAGCCAATTTGGACACCCTGGTTTTCCTTTTATTCTTTCACTCTACTATCTTCGTCACCTCTTATCCATTTCTTCCCATCGGCCATATTTTCTATCCACATTCTACTTTCTACATCACCTTACAGAACTGCAATCTGCCACTCAATTTTATTCACAGCCAGCCTGGAGTGACAGAAAGCACATTCTCCAAATGCCTAGGTATTTCCTGAAAACTTATGCTAACATCCAGTCACCATTCCCTGAGAAGGATGTGCTAACGTGTTCACTGGAACATTTTTGGAATTTCTTTAAAACACCATCTCAAGGGCTCCTTGAGTTTTCATGAGGGGTAAAAATCACCTTCTACTTCCTCCAACAAGAGCTTTAAACATACAGCTGCTTTCAGGTAAGGTTCTCTGTGGCCAAGGGCACAAAAATTCCTTGCATTTTTATTGATGTTCTAATCGTGACAGCATAAGATTTGTCCTGGAAATATAACATGAGCTCATGGATTACGTTATCTAAATTACATTTACTCTTTTCCTCACTTGTTTGGAGAGTATCCCAGTAAAGGTCTAACATCTACTTTACAGTTTCTTCCAACGTGGGGTTACATTTATAACGGCAGATTTGCACCTAAGTAACTGCAACCCCATTCTATATTGTCACAGCTTCTGGCTGATGGACACTGTCACACGGCAGTGATCTGAGGCCTTTTTCCTTTAAGTTCCTGATATTTTCAAGAACAACTCTTGATTAATAACATGGAAATCTGAAGGCTACATTTCATTTTGCCTCTCAGAGTAGGGTTTGATCACTTAAGAATTGCACAGAAAAGTCTGGAAATATGTAAATGTTTAGGAAAAAAAAAAGAACCAGCGAACAAATATTTTTAAAATCTCTGTATTCCTCAATCCATTTTGCGATTTTTGAGTGGCCTAGATTGAAAAACATGGCTGTAAGGGAAAGGAATTCTACAGAAATATAAAACAAAGACGTATGGCAAACAACAAGAAGGATGTCGATACATGCACAACTTCCCTCTTGCCAAACTGTGACCTGTGCTACCCTCATCTGCAGGGCTTTTGGTCTGCAGGAACCATGTGAAGACTTTTCCCAAGTCTGCTTGATGCTCGTGAAGCTGTGCACCTTGTGGATAGCCTCCCAAGCAGTAAGGGAAGAGGTGGCTGTGGGGCTTCTGGTATAACTGTATTTGCATGGGATAGTTCTAAGACATTACATCTACAAATGGGTGTTTACGTATCAGATGAGTTTTGCTATGAAAATTAAAACTACACAAAAGCACAAGAGAGCACAGATTGTGCGTTTTTTCAGTTCACAACTAGAAATACACATCACTGAAGCACTGATACTTGAGGAAAAATCACAAGGAATTAAACATCTATTTGTCAGACATTGATTCTGCATATGTTTATATGCAAACACATCCTTATTCATGCCACACTAAATAAGACATTTATGTTCGGGGGAAACAAAGTTAGTAGTTGTTGCAGTACTGAGATTTATAGTCTCTTTTGCAGAGTCCAGATTTATGTCACTAGATTCTTAAGAAGAAAAAACAAAAGTACAGGAGGCCATAATTAGTTCAGTGCCTTGCAGACCTTCTCAAACAGAAATGAAGGAAGAGAAAGCTAAACGCAAAACACAAGTTCAACCTCTTTTGTTCTGTACCACTTTATACCTTCTAAGCACTGCAGACTGCAGGACTTCAGATCAGTTTAGATGTTTTACTCTTTTATCGGGAGGTAATCCATGAACTGCAGTTTGGTGTAGATGCATTTGAAGAAAAAAAGCCTTAAACTCAAGTTGTTGAAAACCCAAGCAATCTAATAATGCATATACACACATGAATTAATATACATATATTCTCTGAAAAAGCTTTTTTCAAGGCTGAGCATTGTAGAATTAAGTCACCTTAATTTGAAACTTACTTCAGTGTAAAAATCGAACTGTTAAATGTTATCATCTGTTCTACCTTTTTGAGATGATGGGTGAATTCTCTTTGAATAATACGTCTTACACAAATGTGCTTCTCAGCTTCTTTGAAGTCCATGATCAGGTTAACTCTTTCCATAAAGCACCTAAAAGTAAAGTCATTGTGGATAACAAGTTGTACTAAATATAGGTGTAATGTGGAGAATTTCACTACTTAAATTTTGAAAAAGCACACAATTTACAGTGATGATATGCTATGATTTTCCAACCTACTGTTTCTTCCTCAGGATTCTACACATTCCTTTTCAGGAATATCAAAAAATAAAAATAAAAAAATAAAGGAGCCTGACAGAAAACCCTCTAAGTAACTTTAGAATAGATTCACTGTGATTCACTGTGGAGTTACTTTTAATTCACATTTCCTTCTGACATTCTATAGTCCACTGCATTTAATCATAACCAATGTTTATGTTGCATAACTTTGATATGTATCAGATACTATGTCACAGCTGTGACATTTCAATCAGCATAGGCTGTCTCCATCGCGTCTTGCAATAACAATTCTTTCATCCAAAGCAGTATTAAATAAGATCATAAGACAGCAGATGGCATCACTTTGTTATTTTAAACTGTTGTACACTGACCATTTACTATAAAGAATAATCTATTTTCAAAGATTTACAAATAGAGCTCTACAGACAGAACAGACAATTGACGTACCAGAAATTAAAATGTCACCATTTTATCACAGAATCACGGAATGACTTGGGTTGGAACAGACCTCAAAGCCTACCCAGCCCTAACCTCTATTGTGTGCAGGGCTGCTCCCCACCAGCTCAGGCTGCCCAGGGCTCCATCCAACCTGGCCTTGAGCACCTCCAGGGATAGTGCACCACAGCTTCTCTACAAAGATGGTGAACGTGTCTGATCAGCATCACATGAAAAGAACAGCCTTCATGAAAACAGAGCTGGGTCTATCAAGATCTGCTGTTCAACGACCCTTTGGTAATTTCTCTCCAAACATTCCTTATCTAGTTGTTAGAATGATGTGAAAAATAGGCAGAGAGAAATCTCCTTTGTGCTTTCAAATGATATAAAGATTTGAAAAGGCAAACCATAAAAACAAATGCATCTGTGCACGGCCTCCAGCCGCTGTACAGAAAAATGGGAATTCAAAGGAGGCAACATACTAAGTTATTTTTCCGATTACTTTTCAGCAGAATAACAAAAACATTATGTTCTCAGGGTTTTCAGAAAGTAGCTGTCACTGCCGTTTGCAGGTGTAGGTGTTAGAATAAGTAATCCAAGCAGTATATTTTTCCACATGCTGTTCTGTTAAGAACAAATGCAAGCAGGGTCTTGGTCTTGAGATGCCACTAGGAAGCAGTCAGATGGTCTCGGCATGCACACAATTGAACGCATACATTCAAAGTCTGCAGGTAGGCTGTGGTGCAGATCTAGCGCACAGGTAGCTCTGCACTGGTCAGTCCCTGGTGGCATTGCCCACTGATCCCTCTGCCCCACACTCTGCTCTGCGGAAGGGTCCCTGCAAGCTCTGTGCAACAGGGACAGGCATGGGAAACGGGGAAAGGACAATACAGAGGAGAAAAGGAGCAAACCCTGGAGAATACCCCTCTCTTTCCTGCCCTCAAATATGCAGCTAGGCTTTTCTTTACCCACTCCCAAACCCCTTCCCTGGACTTGCCTTTTAAAAAGCTATTGAAAGAGCCATGCTGTTTGTGCTCTACGAACACAGAGATGGCAGCCTTACAGAATGTTTTGCAATTCTTTGCAGGGTTGCTGGCAGGTTATCCTTATTCAGTGGATAACTGCAAGTACCCACCAGCACATGTGCTTAGCATTGAGCGTGCGTGTAACAGCAGCCAGGAGTTTGACCTGAACACTTTCTGCCTGCAGGATGGGACTTTCAGGAGGAAATGAATTCTCAAAACCAATTGCCCCTAGGATCCTGGCTGGTGACTTTCCCTGTGTTGTACTAGCCCTTGCCTCTTTCCTATCTTTCCTATCACTCGCCTTCCCTTCCCCATCACCCTTAGCAGTGTCCGCCTTCCCCTTCCCCATCTCCCTGGTCAATATCGGTAATAAACTGGTTGGACCAACATTTGAACCGTTGTTTCTCAATCTCATGCTGGGTATACACATAATCTTAAGAACCTCGTCTCCCTCCTTTATATTGGAGCGTGACACCAATGGGGCTAAATAACTTGTGAAGAAACTACACTTTTATTTATTGAGAAAGGAAAAAATGTCTGCAGGTACAACTGAAAACCAACATTAGAATAAACAAATAGATTATAAAGATCTTTTGACCCAAACATCTACTTTCTCCCTCAGTGTTCAAATCGGCATGTTGGCAACATACTACCAAAGCATTCATCCTTTTTCAGGCAGAAAATATGTTTTTTCAGCCACTCTTAGCATGTCACTGTACTTCTGACTAAACAAACAGAGCTTTGGAGAGCTGTGATGAGCCGAGGCAGGAGGCAAGAAATAAATCCCAGATAGTACAGAACAATCCTCAATTCTTTTGTCTTTTTATGGAAGTCACCTTCTAAAGAGTTGGCACAGTGTGCTTTAGATAATGCCCTTTATTTTTCCTTTAATCTTTTTCAAGTGTTAATTTCTTATCCCCTAACCTGGCAGTAATGTAAATTGAATGTCATTTTTTCTCCATAATGAAATGAATTACAAATGCATTCCTAACAATAAGATGAATCCAAAGCAGAAGCACCATTATTATTGATGCCATGATAATGGATATTCATATTCATTGCAGCCGTGTTTTCATCTGAGACTACTCTGAAATGCTAGTTCTTTGGAGACAACTGGAGATCACTAAAAAGTCTGTAATGTTATAGTGAATACCACTATTGTAATAAAAAAAAAATCATCTGATACAGCTGCCTATGTTAAGAGAGGTCAGCCTCAAGTGCTGCTGTCCTTTCCTGTTTTTACGTTGCAGCTTGAGAGGACAGATGATACAGACCCAGAGACCAAAAGATGCAAGGTACCCACTATCCACAAACTCAGGTGGTTTGTGCTCAGTGTCAGAAGTGATGTGGGGTAGGCTTCATATTTTAGGTAAATCTAACCATTCACACAGAGTCTAGCAGGGCTTCATAAGGCAGAAGCAAGCAGGTTGCCTAATCCCTAGTCCCATTGGTGGTCATGCAAACTCAGCCAACTTTATGTGCCAAAGAATATCTGGCCTCCAGACAGATGTGAACTGAAGCCCCTTTGATTTTCTGAATTCTTTTGGTCAGTTTTAGATTATACTTTCATAACAACAAAGATTTTCTAAACCATTCTGACCAACTGGATGGATTTTGAGGAAATTAAATCTTATAATCACACTACATACTATAACCCTTATACAAAGAAAAACATCATTCTAAAGTAACAGGGAAAGTCGCATAGACAGGTCTCCAGCACTCCACTCATTCTGACAACAAACCCTTACAGGATTCACTTGCCTACCTGCACCTTCAAAATTATTTCCTTCCCACATTTTCCTTCCCCCACTTCTGAACTCACCTTCCCTGCCACATACAGTTTTTAAATAAGTAGTGAGAATGCTTGATCACCCAAGACAATAATAAAGAACTTACACCTTGATCCCAACCTCAGCTGTCCTCGTTGGTTTGCAGATACGTGCAGCAATTGCCAGTGGAGCAGTTATCTCCTCGCTTCCTGTAATAGGGCACAACTCTGTCTTTTGTAGTGCTTTTAAACTGGTGGTGGGAGGGGCAGAATGTCTCCCTACCTCAGTGTGTTAAGAAAGCTAAAATTCCCATTGAAAGTGACTCACCAACATTAATCATATATACACCAGATTGAAAAGCACTCAGAACATGAAGACTGAATCTCATTCTCAGTTAAGCAAATTAGAAGAAAATTGCTCAGCACTATCATATTATCTTAACTGCCATATCTGTACAATTTTGCACAATGGAGTTGATGAATACAAATTTACTGCTTCTAGCGTTGAACTCTTAGAGAGAGGTGCTTCTGAATCTTTCAGAACAGTGAGTAACATGCAGCTTCCATTACTCTAAAACAGATAAACAGCAATGTAAAGATTTTCCTATACAAGATACTTGCTTCATTTGCTTCTGCTTTGTGCATTAGAATAAACATCCTTACTGACTACCCAAGCAGATGAATATCAGAATCTTCAGTAAACAAGCTACACTGCAGCTTGAAATACTGCAGTTTGTTTCCTCCTCACTGAGAATAGTGTGTACCCTATTTTTTATTCCATAACACTAAGTCAGAGTACAAAAATGGAAAGGGGATTTCTTAGATTCAAGGCTATTCCTAGAGCTAAATGTTGGGGTAAAGAGGATGAAGAACTGAAAAATAAAATTATTTTACTGTCATTTTCTGAAATGTATCTTGAGAAAAAGCAAAACAAAACAACACAACAGCACTCATAGTAATAAGTCATATTTGGGAACATGTATATTTCATTGAATCTACAAGGCAGGGAATTTTCCCATTTGTTCTATAAATGCAGTACAGACTTTTGCCTCTCTGGTGCTTCTGATGATGTTTTTAATTCCTCTTGATTTCCACTATCCACCTCCCATTGGACTACTAATAATTACATATGAAGCATATTCTATGAGCTATAAAAACAGCATAGTTACAAAAAATGATCAGTACTCTTCCGTTTCAGGGCAGTATTCCAACGCACAGCAACTAGATTATGATCTGTCATGTTCCTGTAAATTAGGACAAATCAAGTGTTGCTCAAACTAGCTCAAATCTTGGCATCAAAGAAACCAAGCTCTCAACACAGTACAGTGCTTGAGCTCTTGCCTAGTTAATGATTTCTATTGACATTTAATTACAGCATGCTTCCTGAAGTTAAGGCACAGCTTCAGCTTAAGTGGGGCTATTCTGAGTAAGAGACTTACGAATCAACACTCCTCTGAGAAACTGCTTTAGAATCATAGAATCACTGTGGATGAAATATACGCCCGAGAACATCCAGACCAATCTTCCACCACTTTAATATGTAGCAACGTGTAATACACAAAACAAGCTACAGATGTAAACTTAGCTCTTCAGTAAAAGGATACACAGCCCCAAAATTAAAACTGCCACTGCAAATGATAAAAATACTTAAGTGTATCCTACGTACATTTTGCAAACATTGAAGTAAAATAGTCAAGTTTCCTTCTGAGTTTCAGAAAATAAGTACCAGAGACCTGTACCAAATTTGTGTTTGCTATACTTTCTAGTACATCTTACTATACATTTCTACATTTCTAGAGGAAATGTCTGTGTGACTTCAAAACATCAGTCTGTTCTTGTTCCTCATTCAACAAGATAATGTTGTAGAGACACTGCGTGAGCATCTTCTGATTGTCCCCTCCCACATGTTAACAGTAACACTCCAGGAATGAGTGAAGTGATAATCTTGCTCTCTAAGGCAGCTAACATGGAGTATCAGTTCCTATAAAAATATTCTGCCTCAGAACTGGACTACAAACATTCAATTTGTGAAGCTCTTCGAGGTGTGTTACTGATGAGCCCCCAACCTTCAGGAAAAATACAGTATTTTGACCAGTTATCCTAAAATTGAGGCACCCAAACCCACTGCTCACTGCTGAGAAACCTGTGTATTGCCCAAGAAAATGATAGTCCAGAAAGCTGAGTCCCTAAAGTGTCCACAGTGTCACATTTCCATGGTCCCTAGTGAAGTCAGTAAATCAGTTTAAATTAGCTGTTCAGAAAATAAATAAATACATAAAAATATAGCCAAGTGGAAGCTATCCAGAAGATATATTGCACCTTGGAATAGGGAGCAGCACCCCTGACCTGAAGCAAGCCCACATTAGCCATTCAGCAAACATTAGCAGGTGCAGTACCATGTTCATTTGTTCTGCCTTCACACTTCATTTGTCTGAAAGCTTTTTCCGCTAACATCTTCACTGGGAAGAGGGCTTGATGGAAGGGAAAGCCTTTCTACAAGGACTGAACAGAGGTGGACCCAGGTACACAACTATTCTCATACTGCTCCTGAAGGCAATTATTTTGCAGGTTCAATCACTACTCAGTAAACACAAAAAGAATGAAACATTCTGATTTTTCACAACCAGCATTTTTCCACAGTACTTCAGAACAGGGTTGTTGGTTTTTTGTTTTTTCTTCTTTTTTTTACATATTCAAAAGGAATGGCTCCATAAAAAGTATTACAGATTGAGCTGAGTCTACAGCAACAGAAGACTACTTTCTCGGGATAAAGATTTTATGTAGTAAATGACAAGGAAGTCTAGTGATAAAAGAGTAATTGCTATTGATGGGCTTAATGCCATGTTGCTGTAATTATGTGAACAAAAGGGCACAAGACCTTGAAAAGTGACATTAATAATGCAAAAAAGTTTAGTCTATGGAATATCAGTCTGGCTGTTACAGAAAATCCTATTAGCTCAGAAGAAGGTAAACCTTTTCTTACTCAATTTTGAGAGCATAAGGGAGGAGTGAGGTTGATTTTCTTTTGAAAAAATATTTGACAGGTCTGTCATGATACTGCATATTGATGCCTCTCCCTCTGTTTTAATTTTGCCTGAAGGAAATTATTTAAGTTCAAAAGAGAACCATTGGTGGAGGCAGGAGTAGAAGTACACGATCAATCTCATGTGAAGGCCACATCCAGCTATTCACTGCATGAGTACAGAGCTCAAAATTCAGGACTTATCCCTTTCTCTTCTCCAAATGCCTCACAGCAGCTTTTATGACACAGGCTGGAATTCAGTATTAAGGTTTTTTCGACTATTTTTCTATGCTCTCATGACCAATTCCTTTCTCTCCTTTGCTTAGAAACATATTTAGGTAGTACAAACTGTAAACAAAACAGATGCCTCTGAAGAACTTAGATGCTCAGGAAATCCTTTGCTCTGTTTTACTCTGTTTCTGCTTGAGCTTAATTAAAAATGTTGGCCTGCTAGAAGTCCTATGGTGCTTCAGATATTTTCAGTTAGTCTTACTAAGACTCATTTTTTTCCCATTTAAACTAAGAGGTCTTTTCATCCATGTTATAACTGATTTATGAAAAAGTACGGATAATTAATAAGGGGAAAAATACAGAAGGGGTGATTTAAACACAAATAGTCAGAAATAACAAGGTCATCTAAATAGAAAACTCAAATTGACTCTTGGAATTGAGAGGAATGCTAGCAATGAAACAAGTAAGTTAAGATTTTATCTTTCATATTCGTAATTAATTTCTGTCCTTGTTACGCACACTGAAATGTATGCTTGCTTTGTTTATTCTTAAGTATACCACTCAGAAAATTATGTTGGTAAGTAGGAAGAATAAGCAGTCTTGATTCTAGTGTAACACCAAAGAAACAAAAGAATCATGGGGAATTGTAGAAGTATGTGTTGAATGCCTGAAGGAAACAATTCAGAGGCAGTTAATAAGTACCCAGTACACAACTGAGTAGGAGAGCAGAGTCAGTGTGTGAGACCTATGAAGGAAAAGCAGAACATGTAAACAAAGAGATCAATGTATGAAATAGGGTTTCCACAATAAACATACCAAGACTCAACATATTAGAAACTTGAGCAGTCAGTGGAAGTAAGGCAAGAAAGGACTAGGGTGAAAGACCAAAAGAATAATGAGTAAGAATAGTGACAAAGAAAAGGTACTATTAACAAGGAATGAAGAAGATAATACACAAAACTCAGCAGCGTGTCAAATTCTAATGATCTTTTCAATTACTAATTAAGACCTTATCACTGATTCAAGGGAATGACAAACATTCAAGAGTTATGATGTGACGTGATGTTTTTTCTCCCTGTGATCTGCCCATCACAATGGAGAATTACATCCCAAAGAGCAGAATGGGGCATTTGCTGTAAGATAATCTCTACCCCTCAACGTTATAGGGACCCTGATTCAACTTCTACCCTTAATAAAGAAAACAGCAGAAAATTCAGTGACACCAACAGAGTAAGATCTTACACGTGTTCACAACAAAGAAGCCTGAGAAAGTAAACGATCTAAAATGGAAATAATCTTTATTAGTTTTTGATATCCTTGACTGGAATAATTGCTTCTCCTCCCACACAAGAATCAAGGAGAATGCAATTAGCAGGCATTTTCTGATGCTCAGCCACATGATCCTTCCAGTACTGGAAGGGAGCGTATGAACAGGAGAGGGAATGACTGTTTACATGGGTTGATAGTGATAGGACAAGGGGGAATGGTTTTAAACGAAGATAGGGGAGACTGGAGGCATTCAAGGCAAAGCTGGATGTGGCTCTGGGCAGCCTGCTCTAGTGGTTGGTGACATTGCCCACAGGAGGGAGTTGAAACTAGATGATCTTTGAGGTCCTTCTCAACCCAGGCCATTCTATGATGATTCCATTCCATGATGCATAGCAGTGGTACACACTGTGCGCACAAGTTCTGTCTGTGCTCATTCAAAACTGTTTAGCTGTGACCTACACGTGCTAAATTTTAAAAAGATATCAATGAAGGTGCACCCACCATGGGAAGAATAACTTATTTTTGTTTTGCTGTTTCTACTAAAGTTTCTTCAACCAGAATTACTCATTTCAGTTGGAGTCTTCAGCCTCTCAGCTCAAATTCAATGGGACCACAGAGAAATCAAATGCATCAAGAATTGACCCACAGTCAGCCACTAATCTTTGACCAGATTCAAAGTGTATACACTGGTACTCACCAGAAGTGGTCCAGAATGCCATCTTCTTTTTTTTTTTTTTCATTAGGAAGATTATTTCAATAGTTCTTAACTAGGAAAGAAGAAAGTGGGCACAATCTCTTTAAAGAATCTAGTACTAACTATAAATGTCATTTTGGAACATATGTTGTAACACATTACGTGTAACTGACATTATGCTTAAGATGGACAAAATTCAATTACATTGATACTGTATGCCCAGGGAACTCTGATAAATTAAACACCCCTGTTCACAGCTCTGTGAGAACAGAATGTTTTCCTGTATATCGCAGCAGCACACAAAATGCACCACAGCAAACAGAGAAAGATTAATTGCTGTACTCTAAAAGAGTCAAGTGTGAAACAGACATACATTGACTTCTTTTCTCATTGTCCCAAAAAGACAAGGGAGCATCACTAAACAAAACTGAGTTTTAATCTGAAGCAAAAATACTCCTGTAGTTTTGCTGGATGTAAGAGAAAAGTGCAAAGGCAAGCAGATTTCCATTTTTGCAACAGAAGGGAAGGCACTGAGAAAATTCATGTCGTGCATTAATCTTAACATTCCCCACAAGTGACTCAGGTCTGCAAAAGAAAACATTCCCACTATCTTATGAGAAAGATGTCATGTTTCCCACACGGAACCATTGGAGAAAAGCCTGAGCAGCACTGCTTTCCCTATTTGCATCTTGACAAGTCTCTTCTGCAGACCCTTTGGCTGTTCAGTCCCCAGAAGTGAAGAAGTTGTCTCCATTTACGAACAGAAGTTAAACTAATCCACACAGATATATAATTAGCTTAAGTCAGAGCATTCGTAAACAGTTAACCAATGACTTACAATTTACGATGATAATTCCTGGCAAAACCATGTTAGAACCATGAGCAGCGGCAAAGTAGAAGAAAAGCTAATATTTCCAAAGCAATACACGTTTACACACTTAGATAAAAATGTATGCTCTATATAGTGATAAGCTTAAAAAAAATCCATTCAGTACTGAAGAGTAGGAGATACCTCAGTGAGCTGGGGGAGAAAGAAAGGTCAGAAAGTCAACTGGATCAACTGAATTTTGATAGGTGTGTCTGAGCCAAGTGACTTTTTTTTCTTCCTACTAAAACCCCAGTCTCTTCAGAGTTTAGGAGAGCTGAGCGCATGCAATACTCATTACTATCAGGAAAAGCCAGTACGTTCAGCAACTGGGAAAAATAAGTTTCAAGTGTCGGGATTGTGAAAAGGACTGACAGTTCTGATACTTCACAGTTCAGTACTCAGCTTTCGCAAGAGAGCCTACTGCATCTCACTGGGAAGTACCAGGGACACAGGGAGCGTCAGCCAACAGCTTTCACAACCATCAGCACACTGAGCAAGCAGCTGCTGAAAGCAGCCAGCAGGCAGCAGCAGATGTGGGCGACCTAACCTACATTACTTCACAGAGCTACAGGAGCAAAGCCAGCCAAGGTGAGGCTTATATCTGTGACCCCTTATCAGGATCTGAGTGCCAACATGGAAATTGTGAAACTGGGACAAGAAGGCAAGAGGTTGCCTGCAGCAGAGCTGTGTGCTCACAGTGCTGGCCCTGGTGAGGTGGTCCTCAGCATCACAGCTGTGCCACACCCCATCCCAAGCTCCTGAGCAGGCAGCTATGCAGCCACAAGCTCCTTGTCTTGCCCAATGACCAGACAAAATAACTCAACACCTACCAGATCAGAAGAATGGGAAGAAACCTGACTTGAGCCCAGCCAGCCTGTATGTCTGTCAGACTGTTACTGTCCCAGGAAGTTCCCTGCTGCAGTTCCAGCAGGACACAGTGAGAGCACTGCTGACAGGTATGGGGCACCAGAGACAAGTGGAGTCTGCCTGATTTGCTGGGATATATCCCAAACCCTTGAGAAACATCTGTGGCTGCTTGGTTTATTCATGAACATGGACTCCAGGACAGACGTCAGGTGGGACTTACGATAGGATCAGGAGAAGCAACTAAACAGTGACATAGCATTTAGTATCTTCATAAAACACACACGGGGCAGGAGGGCAGATGTCAAAAAAATGCCAGTAATAAAAACCAAAGCTTAACCACAATACAGGTAAAAAAAAAAAAGCTCAAAACACTCAAGGCTTAACCACCACCAAAATAAAATAGAATCAATATGAAATGATTAAACTAAACAGAACACTTACTGTAAGCAACAGATTGCAGTTTATTCATCCTCAAAGTATTTCCCAATACAGTTACTCAGCTGAACTCCTCTTTTGTTTTTTATTAATGTGACACGAAATTTGAATTCATAACCATTTTTCTCTTTTTATTTATACACATGGGAGCCATTTACAATTCAAATCTGATTTCTCACTGTATGCCTGGATGAAATCTACCAGTTTATGACAAATAGTTTTTCTGTACCAGTTTAGGTCTCCCAGTAATTGCTTTTTCACAGTGTAAGGTACTGAGACAGGACTGAGATTACTGAAAAGAACTGTACTGGCAGTCAAGGAAGACAAATTATCAAGTGCAAATATTTCAAGTTAAGTCCTCCTATTATGATTTTATTTCCAACTTTCTTCCACTTGTCCTGATTAAATATTTTATTACTTTCTACTGGAACAGAAATGTTGCACATGGATATAAAATATTCTTTAAGTGTTCTCCTTCTCTTTCTGTATCTTACGTTCTGTCAGTTGCCCCACTTCAATGTTCAGCTGAAAAGCCTCATTAAAGAAAGCGGAGGTAAAGTAAGTTTAAAGAACACCACCACAAAATGTGCAATACTTTGAAATTTCAAAGAAACTCAAGGAGCTTTTCCCACTTCTCACATCACAGTAAGTGATGTAAGACAAAAGTAATAAACATACGTTATTAACCAAATTTCCCATCCATCTCCAGAGGTTTACAAAACTCTTAAACATATTTCCTTCCTTTTTTTTTTTTTTTTGGCTGCTGTAGAGTTTGGCACAGACAAGGATGAAGCATCTGCAGGCCATGAGTTATTACAAATTTTCAAAGAAAACAAGAAAGATAACTTAAAAACAAGTGACTTGTCTTGAAGAAATGGACATATACAAGAAAAAAAAAAAAAAAGGTTGGTTACTAGCTAAATCAACACTTGGACAGACAGTCCTTCCCCTCCTCCTACCAGTGCTCAATAATTCCACCAAAAAGAAAGGGCCGCATATCCATATAAAATCATTTTGCCAGCAGTTTTTTCTTTTAGTAAAAACCCTAATCTGCATATAAGGTAACACGAATATTTACTACATTTACACAAGCACTATATTAATAAAAATGCACATTGATGTGAACTTGAAAAAGGATTACAGAAAACTTTGTAAAGAAATGTACCCATTTCACGAAAGCTTCACCTTTCATGAAAGAAAATATTCATTAATGGGAATCATAAACCTTGCTAACCTTCTCAGAGGGCAGAGACGGCAGATTCTTGTTTAGCTTGGAATGACTGCTGCACTCATGATTTAGAGAATCCCAGCCTTACCACCTCTCAAAGTTACTTGCATGCATCATCTATGAAAACAATAATAAAGAAGACTGTTGATTTTTAATAACTGAAGATAATAAAGTGATGCCAGACATTCTCTGGCTCAGTACAAAAACAGGGAAACTCAAACCACTGAAAAGTGGTGTGCTAACAAAAGTGAGTAAAAGGAAAGGAAGAATACCCAGTTCTCCTCAGTTCACTCAATTATAAGTTAAAATCTGTCATAATGCCATTATCGTTTTATAGAAAACTAACACCTGAGATTTTTTTTGATCCATTTTGAGCAATGAACTAAAATACTCAAGATTTCAAATGTTAAGCGAGCAGTCTTTTTTCAGATGCAGATCTTAAGGTGCAAATGTTTAAAGAGAGCTCTTCAGGAGTATTGCATGCTATTGGTTTGGTCAGCAAGACACTAAAAACTTAAGAATCGAATATTCTTGAAAAGTCAGTGGGAATACCCATCTAGCTTAGCCTCACATAATTTTATCTTAACCTATACTGCTGATAGCCCAAAACAGCCCATGTAATTACTTCCATGGTATGTAAAAGTGAACGACTTAGCCTACATCCTTTAGCAACATGATTAACCATTATTCACTTCTTCCATTCAATAAAGACTGGAGACTTCACAGGTCACAAAAAGGATGCCAAAATGTGAGCCATTTGTTTCACTGCTTGTTCAGGGATCTACTCAGGAGTCAGCTGACCCTCTACTCATTCAGCTTGTCCCTTTCTGTTAACTACTTCCGATTCATCTGACCTGCCTGGGTAAGCTCTACTCTGCCCTTTCCTCATTTTCTTCTTAGATTTCTTGACTCTATTTGCCATGCTTTCTTCCCCACATCCTTTACACCCCTACTAGATCCTAGCAATATAGTAAAAAAAAAAAAAAAATTACTTTGAAATTATGTTAACCTCTCAGCTAACTCTATTGCTACACTGCTTTCACTGCTTCTACTCTTCTTATCAAATATTATTAATTCTTTTGTCTGATTTCTTCTTAGCTTGAAGTAAGTACAGATGGAGCAGCTACTGCAGTGTTGTCACAGGGTAAAGTCTGTGATAAGACTGCAGCTGAGAAGCCTTCGTTCACACCATAACCTCACAATCAATATGAAACAGTACACCCACCCTTCAATGGCAAAAGAATAAGCCATTTCTCAAGTATCACACAGCAAGACCATTTGTAATGGATAGTAACTACAACAGCAGATAAACTAGTTTATTTTGATGCAACTTGCTCACATTTCAAAAATGTCAACTCTCCAAGAAAGGAACTCGAGGTCTTGCTGTCACATCCATCATGCATCTTCATTGTATCAATTAGCTGCTTTACATAGCCAGAGATGTTTAAAAGACTGATAGTGCACGTGTTAACTGAACTTACATTACGTGTAATAGAAAATGCAGCAGAACATATGTGTTATTGCATGATAAAGGAATCCTCTGTTTGAGACAGAGTCCATGAAACTTCTCAAAGAGCCTTGTTTCTGTTTTCCTTCTTTTTTTTTAATCTTGTGCAATCTTTCTTGTTTGATAACATGATTTCATTTAATGGGGACTAAAAATTAAATATTTTTGTCTCGTTATAAACAATGTAACAGAGATGCACTGTGAGAACTTCAGAGCAACTAAGAACGTTTAATCCCTTTTCTCCTAGGATTCTCCCTTAACTTGAGGCTTCAAGAGTTATACAGAATGTTAGGAGGAAAGAAAGAAAGAAAGAAAGGGCACCATGTTCTCATCCTTTAAAATAAATAAATAAATGCTGCAAGAGCTAAATGAACATTTAGAAACAAAACTATCATTTATTATAGAATGGATCTTTCAATACATGCTAACTCATTCCTGTCTCTCTCCACTGAGGAGCTAGAAGATTAGTTAGCAGCTAAATATGAGTAATAAATAAAAAGTCTCAAAACATTTAATCTTGCGAGGTCAGAGTACCTGAAAAGCCAGAAGTTCCCTAGATGCTTGATGCTTAAGAACTTAATGTTTTCTTTCAGGACCGAGCTTTACATTTCTCAGTGCCAACCCATTTACTGTAATCCTATCCACTTGATTATGTGTGTTCAGGGAAATGAGAGCAGTGCCCGGTCTTTGAATAAATCTTCCTTTTCAATTCATGCAGTTCTCAGTACCTTTTCAGTTATACATGCCTACAGCTCATTCTGCATGAATTAATGTGACTTCGCCATAACAGCTGGCTTGACTATCATAAATAATTGACAAGAGCTAAATAAGCTCCTTGGAAGGCAAAGCTCAGGACAACACAGACTCCCCACAGCTACCCCACCTGGAAGCAAGATGTTGCCGCCCTCAGAGGCCACGCAGCTGCTGGTCCCCACCACCCAGGAGATATGCTAGAAAATTCCAAAGTAGCAGCTTGTATAAATATTTTGAATGTCACATTCACTGGGAACATCATTGGGCAGTTGGGTGCATGATGAAAGATGCATAAGTTTTATTAAAGAAACTGCTTTCTGGTTCCCCATCTGTGAAAACTGACTAATGTGTAGCCAGATTTTTACAACTGTTCTCTCATTTTTCAAGTCGTTGAGCAACCAGCATGGAGAATGTCTTAAAAATCAGGAAGAAGATGATTTACAAGCACTTCTGATAATGCTGGCATAAATAAGATTCGATGTCTCTCAGCTTTCCTCAACTATTATGAAAGGAGGTTAGCTGT
Organism: Callipepla californica brunnescens; assembly: GCA_023055505.1. Lineage (NCBI taxonomy): Eukaryota > Metazoa > Chordata > Aves > Galliformes > Odontophoridae > Callipepla > Callipepla californica. The sequence goes on along the minus strand of JALIRH010000018.1, from coordinate 9,065,976 downwards.
ATTTCCCTCAAGCAAGAGGAACAGCTTCAAACAGATGGAGTCCTTCTTGTCCCTCATCTCAGTCCTGTCCTCACACTTACCCTTGTAATCTGCAGGCCAACATTTTCTTGGACTACCAGCTTTCCTCTTCTCTTTAAATCCCAAATGCCAGGAAATCTTCCATCTTGCCTCTCATGTGTGCAGGATGCCTCTCATTCTACCTCCTCTGAAACCTATATGCATCTCCCTCCATCTCTTTCCAACCACAAAAGCCTCCACAGGACCCAGCTTTCTAATCCCCACCCAGTGCATGGTTCTGGCCAGACAGAAGAGATGGTGGGGTAGAAGGTAGTAAGAGTCATCAACAATTGCTCTCAAAGCACTTCCAGCACAAAGGCCATTTCACAGAGCTTCTCAATGTGAGCACTGCCCAGGTCCAGAGGATTATAAGGCTGAGAGAGACAGAACAACTTCTGGTTTAGGAGGCTGTCTGGAGGAGGAATTAAAGAGCAAAGACAGAGCTCACCCTCAGTGCTGGGCCTCCGCCAACACAAAGCAATGAGATGAAAGGGCTTGACCTCTGAAACTTGCCTGAGGATTAAATGAGCTTCTTAACATTGTGTACGAATGTAACTGTTTTCATTGTGGTTTACTGTCCTACTAGACTCTAATAAAAGGCTTTCCTCTCAGCGTAAACCAATTACATCAACAGCCCAACGTATCCTGGGAGCACACGCACGATTTTCTCCTTCGTGTGACACTGAACTGTCACACTGACTCTTCTTCTTTCTGAGGGAATTAATCCTTCAGGCCCACGGGCACGTTGGGCACGTGCAGGTCACCCAGGCACATTTCTGATGGGCATCACCATGGTGCTCAGCCAGGTCAGTGTAAATAGAGACAATCTCATTATGCATAAAGATTTGGTACAGCAAGGATTCTTCAGATAAATTGTTCTGTGATCTGATCTCAAAATCTCCTTGCGTTCTTCCCTAACATGAGATAACATCACTGACAACAGTCAAAGTCCAGTTTTAAGAGGATAAAGGTCTGGGCTTCAACACGTTTAACAAAGAAAATATGGATGCATGAGATGGAGGGAGTTGCTCTGTACCTTCTAAGAATAGTGTAAGAAACAGAGAGTCAAAAGCAGATACTGTAATAGTACCTGACAGAAAATACAGCACAGAAAGTGATTATCTTAAAAGACAACAGACGGAGCCAATTTATTTACCCATGGTTACAAGTAAGCCACAGAAAACCTTTGCCTTTTCAGAGCTTCCTTCCAGTTACACTAGCAAAAATGGATGTTGTCACAATACCTACACACTTAACAGGATGCTCCTATCATACTGAGTCCAGCCCCCAAAATTTCTCATGCAGAAATTACTATTCCAGACCTGTTATAGCAAGCAATATGCAAGTACAGTGGCACATATTTGGTCGTTTACCACACACTAAGAATCCACCAATTGCTACCCCTCAAAAAACTCCATGCCTTATTTCCCAGTATTACCAGGGAAGAAGCAATTCTTAGAACAGAATCTGAATAAAAACAGAAGTAGCAGATTGTACCATCTAGATGACTTAACTGACATATATCAGAATAGCCTTTCTTTCACATACCAATACACTGAGTCCAGTCCTGTTAGTTATAAATAAACCAATAAAACCAATGTAAGAATAATCACATGCTACCAGAGTAAAGAGGCTTTCACATACGCAGCAAGTCAGCCTTGGTCACCTTGACTGAGACACTGAGGGAACAGTCACAAATATATATATCTAAAGTCCTACATTAAGATACAATGGAGGAGTTAGTAGGTCACCATTAAATAATTCCAGCAATTAAGAGATGAACTCTGATAGACTCTGCAATACCAGTGCCTCCCGGCAGCAGTCCACAAGGGGCAGATCATGAAGCTTTGTCATTTTAAAGTCAAAAAAGACAATGGTACTGCAACAAATCAGTCTGCAAACTTCCACGATTACAGTAGGATAATTGTGTTCAACAACAGACATTTAATCGTATAACAAAACATTAATGCCCCTTGTAAGCATTAACAATGTGGTGTGGCTAGTTACTGATAGTTCACCAGAAACTCATCCTTTCCCAAGTGGAAGGAGCACCATCAAGTCCTAGTTTTTAAACAACAAATTGGATTAATGTGTAGAGAGGTTCATATGTGCAGAGTTCTCCATTTCATGAGCTTCCCACACTGGTACTTAGCTCTGTCCAGTTCATGTAGAGATTCCTCTGTGGAGCACTGATGAGTACTAGTGGTTCAGTCCAACAACATTGTGAACATTACATAAGAGGAATACCAATCAGCCTAGGGAGAAATGGCTGCTGCTGGGAAAAAAAAAAAGAAGAGAAAAAAAATAGGACAAAAAAGGAAAGAGTCCCCTAAATGATTAATCATTTCTACAGCATCAATATAGCTCTGGTACATTCCTTTCTCTTGTACACCTCCAAGAGCATACATTCACAGCCCAGAGCAGGGCTAAAGAGATGACAAAGCACCTCAGCCTGTAAAACTGAAAGGATTTGGCTAACTGACTGGTTCTGAGGAATATCCAAGATGAGAGACAAGATCCTACCCTCCCTCCTTCTGCTGAAAAGTTCAGACTGCTCCCCTTCTTCCCTTTCCTCTCACTGAGCAGTGATAGTTGGTCCAGTTTGTTTTATCTCAGCTACTTCAGATACACAACTCATCACAACAGCCTGTGGTTAGAAGACACTGTGATTTTACTACTAATATAAATACATTTTGCATCTTCAATCTCCACCTGCTTTTTTGGACCACTCTATTATTTTCAAGAGAGTTATGAAAATGTGGACAATTATTAGTGTATAGACTCAGGCATTTCTCTTTTTTTTTTTTTCCTATTCTTTAGGGCTGCCTGTTGACGTGGCTTGCTAAAGGGTTTCAAGGCTTTGGTACTTTTAAGCATTTATCTATTAAAGGAATTATTTCATTACATGGAGAAGTTTTCCTTACTGAAGAGAACAGAAGTATTGAGTGGAAAAGGGGGATTACTGTTTTGATAGTCTTTTGCATTCAGAAAGGTAGAGCTACATCTTTGCAGATGTCTGAAAGAAATAATTAATGCTGTTTTAAAAGCATTGTTGTGTAAAGTCACAAAGAAAATGTCAGAAACTAACTCTGATTTCCTTGTGTTTGTTTCAGAACATTAATCCAGTTTGATAAAGATTTCACAACAAGTGTTTTAATGTCTGCATGCAGGGCTACTTGGCCTTTAAGCGCCATAATATTTTCCAGGTTCCTTTACTTTGCAAACAGAAATACAAAGAGCGCTGACTTGAAATCCAGCACAGCATAAAAAGGGAGTAAGGAATAGGCACAGGTACTGAGTCTACTCATGATTTTTACTAATTTTTTGTTCTTTTACGACCAATATTTTATAACTATTGTTCCCATTTCCATAATACGAGTGAAAGATCCACACTTTAAAAATAAAACACTTACACCTACAAACCACTGTGCCAGACTTTGAAAACAAAGCCAACTCTCCTTGTGCCAAAACAGTTTGGATACGAGCTCACTTTTCTGTGTCAGGTACAGCGTGAAGGTAGCCAGAATGAAGACAGCTCAGTGCAGGACCAAGCTTGGGTATTCTTATCCACGTTGCATGCACAGAGTCCACAGGACCAATTTCAACTCTAAGACCATCTTTTTCCAGCAGAACAATGTAAATATGTCAAGTAGCCATCAAAAGGCCTAAAAGTCAGCCAAGATGTCAAATGCTACATAAGTTAATGGGTTATGAAAGTTGCTGTCAGGACTGTGTACACTAGACAGTATTTGTAAAACTGGCAGTGAGATGTAATTATTAAGCTGACAGTGCCATTCATTTAAGCTTAGTCTACTCAAGTAGACTTACATTATTACTTTCATTCTCCACTCTTCTCAAAGGGAGAACATTTTAAGCCCATAAAACTTCTCTGTCAGACAAGCAGCAATTTTTATTCAACAGTAACTTATCAACCAGATGAGAAAAACAGGTGACAAATTTCATATAAAAAACAAATTAGTACATGATGTTATTTTCCCCAAATCTGTACCACCACTCTTGGATCCCTAGAGAGTACAAACATGCTAATTAGAGCACTGTTCAAATAAAATGTACCTATTGAGATAAATAAGTACACCCAACAGAATACTCAAAGTTATTAGGAAAACAAACTGATTCACCAAGCAAACTGATAGCACGCACTTTTTCTTTATGGAACTGAAAGTGTGCTTTGTGCACGCTTGCACTTCATCTAAATGTGGCCAATAAAAATCGCTGCCAAAAGCAAGAAATCCCCCGTAGGGTACCAAATAATAAGTAAAAAGAACTAAAAGAGAACATATTAAAAAAATTGCCCAAGTAACTCATTACCAAACTACCCAAAGAAATTAATAAGCTTATAAATCATTCAATATAAAATAAATATATCACATTGAGATTGCATTTTACTATTTTATACCAATTTGGGGACTGACCCAAAGAATTTCAGTCCAAGTCTGGATGTGAAATTACCTGAAACTGTGGCTAGGGAAAGAATCCAATGAAACACTCCTGCTCTTTTACTGCAAATCAAAGAAAGGAATTCTCAAAATAAAAACACACTTTCTGAAGTCACAAAATGATAAAGATAACCAAGACAATGGCTTTCTTTGAGGAGCTTATGCTTATCTTGTTGCCTTGAAATTCCACCAGAATGGAGCGGCATTTTCCATTTGGACTCAAAAAGGAGAATGATGAGCGTCTACGTTGAAAACCCACGAATACTGGTATCTGTCTGACCCCAGGACTCAACTGGGATCAGTGCTGCCCTAATCAAGTCTCTTGCCTGGCCCTCTTATCAGAATGCATTTCTATAAGAGCTCTGTTTCAACTCAATGTATCCTGATTACATTCTCCAGCAAAGATGTTTTCAAATTTTTTGAAGTAGTTGTGTACTTAGTTACATATGCAGTACAAAACTTTCACTGATGCCTAGACAACATCAGCTACTGAGCTAAAAGAAGCTTATTTAGTGTTGAAGAGAGAACGACATGAAGAGATGGCATGAATCTCCGTGCCTCCAGCCATCCTCTCATCCCATACTAACAGAGGTAAAGACGATGAACTCAGCATGTCTGGCAAGAATTTATCCATAGCTGGATTCAGATGCATCCTGTACTGTCTGCACAGTGGTATGTCACATTAATAATTATCAGTAATAAAACACTGCGGAGTCCTATAAAATAGCTAAGGTTGTTCTGCCCTCCATGTCTTGATGATGATAAATGAAGTCAATGCACAGTTAAAAAGACACTATTCAAATTAAGGCAACAAAACCGCTTCCAGAGCTAAAATGAGACAGACACCTGAGAATGCTTAAGTGGTGCTGGAGCATCTGACATACCAGCAGTGTCAGGGCGGGGGGAGGGAACAACAAAGCAACTGAAAACTTTTTCAACTAATGGTACTGAGAGAAGAAACCACTCCCATTCGTGTTAAAGGGATTAGGATAAGAGCTTTGTAGACAGACATATGCTAAGAACCACACAGAAATCAAACAGGTTTTAAAAATTCTGCATATAACAGGAGCAATGCCAGAAATTCTTTTATCAGGAGAGAATTCACTGCATTACATTATTTCATAGCCAGATCACAGCTCCCAGACTGCTACTTCTGCTGCAGAACAGCTTTGGCTAAGCCAAAGCCATTCCAGAGGAGCTTCAATGATGAGAAGATGCCTTAAGGGGTTTTACTCACAGGAATGATGTTAATGTTTCGCTAATCTAAGTGATATTACATTAAATCCATGATAATGCCTAAACAATAAAGTTTAGAAGAGAAAGAAAAAGAAAAAAGACAAGATTGTCATATCAGTTTGCAAAGCACCACCCATCCATCCACCCAACACCTATTTTATACAAGTACTGGTGCTACCCCAGTGCCAGCACAGTGCCTGGTGGAAAGGATGTGAGGCATGATGTGCAGCCTCAACAAAGGAGCTCAGAATGGACGAAGTCAGACACAGAATTTAGGCAGGAAAGGATGAACTTGTCCAAAAGCAACAAACAGATTTTTCATTTTGCTAAAGGTTCATGTGATTTGATGGCTACAGAATAACTGTAAGATAAGAAAGCATTTGGGAGAAAGACAGGCAAGTAAGCACTCTACCACTCTGTTCCCTGTTATCAAACCATATAAACTGAATCTTCCATCGTTGTACTCTTTAGCAATTCTTCTAAGCCAGTTATTGAGTGTTTGTAAAACACTCTTCACATCCTTCCTCTGATAGCATGGTTTGTCTACAGCTGTACAACATTACACAACATACTCCCAACCTTCAGAACCAATTTAAGGCAAAGAAGCTGTGAAATGCATCAAACCTCTGGCTAATTTCCACAGAGCTTTTCATCTCTTCTGCCATTTCTGGATTCAGCTTCAGTACAGTACTTCTCATGTTATTTAATTAACTTATTAAATGTTTTATATAGCACCTATATCCTAAGCCCTCCTTCTAATACAACCTTAAAAGGACTTGTTTGGGTTTGTGGTTGGAGGCGTAGGAGTAGGGGTTCCTTCTAAGTGCACCATGTCAAAGTTGTTAGAAGACAGCAGCTCCCGGTCTCCCAGTCCATTTTTAAATAGCAAATCATTAAAGAGTCCACATGCTGTTTCTCACTATGTTTAGTTTCATGATTCTCCTTGTTGCAAGAGATAGAATCTGCATTTTGGTGAGAAATGCTAAGCAAAGTATTCCATAATTTTCACTTTAAAAGGATACAAGAATCACTAGCTCCTTACAAACTCGACGTATTCAGCACACGTACAAAAAAATTTAAACAAGTCCTTTTAAGGCTGCATAGCTTCTGCTTAAAAAAAAAAAAAAAACAACAAAACACAACCCTCACATATTTGCTGGACTGGGTTACGAGTGCTTCCCAGAGCTCTTCTCTGTCCTTGTTCGAGATTCAAAACTGTGCTCTGCACCCATATGCACGGGAACAGAATCCCACCTCATTCCTCTCCATGGAGGAAAGGATGGCTGGGAGACGTTTCTTATCCTCTGCAGAATTCTTATTTAAAGAAAAAGAAATGCTTTACAAATGGTACATGTATATATTAAAAAATAATTAAAAAAAAAAGGAATTGAATTAGTCATTGCACTAAAACTACAAGCTGTTTTTTGCCCCAGTGACACTAAAGCTCAATTTTTATTTTACCCAATGCACTTGACTACCAAGCTGTGTTTACTTAAGTTCTGCATTTCCTGCCCTCCTAACATTAATGGCCCAGAAGGCCACTTGTTACATAGGATCTGACGTCTCAAAGTGATCTGCCCTCATTGTAAGTACAGTCCACTCAACAGAAAAGTTTGGGAGATGAAAATACCTTATAACTTTTTTTTCAGATTTGATGTCCTCCAGCACATTTTGTATCCATGGATACACACGGCTCTCTTTTTCACTTACTTGGAGCAGAGTATGAGACTTTGAACAGATACACACAATGCTAACAGTCCTCTACGCACAGAAACCACAGTAAAATTCCTCAATGCAAATCTTTTAAAATCTAAAATTGTTCAGTGAAAACCAATGCTTTTTGTGAAGCTCCATCAGTTTTGGCCAGAATGTATATTTTTTATTCCAGGCAACATTTACGATGAGAGAACACATGAAGGACCACACGGAACGGGACAGGGAACACAATCTAGCAGAGAAGTTGCCCAGGATCACCCTGCTTCCAGAGCAGAAGCCTCCCAGCTCCTAATTCAAGTTTATTTATGCCTAGCCTGTGATTTATTTGATGCCATCACTATGCTTTTATTGAAAGAACTCTCTTTTCTGTTTATTCCCTTGATGTATTTGCTAACAATAATCACAGTCTTCTCGTCTTTCCTTTTGCTAGACTAAGCAAAGTTATTCTCCCCCATTCCTCAAGATCACAGTACCTCTATTTCCTGGAATGTTTTCTTACAGTTCTTCCAGACATTAATTCATCTCTCTTGAACAGGGAATATTAGAAACATTCTCAGGTCCCCAGAGAAACTGCAGTAGCGTCCTATGCAGTGGTGTAAACACTTCCTCTATGAAAATCTGACAACCAATACATCAGCCAAGGCCAATGCTGAGAAAAGAACAAAACACACAAGCTCCACAAAAGTACAGCAACCAGTAAGGATAACCATCAAATTACTCTGGCACAGTTCGGCTATGGTTCCTCTTCTGTTCATCATTATTCTTCGTCTTTAATAAAGACTTCCTTGTTGTAAAGCATTTCACATAACTGATGTCAAAATAATCTGTAGGTGCCTGAGTCACACTTTTGCTCCCTCTCAGCATAAGAATTATTGTTATTCCTGAGCTGTGTGAGCAGCTCCGAAATGACTGATTCACCGAAAAGGACTGAGATTTTTTTTAATTATAATTTTTTTGTGTGTCAGGCCCTTACTGTAATGTGGGACGATGTCTAGTGACACAACCGACCAAGACTTGCAGAGAGAAACATACACAGGACTTTGGATAGTATTCTTATGGTCATATAGGGATGGATATCATGGTTCTCAGGATCCAGGTGAGACCATGTGCGCTTTTATGATGAACCCATTATTTGTATCAGTTTCCTCTGTAAAGAAACAAGCCTTGCTTTTGACAGCTTTCAGAGAAGCCTTTAACCTCCTAGCAAGAGCATGCTTCATAGCATCTCTGCATACCTTTCATTCACAGTTAATCCTACATTTACATCTTCAACAAAACATCCTCTGTACAGTTCTGCAAGTTTAGGGACTTACGATTTAAAAAAATTAAAGTTTCATCCATTTTCACTCCCTGATCCCTTGTAGTTAAGTTAATTACTTTAATTACTTCTGATTGTATTTTGTTCACTTACCTATTTGAAATGAATTAAATGGCAAGCATATGTTCAAGGACTGTTTTCACTGATAGCTCTTCTACAAGGTCATTCCCACATACAAAAACTAAGCCTGAGACAGAGTGATCTTCTCATTCAGTAACTACAAGGAAGAGAAATATATTGACTACTACATCCAGAAATAACTGCCATTATTAATAGTATCTTCTCCAAGAAACAAAAATTTCCCATAAACATGCATATCCCAGTAGTATTTCCTTCCCTGGTAACATAAGGGCTGTTAGACTGAATCTAAACTTGGCTTCAGGACTTCAAGGCAGATGCCTAAAAGGATCCCACTGCACCTGATGTCTTGGAATCACAGAATGTCCTGAGTTGGAACAGACTCCTAAAGACTGAATCTATCAGATCCACACAGGACTACCTAAAAATTAAATCTGTCCTGAAGATGTAAAACAAAAGATGGGAAACTTCCTGTGTCTTTGCCCATTCACCAGAAGGCCTTCCAGGCCTCAAAACTGGGATAATCTTCTCACCACACCCACACCATTTGGGGACCTTGTGAACAGATTGGGAAGCACGACACAAACTGTTGTTTATCTCATAACAAACGCATTCAGAATCCATTTCTAATGTGCTCTTAGTGACAGAAAACTTGAGAATTTCAGAAACTTCAGGAAGTTTTTTTAAAACTTTTTAAGTTTGTGGACCTCCCTGTCAAAAATTGTCAGATAGTTAGACAATTTAATACAAGACTCCTACCTACTTGAGACAGGTGCATACGGAAGGACAAGTTTACAGGTGATTTAAAATTGATTTGGCAATTCAAAAGCAATTCTCATTTTTGTAGTCTAACAAGGGCAGCTCTAAGAAATCTCAGTATAGTTAACATTCATTAACACTTTGCATGAGTCACTATTTCAAAATGCCTTATGCTATACTTAAAACCATATTGGCATACATTTCCTTTTAACATTTTGTTAGGTGCCACCAAAACTTTAAAGCCCTGGGGAAAATGTTGTAGGGTTAGAGCTGAAACACTTGCACTTTAAACAATGAGGCATAGAATATCTGTTATTTTCTTCTCCATTCAGATACATGAAATGTCAAAAAGAAACTAACAAACAAAATAACACCCAACTTTACTTAACAGACATCAAATTCTACAAGTATAAATCCCATTTACAAATACAACATATCCCTGGTGAGAGCAAACAGAACAAGTTCCACAGCACAGCAAACAGATAATGGTTTCAAGTCATAACTGTAGCCATGCAAGAGAGCAATAAAGTCAATTTGAATGGATAATGCTTGCAACAGATTTTCATATTTTTTGCTCTTTTAAGTTTGGCAAAATAGAAAGAACAGCATCAGTAAAGTACATGAATTAAGGAGAAGAAGTTTGCATTATTTCTAGTTCCTCTACCTGTAGAGGCAGCAGATTGTTCTCTTACAGGATCATGCTTCTTCAGAGGAACAAGGCTGATGAGAGCATCTAGTTAAAATACTGGAAATAAAAACAATAACCAAACAAACAACCCATGAATTGGAAAGGCCACAAATGGCAGTGTTCATCTCCATGGAGAATGCTGCGGCATTGATGTGGGCTGATAGGCTCAGGCTCAGTTAAAGCTGGAGTTGGGGGAGGGAGCAGGGCTGTGGATATTCCCTTGACTTCAGGCCATGATATGAGCTCCTGCCACCCTGCTCCCCCACACAGCCATTTGTTTCCACCACACCTGAAGCTCACTTCTAGGTAAAGCCATAAGAAGGAGGCAGAAGCACACAAAGACATCCATGCAGAGAGCAAGCTTCACTTCTTCAGCCAAAACAAAATGAAAGAGAAAGACCTGGATCAACATCAGGGCAGCAAAAGTGCAGTTTAAGCTAAAAGATCACAGTGCCCCAAGAACAAATTCAGTCAGACAGACAAAAATGACTACGAGTCAATGAGTTCTGGAAGAGTCCTCCAACAGAAGGAGTAAATTGAAGAAAAGCTGCTTCTTAGGCAGAGCTCACTGCTTTGTGTTTATGTAAGGGATTACATGCTGCTCCTTGCAACAGAAAGGGGCAGGAATACATGGCCCAGGAATACTCCCGTCTTACATTCCTAGATACTGTTCAAATGGAATTTTGTTAAACTTTCTAAATATTTTCCTTTCAAATAAATCACTTTTAAGCTTCAAGGAAGTATGAAGAATTCTAGCCTCAAAGGAGACTGATGTTCTTTATATAAAGACAAAGTTACATCAAAACAGAACAAGCTTTCTTCAAAACCTTTGGGAAAACGGTCAGAACCCTAATTTGCCAAACATGAGTAATAATTGCATTTGTTACCAGAGCACTTTTATTGCTTGCTAGTGCCATCCTTTTTGAGGACAAACCAGATTCTCAAGAGAACTATAATTAATAGATTCAGTCGAGAGATCATTTCCTCTAGTCCCTCTGCAGTGCTAAACAGACTAAGTCTCCAGGAAATAGAGTAAAGAGCGAGTGCTAAAAAAAAAAATCCATGTCTGCTGCAGACAGGAGAGAGATGTGCACTGAAGCAACAGGTGACAGGAAGATGTTTAAAGAAACTCAAGAAAAAGCTACTCTTCCGCCCCATACAATCTTCCTCGGTGCTTAAGTTAGATCTATGCATATTTACTAAGAGTGGAAGTACATGCTTCAGCAATCATTTAAGAATTAACTTACATACATTTAAGAGAGTACAAGCCAATGGGAAATGTACACGAGTCAGGAAACTACTGAACAGTACTGACACGTATAAGAACATGAGACTAAGAAGTGGCCTATAAGACCATGGGTGACTCTCCTGACAATGTAAAATGGAAGCAACATTTTTTATCTTGCAGTAAGGAAGAGGTACACGAGCATTAAAAGAAAGCACCAGAAAACAGGCTCTCAAAATTAATGACCTGAAACCTTCAGGATAAATCATTTTTATGCATCAGATTCAGACTACATGCTGCAAAAGGGACGTCCTTGAAGCACAGCTGTGAGCAAAAAAAGCATCAATGCTATTACTTTATTTGCTTTAACTATATGTTGCTACTTAATTTTTTCTCCATGGTGGCTTTATTCCTGGAACTTCTGCAATTACTTCTGTCACTGTCAGAGCTGCAACTTTCTAATAATTTTTGGTGAAAGACAAAATTAACCACTGAGAAAAAATGCTTTTAAACAACAGTATTTTAGGGAATTATCCAAAACTCATATGCGAGCTCTCAATTAAAAAAAAAAAAAAAAAAAGCAAACACTGAAACCAGAAGTCACTATTAAAGCATTATGTCAAGGAAGGTAACCTTGTTAGGAGGTGGCAAGGAGCTCTGTTGTTAACAAAACACAAGAAATCCCCATACTCATAAAGAAGACATTTCCAAATGAATAACTAAAGGTGATCTCAACTAGATAATTGTATTCATGCAAGACAGAACAGCTTTTCTGTTGCACCCTGAAGAGGCAAACGTGTGATTCCCTCACTCTGTCCCATGTGGTAGCTAAGCTGTGACATTAAAAACCAACTAGATAGGTTGAGTGGGTAAACTTGTCAACAACCTCAAGTGAAACCCTACCAGCAGAAAAATTAAAAGAAACCAAACCAAACAGGATATGTAAATACAGCACTAAAATGCACACTGATATGCAACCAGTAAGTTCAAACACACACACACACACACACACACACACACACACACAAGAAAGACATAAGACAGACATACTTGTGATTATGAGGTTCTCTTTTCCAGAAGAAATTTCTCCTTTTGAGTGCAGCATCTCACTAAGGCAATGGGAAGGTAGGTCTGCCTTCTGGCTTGGCTTCTGTTCTCATGGCTGTGTCAGCAAGCTTGCTATAGGCCAGTAAGTTTTAGATGAATTTATAGCTCAATTCCTGAGTGCTGCTCTTCAGTAACATTAAGCAAGCAAAGTTGCAGCTGAAGCCACCAGAAACTAGCAACCTACAGGACTAGTGAAAACCAAGCCACCAATCATTACTTGAAGAGTCAGCTGAAAGGACTCAGTATTCAGTAACTACTCACAAGCGGACAGGGCTTTCCTTCAGTTCCCTTTTGAGTCTCAACTCAATTTCTCTAGTTCTTCTACGCATTACTGCATCCTTTCCAGAAGGGAACTTAGCAGCAGAAGGGGCACCAACTTTTTACGTGGGCAGATAGTGATAGGACAAGGGGAAATAGCTTTAAACTAAAACAGGAGAGATTTAGTTTAGATGTTAGGAGGAAATCCCTTACTCAGAGGGCAGGGATGTGCTGGCACAGCTGCCCAGAGAAGCTACGGTGCCCCAACCCTGGAGGTGCTCAAAGCCAGGTTGGATGGGACAGCCTGAGCTGATGGGGGAGCAGCCCTGCCCATGGCAGGGGTTGGGGCTGGGTGGGCTTTGAGGTGTCTTGCAACCCAAACCATTCTGTGATTCTATGGTTATGTGTGCCCAGAGCAGCCTTCAAGTAGTGGCCACTGAAGAGCTGGTGCCCCTGTGATGACAGACTGCTCTGCACATACTGGGCATTGAGAAGGACACCAGCTGAGCCATTTGCAAAGCTGTATCTGTGTCCTCACTGGAATATGGTGTCCCCACTGCTCCCCAATTGAAACAAATGGGAACACAGCCGCAGCGTGCTACTCCTCAAGAGCAATGGTCCTAACCTTCTGTCTTCAAGAGATAGGCTTATGTATGATACCAATGAGCCTGAAACACCACTCACAGGGCTGGCACCATCCAACCCACGTGCAGCATAGCACAGACAAAAACACAATCCTGCATGCAAAGAAGCCTAATGATAAAATATAACTATAATGAGGTGAAAGTCAATCAGCAGACATTTGTTTCCTACTTTTTCTTCAAGCAGAGAAGGTCTGGGGAGAATAAAAGACAGCTCACAAAATGAACCTGCTTTGATCAACTCAGTCAAAAATGCCTGTTCCTCATTTGCTTATTTGGATCCTGATTGCAGTTATATATTTGTTTAAGTACCTAAACATATACGAGTCAGAGCATCTGTTCTTACCTTGCTCTGCTCATCTTATTTCAGTTGCACTCATGCTTGCTTTAAAATGAATCCACAAAAATAGGAGGAGGCCAGACCAGGTAGAATCAGAGAGCTAATATGAATAGTAAGGCACATTAATTCCTCATGGTAACTCCATTAACTGCAGGTACTTATCCGAGAATAAATATGACCTGCTAATCTCCCCTTGCTTTTGCATGCTTAATAGACAAACAACAATTCTACTAATTTAGCAGAAATACAAATAGTATTACCAATAGCTGAAAAAGAAATTTTTATGCCAGAAAACAGCAAGATGAGTCACCATGAAAACAAGACAGTTATTTGCTAAAACCAAGGACACACACAGACTTCTAATGCTCTTACCTCTGATTATACCAAAAATTCCTTAAACACTACCAAGCAAGCTAAGTGCAAGTTCTGCTCCTAGCAGTTCCTAAGTTTGATTTCATTATAAGCTATGGAAATCATATACATAGAAAGGAGAAAGAGCAGCATAAATGTTCAACTCTAGGAACCTGTCTGCTTCCTTAAAGTAGGATATGCTTTGCTTCTGATTTTCAGTTATAAAATACATCTCTAAAATGACAAGATATGTTTCAGATGCACACTTTGCTCTAAAATGTTCAACTAAACTGTTAGCTGATTACAAGAGAGAAAATAAAACATGTATTTGCCTTTCAAAGCAAGAAACACAATATGACATATTTTTAATGCTGCTCTCTCCAGTATAGATTGCATCACAGTATCACCTCATACAAAAATATCAGCGGTTTTAAAGCAAATGTGTAGGACATGCTGTTTCAGTGAAATCAAGAATGGAAGGAGGATTCAAACTTCTTTTGAACACAAGAGAATTACTGAATTATTGAGAACTAAAAGAAACAGATTAAAGATGTTTGATAGAATCCTGTTTTTCAATTGCAGTAACTATTAAAGACTTCTGTATCGGAGCTAGAAGGGAGGCACATGGAGCACACAGAAGAGAATGAATGATGCAACAGTGGAGATGACATACAAATGGAAGTGGAAAGAGGAAATGTATGAAAATCTACTTTAAACAAAGACCACATGTGCAAGCCTAAGAATGCTGAAACCATTCTCACCCCTGTTAAGCAGCCACGTGAATGCCGGTATTTTCAGATGTAATCATTTAAGTCTACTCCCATAGCATGAGCAAAGTTGCAGCACTGCGGAAAATTTCACACAGAGCATTTGTAATATATGCTGTAAACAACACATTAATCCTTGTGAAAGGCAAACTTGACACAGACCAAAACAGAACCCTGAAGAGAAGAACAGTGGCAAGAAAGAGGTTCAAACACCAAATCAGATGTCTCTAACACACAACATCATGCAATGGCAATCCATATAAGCCAAGGGGAAAGAAAAAGGAAGAGAGAGAAAGAGGGAATCATTTTCACTTCAGTGTTCTACATCTTTGCAACTGAAGCCCTCCAACACAAGTGAATTTGAAGGGTTCAAAACAGAGACTCAGCAAAATTAAACAAATTATTAAGAAGAGAGAACCATATGAAAACCTTAGGAGAATTCTATTAAGCCTGTATTGAAGAATGTGCATTAGCAAATTAAATATGGACACATAAAACTTGAGAGAAGAAGTAGAAAAGCCTGCTATTTCCTGTTACTTTTAGTGGAAGGAATGCCATAAACTGCAAAACATAACACAAAGTATATAATTATTTGTACCTAGTTGTATTATATTTATTTTAACACCAAAGATGTAGTGCGGGCTAGAAAACTGATTAAAACGTCTCAGAGATCACTTAAGAGAGCTTAAAAAGCCATCCTTGGGAACGTGTTACTAAAGGAAAGGAATTCAACGATGTTTCTGCAGATGGAATTCCTTTTTCAGGCATGAATTCTAAGCAAAGGGCAAACGATTTAAACAACTGGTACAAAATAAGCCAGAAGAAAGATATATGTAAACTCTGCTTAACGTTACATGCAAGTTAAGGTATAAGGTACCACATTTATAGTCATGCATAGAAACTGTAAGGGCTTCCTGGCAGAATCATTCCTAGACAAACACTTTGGAGTTATGCTTAGGGACAGAAAAAAAAACAGCTCAGTACTCAGTAGGCACACTCTGTGTTTATTTCAATTACTCTCTATTAACTATATGGAAAAAAATAATGACCTTTACTGTTTTCAGCCCTCCAGAAAGAAAAAAGAGCTGCAACAGTATATATAGGAGACTTTTGCTGTGTGGTAACAATTAACAAGTATCTTCTGTTGGCAACAGTGCATGAAGAAGCACGCGCCTTAGGCTTTATCTGGCTAAATTCACAGGGCCAGCTAATAGAAAAGGTATCTTGCTAAACTCAGCTGCGCAGACCTGAGAGTCACTGAAAGACAATACATCTGAGAATCCAAAGCATCATATCACCTCAGCACTTTACAGAACACGTCTGAATGCCACTGTGACATATTTAAAATGACTAACATAGGTCTCGCTCACCTTCATTTCAGGTGGCCTGCAGCCACACAAATACAGAACTAGATGACCTTGAATGCATAACAGCATAAATGAAAAGTAATATAAACTGGTGTGGCACAGAATGGGAAAAGCCTAAATTCACCCCATTACAGGATGGTACACAGACTTCGTCTCAGAGATGGCCTAAAAGACACACTGGCATCTTGAATTTATGGTAGAAAATACAGTTCCAGCATTGAAGAATTTAAATACTCTCCAACTACTATATAGTCCTCTCAGGAAGTAAGGTATATGGTTCTGCTAATCACAAGCACCACTAGCAACAAAATCTCCAGATTCATAAAGAAAGAATCAATAAATTTCTCATATAAAAGAAGGAAGGCTTCCACACACTACAGAGCCATCAGGTAATTAATTGAAAGGGTCACTTCTGATGCCATGAACTACCTTTACTTGGATGATTAGTCTCCATTAGTGAACTGACAGCAGAGAAAACTTCCCCCAGAAAATAATTAGCCAGAAAGTAATGGTCATCTGATAAGCAATCAGCAAAGACAATGCCATCCTTTCTGTAAACATGACCAACACAGACTTCGGAAATTTAGTAACAAAAATATTTGACAAATTGCAGTTTGCTTTTCTTTACCTCTATTCTTTGTGATTTCAGGGGAGATTAACACCTCCTGTTGGAACATTTTTATCTTAAATTCCCATAAGCACACAATTTGATATTCACACAATCTGTGCATGTGATCATGTGTGGAAAATACTGACTAGAAAGCAGATGCATTCTGTAAGAATGTAAGAATCAAGTTCTCAACTTCACATACCATCAGTCTGTTTTCCGTGCTGAATTTCAGATTTATGTCTGTTTAAGAACAGACTTAAATACATTTCAGGACAAGGTCATGCAGGAAAATTACATACAGTTTATACTGATCTACAGTGCCACACATGTGGGAGCAGGTGAGTTCTGTTGCTGTTTGTTCCTGGATTGCTTAGGCTCAATAGAATCATTAAGGTTGGAATCATAGAATCTGTAAGGTTGGAGAAGATTTCTAAAATCATCTAGTCCAACCATCATCCCATCCCCACCATGCCCACTAACCACGTCCCTCAGTGCCACATCCACATGTTCCCTCAACACCCCAGGGCAGTGTCTCCACCACCTCCCTGTTTCAATGTCTGACCACTGTTTCTGAGAAGGAATTTTTCCTAATTCCCATCCTGAACCTCTCCTGATGCAACTTGAGGCCATTCCTTTTCACTCTATGTACAGCATACACAGCATGTTTGCACCACTTGTCCAGGTGTGCTTAGATACTGAAATAGGCCATGCACCTGAATATAAAAGCACCCATGAGTCAAGACCACAGAAACAGGCATTTGGGAGAGGAAGCAGTCAGCACACTGGGGTTCCCCATTACTCATATCTCTGCTTGCAGCTAGCTCAACATCATCTCCTGTATTCTGCCACAAGTTCCTCAGTACCAAGCTCTGCACTACAACAAATCAATCACCTTTTTTTGATTAAAAAAAAAAAGGTAATTTTCCTGGGCATGGGACACGTTTCAACCATGCAATATGCACAGCTACAAACACTGATGTTACAGGGGTACATAATTGTGGCATGCAAATATCAACGGCAGCCAGAAAAGATACAAAACGTGAACAGTTTACCAAGAGGAAAAAAGGAAATATATAAGGGCAGAGTATCAAAAAAAGGATGTTTTACCCAGAGGTCACTGGAAAGTGAGACAATTTGCCAAGGGAAGCAGCGGGTGTGGCTTCTGCGCAGTGTGGGACCCAACATCTGTTTCAAGACCCATGACATACTTCAGTAAGGAAAGAATGGGCTGCAAGCATCTATGGCTTTCCTCCTGCACTGGCTGAGGTTTGCTTTGTCTTTTTTTTTTCTTATAGACAGCAGTACGTATCACGTACATTCAAGACCCCCTCCCTCCCACAGTGCTTAAGTGTATTTTCAAATGTTGTAAGTAGACTTAGTACCTGTATTTTTAAAAAAGAAAAAAAAAAAAAAAAACACCTTCAGATTTTTTTTCCACAGCTTGTATTTAAACACCAAAGTGCTTTGCAAGGCTCAGAGCATGTATTAAAAGGATCAGACTGGAAGAGATGCAGTAATCTACTCAAAATGAGAAGAATTTTAGCCCGCAATGGTACTGCATCCATATGTCAAGTCATGCAGAGATGAGCATTAACAGGAGCTCGTACAGACCATTGGGTAAAGGGAGAATGTAATCAATATTAAACACCACCTAATTTATGTCTCTAAATCAAATCTGACAGCCTAGACAACACAATAAGCTTTCTAAATCCATGAACGTTGGCAAAATTCATGTACTTATCAAGGTCAAGAAAAAATAACTGCAAACTTCAGGAGATACAGACACTCAAGCCAAAGTCTGGGCGCTATAGATCAGATGTCTACAGACATGCTCAGTCATCCAAGATGCTTGATTTAAAAAACAAGTAAAAATATATATACCTATGTGTTCATCTATAGTAAACAAAGAGGCTGAAGACTGACTATAAACCAGGTGAAATACATGGTACAATACTGACATAAAATCACAGGCTCATCTAGGTAGTGTAGCCTTGGCAGGCTGATAATCAGGTGCAGATAAACTAGTGCACAAAAAATACCTGGATTAAACTCTATTTTAAAAATAATCAGTTCAACTGTAAGGTAAAATACCAAGCAGATTCCAGTATCACTTCCAAAGACTTATTCAATTGCTCCAGAATGCAAAGCATCCCCCTATGGAATTACAGCAGACCGTGGCACAGGTAGCTATAATTAGTACTTGCTCTTCCTGCCTACCTGAAAGCACCATGGCTTGGACAGACTCACACTCCACTCATGTTGCCTTTAGCAAATGAACACGACCTTGCAGTCTATGTAGCCATTGCTGTAATATTCAGTTTCTCTTTAGGAGGTCCTAACGCTTTTTGACTTAGTAGAGGATATATTCAGGAAATCCTTTCAACTGTGCACTGTCGATAATGTCTCAGATAGCAATCAGTAGGAAGAAAAACATTACTTAGTTTTCTTTTTCTTCTTGAGCCAGTCAGTCCAGATAAGACCCAGGCACCTCCCACGGGAGCACTCAGGTTTGACACCCCCATAGAGAAAGTGAATGTGAACCACGTGGCCTCATCAGCCAGGGTGTGCTGCAGAAAAGTGTTCAAGTTCTTTTTGTGAGTAACACAATGCATGCACACCTCCTTTATTCCCTAGACAAGAAAAAGCCATTTCACCTCCTGGAGTAAAATGGCTTTCTGTATTCTCAAATATCACAGCCAGGCAGGAATAGAATGAAATGCAAACTTGGAGTATATTTTTTGTCCAAGCCAACGAGAGCTCGGCCACGCTGCTGCTGCAGGAGCAGACATGCCACTGGAAGGAGAGAAGAGGTCAGCACCCTCCTGGCCACTCCACTCAGCGAATGACAAGGGTATGTGGCACATAAGGGACAGTAGTTCAGAAGAATCATCTGCCTGGCTGTCCCTCCTTCCAGAATGGTGCAGGCTGATGATTTTTGCCACAGGTGACCTTACTGCTCCCACGGACCTTGTCAGTATCATAGAGAATGAAGTCTCATTCGCGCAGCAGCCTCACAAGGGAATATTGCTGGTCCTCTCAAGAGATGTGAAAGCAGTAGAAAATTGTCAGGTGAGTAAACAGCTCTATCAAAGTCAAAGGATTGTGCACCTCTCTGAATGAAAGTCCTGAAGCTCAAGTCACACCATTTTATTAAACAGCATCTCTGTAAGTACTATTACAAGATCTGTAGCCACTTTGCACTGATAGATGATATTAGATAAGGACAGGCAGAGGAAACCTAATGAAAGGGCAGCTTTAGCTGAAGGCCACCACTACTGCTCACAAGGACACCTCTGTTTCCAGCCAGTCTCTGGGGACAGACCTAACAGGGCCCACCTCGGTGCAGCTCTGCATCTGACTTGAGAAGTCTTGCCAAATGCAACCTGCATCACTCCCCATCTCCTCCCCCCACACACGAGAGAAAGGCAGTTCATACACAAGTATGCGTGGAGAGCCTTGGGAACACATTAAGAGTTCAAGCACTGTAAAAATATGAGCAAATCTGAATTGAAATCTGCTTCATGCAGCTTTCCAAAAGCCTATGAGACACACAAGAGCTCATTGCATCCCTTCCTCCTGACTCCTCACTGTTAACTCCCCGCTGCTTTGCACGGACAATAAAAGCTGGCTGGACATACTTCAGAGTCCATCAGTCCCAATCAAAGTTTGGCCTTGGTGCTCACAACGGAGTGACAAATAGTGCTCGTTTCCTATGTTTATATACGTTCTTAAGGGATTAGCAATAAAAGCACTTTCAAATGATCACGTTTGCAACATGAATCATCACCGTCAATTGGAATTTCATCCAAAATGAAGAAGGAAGGATTGGACTCAACAGTGAACCCAAGCTTTACTCCTTCAGCAAACAGTGCCACGTGCATGCAGTTAGTGAGAGGATGAGGGCAGGATGCCAGAAGGTGAACATGCAACCACTGCTCTCCTTCTAGCCATCTCTCCTGTAACTTGCTTATCTGATGAATTTGGAAGTGTTCTTCACAGTTTCCTAATTAGAAAAAAACAACAACAGAGTGAATTAACCTTTTAGAACTAGTTAACTTTGTCTTTGAGTACTCTGGGCATTAGAAAATATGCAGCTGTCTCCTATGGAGCAGAGACGTTTAACTTCTGGAGCTTGGTGGACACGAACCTACTCTCATGCCTGAATCACACTGCACCATGACTGACTGCAAGAACACAGTGCAAGTGGTCAGCACATACGCTGTTGGTCTCCTGCTGTGCTCCATTCCTGCTCTGCTCCCTTTTGGAGAGCCTGTGGGGAATGTGAAGCAACCAGACAAACGGCCCCAGCGACAGCAGCCTACTCACAGCAGCCCTTCTCCTGGAGGGCCACCCAGCTTTTTCTCATTGCAAGAGTGGTGGGGAAAGAGTCCAGGATGCGCCAAGGAAAGAACAGCTGGGGACAGCCTGCAACTGCAAGGACAACTTGTGCACTCTCACGTCCATTCCCAAAGGGCCCTGTTGAACTGACAGGACAGGATGAGCCATCTTGGCAAGTTTCATTCAGCCATGGGGCAGCTGAGTGAGTTGCTCTAGAGCAAAAAAAGAACTTGACGGTATTAGTGCTGCAAAATGAATTTCTTGCAGGGTTTATTATCACCACTGTACTAAATGTGGTCTGCTTGTGATATCTAAGAGTTGTTAAAATCTACATGGGGTTGAAGGCTTAAGTCATAAAGCAACGTGTCTTGAAGGCAGGAACGCAAGCAGCTCTGAAAACAGATTCTTGCAAAAGGCAATCAAATCCACAGGAGCATGTCAGTACTTGGGTCCTCCTCACAAAGCATTTTACAGCTCTAGCTTACATTTTAAAAAGTGTCACCACCAATCTCACTATTGCACTCTGAATTATTCTGTAAACTATTTTTTTAACAAATAACAATTAACGTGACTACAACAAGGCGAGGAAATGTCTATTATCTTCTTTCTAATTCCTTCCATACCCCAGAAAGCATCCTGTGGCTCACCAAGTTTGTGAGGGAAACTATGACACTGTTTCTTTTGTTTTCTGCACCCTTATACTTGGACTGACCTATTTCAGATGGTAAAAATAAGCAGAAAGTCTGCCCACCTACAGACCCCACAGGGTCATAAGATAATGATAAGACAATGTCAATAATATTACTGGAGGCAGGGAAGGATCTTTCTCTTCACAAAACACATTCAAACTGGGGGTGACCGTAAGCCAACTCACACTAGTGTCCTTTAGGGATCCGGCTGTCCCCTCTTTCTAGTCATAGCTCAGCCTGGCAGAAGCCCTGGTTTCCTGCCCCAGGGAAATGCCTTGCTGCTTGGCTCCAGATGAAGTCTCTTTCAAAGCCCTGCTGCCCACGCTCTCCTATCCCCCAGTGAAAGACAGGAAGGATTTCCCTCCCAGGGCAAGCACCCTCTCCCTTGAGGGAAATCCCTTCTGGTAGATGCTGGAAGACAAGTCAAGATCAAGATTCACATGGCCATATCCAAACCAGACCACACTTCAAGCTTCCCGCTTTGCCCCACTGAGAGGTTTGTTGTGCAATCCCAAGGCTATTTTTAGTCACTTACACAGAAAACTGCATTCCAAATTACCAATGGATCTCTTGAAATAAGTATAACGCAGCTTTCTGATGTTCAAAGCCAAAATATGTGGCACTGTTTTTCATGCCTTCTATAAATGTTGCTAAGACATAAGAAACTCAAGAAATCTCACGTAAGGAAGGTGACCGCCCCTCTTCACTTCACAAAATCATTTGAAAAATGTTCCCAGAACCGCTGAAGATCTCTACATCAGTTACAGACATCACCATTTTAAAAATAGCTCATAAATCAGAGCAAATTCAGCAGAGAATAGCAGATGATTAATCAGCTAACCTAGACCTAAAAATTAAAGGGTACTGCTTGGTCAGGCAACATGTAGTGAGGGCGAGATATTATTTAACTCCTTATGAGTTATGAGTGTTCATGAAAATACTACATAGATACAAGCATCAAAGAGGAAAAAAGAGCTTTCACTGTACAGGCATAACTTTTTTCTTGTACTCGCCTTCAGTAATACATCTTTATACTCGTTCAGCTAACATTTATTTTAACTTACTTTTCACCAACAAAAATGTTCCAGTTGGTTATACAAACTCTTTACCAGTAGGAGCTCTTCTGTGAGTCAACCCCAACGCTCAATTCAACGCGTAATTGTGACATAATTATCAGTCATCCCACTCACACATAATATATGCCGTTGGTTAACAGACGATCATCACAGCAGGCACGAGAGTCTTAAGTCTTCATTTGCGTGGACTATAATTGCCAATTCACTGTGACATTTTGGAACCGCGGTGGCTGACTTCAGCTACGGGCCCCTCCAGCAGTAGGTACTAGAGTACGGAGGAGGTGGTACTGAGGACTCCATCTCCAAACCAGACAAACTTCAGAAGCTTACCTAAAGCTGCCTATAGCTCAGTCCTGAGGAGGCCATTGGCATCTGAATGGGTGCCAGTTCCCATGCTCCCGGGCTGCCCTGAGTCTCAAACCACAGAACAAAGCTGGGAGATCTGCCTCGAAAGCACACTGCAAAGCAGATGCTTCCTTACGTACTTTTATGGAAATCATGAGACTTTAATTACCAGTCCTAAAAAGCAGAAGAAAAGCCCTCCACGCAAATCACTGTAATTTGCTCTGCCAATAAATTAATTGCTATTAAATACCATAACACGGTATAATTTTTATCTCACAGCAATCAAAACAATCCAAGAACGTGATTTGTACTTAGACCGTATAATTATTCAGAGTTAATAAGAATGGCACTAAGAATGGTACTGAGTCCTTCAGGTCAACGAGCATTTCATTTTTGGTTGGGCTACTCACAGACAACACCTGTAAGCATGGACTACGCAGAGCATCGATCTTTCTAGAACCACATCCTCTAAACTAATCAGCAACATCACTTGCAAAATCCACTTATCTCCTGCATGTATAAGTAAGTGCTACGTATTACTTTATTATTAGAACATGCTGTTTTGGAAGTAAAAGTTATTCTAAAAGAGCAGCGTTTCAAAATATTAGGAGAGTTCTCAGGTGCTGCCAAATCTCCCCTTTGCTGCAACATACAGCGTGGTGGTTGGTAATGGTGAGTGGGTGGGTGGCTGGCCATCCTACTCCATGCTCTGTTGCCTTGTACTGAATGCTGCTGGCTGCGGGCACTGACAGCCGACCAGCGACAGCAGCAGTGTGCCTGCAGCAGGTGATGGCAGGAGAGCCAAGTGCAGCCATGGGAAGTACCAAGCCTGAAGTTTCATGGAGCTACCGAGAGCCACGGCTCTTCCAGATCTTCTGCGTGCTTAAATAGGTACGGGGCTATCTGTACTAAAAGAACAGGTATTCACCGGCTGCAGGAGAGTTTCCCAGTGAAAATCCCTGCCGCTGCTCATACGCGACGCAGAAGTGCCCTGCTTCTGTATGCCTGTGACAGCCGAGCGGGTATGACAGTACTCAAAAAGAAACTCGCCACCAAAACAACAAAAAACCCCAAACCTCCTTCTACTCCGTCGGCACAGGGCTTAAGGAAAGCGCAAGGAGAAGCTGACTTCCAGGGCTGACTTCCTCCAGCTCCGGGCGGGGGGACCCGAGGGTCGCTCGGCCCCGACCTGCAGCTCCACGCGGCCCCGGCATCACCGCGCGCATCAGTGCGGACGACGGCAGCATCGCAGCCCGCACACGCTCCTCTCGTGCCGCCGCTTATTTACGAGCACGGCGCAAGAGGCAGCCGGTTGTTTTTACGCGGAGGGTTGGTTTTTTTTTTGACCGAACAACTGAGAAAATGCTCCTAATAAGGTTCGCAGAAAGGAAGCGGCTTCTCAACGGCGCTAAACCTCGGCGAAGGAAAGAAAACTAAACGAAAAACGAACTCGCTCGCTATCATCCGAAGCGCGGGGGCCGGCGGGGTCGGGACAGGCAGCACCCAGGGGCGCGGGGCAGCGCCGGGCTTGGGGCGGGCAGCCCCCGGAGCCCGCTCTGCGCGGCTCCCGAGCGGCACCACGGCTTATTTCTGCTGCGGCCCAACCCCGCGCACGGGACAGCCGAGGGGAGCGGCCCCCCAGCCCCAGGTGGCCCCCAGCCCGCCGCCACCTGCTCTCGTGGTCGCCCCTCGGGAGCGGCACCCGCAGCCGGCCCCGCACGGCACTCACCGCGTAGCGCAGCGCCGGCCGCTCGCCGAACACCGAGTCCCCCATGGGTGCGGGGTTCAGCTCGGCTCAGCTCGGCTCCGTCGCTTCGGGGCTCCCGCCCGGCAGCCGCCGCTCCCGCCCCGCCCCGGCAGCCCCAGGGAGGAGGAGGAGGAGGAGGTGGAAAAGAAGGCGGAGAAAGGGGCCCCGCTCTCCACCCGCCGCTCCGCCCGGCAGCACCGGCACCGCCGGAGGAGAGCCCGATGTCCAGGGTCATCCCCCGCGGTTCGGGATGTTTGACTGCTTTCTGCATACGTGTGTTTGGTTACGCGTGATCCCGGTGTGATGGTCCTTGAGGTCCTCCTACCCCAAAACCAATTTGCGAACCCACGATTCACACGGAAAGGGAAACGAATTCTAAGTGAAAACTGCACTCTGCTGTATTATAATTAGAAGTAACTTGCCTGGGGACATTGTGGCATTGCCATCAACGGCAGTGTTTAAAATACACAAACTTCAGGCAGCAGTCACCCAAGTGAGAAGAACTGATCCTAGGCCTGGGCTGGGCTCGATGCTCTCCTGCTTCCGACCTTTGCAATCATTTCTCAGTGCTATGTAGGAACCTATCACAACCTTATGTCCCTCAGTTACCATGAGTCCTCCTCCATGGAAACAGTGCATGTGAAATTAACGAGCTTCCCTGTTTTTGTCTTACAATCCAGGCAAACATGTTACCAGTGCTCTGCCATACATGCAAACAAAGGTAATATTTTTCTTTGACACATTTGGGTTGGAACTCAGGATACCTAACCCAGAACATACAGGTTAAGCCAACGTTCCTATGCACACCACTGGCTAAGTGCTGTGCCCAACAAGCTACAGATCCTTCATAGGCCTTCATTCCCTTTGTAGGTGAAAGCATCTTAAGAGTTCCCATGCACACGGAGGACATTTTTCAGCTCACTTTGCCCTGGACAAAGCATAGAATAACTGCATTTACCCAAAAAACCCATCGTTGTCTCTTCATCTGAGCTATTCCTCTTCCTGGAAAATGTGGCGGGGAGGTATCTGTGCCACTGCAGAGAATGCATTGGAAAGCAGCACCCAACGGAAGCAAATACTGCGTACTGAACATTTCAAATCACCAGGCAAAAAGAAAGAAATAAATGGCAAGAGACAGAGTGGAGTGCCTGGTTCTCCATTCTGAAGTTCTGCTTTTTTACTTCTTTCAGTGACACTTCGCATGCACCCTCCCTTCTGAGTCCTGGTGCTTTTTTCCTCTGCCTGGCAGCTGCAAGGAAGCAGCAAAAAGCAGACCGAGATGCATGCATCACTGCCTGCTCTTTAGCCGTGTCTGCTGGCAGTGGTCTACACAAAAGGGAACACTGATCATCAAAGAAAGTCAGGATTAAAACAAAAGGTGAGGTTTTGCAGGTTGAGCGAGTCTGCCTTGGCAACTGATCGTAATCAAAAAGCAGCTCAGCCTGTAACCCCTCTGCATCCCTCCACCTCCTGCCATTGTCTCTTCAGGTGTCCACTGCAAGGTAATGCAGCACAATGAGTGCACAGCTTGCTCCTGTGCAGCAGGCTGGGTCAGCTCACCAGGGAGATGTGTGCTGGAGCTGGCACTTCTTTCACAGTGGCAAGGAAGGAGTTGTGGTCAGAACTCAGCAGAGAGTTGTGCATTTACTGCATGTGCTGGTTGTTTGGGTTTGCTGTTTTTTTTGCTCACACTACCAAAAATAAAAATAAAAAAAGATTTTTCAAATATTTCCATTCTTAAATCATAAAACATTGGCTAAATTGCATGTTTCACAACTGCAACAGTGTAGTTCAGTGCTCTTCTGCACCTAGTAACAAAGTTCAAAAGCCAGACCCTATGGCCAAGGAAGACCTGACTTCACATTTCACAGCATTTGGAGCACAACCCTAATGAGAAATGAACACTCCAGGCAGAGCTGTGCTACTCAGTTTCTTGCCATCACCTGCCCCTACTTTAAGCCATTTTGCCCCTAGCATTAACATGCTGATCCCTCACAGATCCTTCAGACTAACTTTCCCTTTTTCACATTCATTTATGCTTTGTCCCCATGTTCCTTCCAGATTTCCTTCCTCCTTTATTGACCTGATAACAGCTGCCCAACGGATGCATGCAAACCGTGTTAGAAAGTGCATGCCTCTTAGAAGTTCAGCTTCTCTTAACATGTCTTACAAAGCATAATAGTTTATTTCCTGCATACTCCCTCAGGCTACTCAATCAAGAAAAAGCTATACAAAACAGATTATTTTTTTCCAGTAAATAATTGTAAATATGTTGAATTGTATGTGCCCTTCCATTTTCTTCTATTTTCCACAGTTCCCATTGTGGTTGTTCCCTATGCTGCTTTAAGAAGCTGTACTGCATGCATTATACCTACACAGTAAAACCTCTCTTTTTCTCCTATTTATCACTCACTGTTGACAACAGGAGAGAAGAACCAACAGTGTTTCTGCTACACTTTAGTTGCTTCCAACCTAGCATCTGGTAAATGAGTAAGTGAGTTTTACAGTGTTGATCATTGCTGATGCCAGTTTTTGCTTTTAGGGATTTTTTTTTTCCCAGTATTGCTGTGCAGACTGAGTGCTTTCTCCACACTAATTGCTCTAAAACAAAAAGAAACCAGCCCTACAGCTGCAGACAGCAAGCTACTATGATACTGTAGAGGAACGGCTTCTCTGCTTCTCTGACACGACTCCTGGAACAAATGACTCAAGCTGCCCGATGTCACATCAGATGACGTGCAGAAAAATGCACCCTATAAAGGAGAGGGAAGGCAGCTCGGTTCCTCCTCCCTAAATTGAAACACTCATCTTGAAACTGCATCTCAGGTTATCATCCTAGGCCTCCCTACAACAAGGGAAGAAGCATCCATAGGACAGTTTCTGACATTCAAGGTAGACATCTGAAACAGGTCAGATCAACTGCTGCGCAGAAATGCCTGCCCAGGACACTCAGTGCAGATGTCTGCCCCTCGGGGTGGGAAAGCCTGTCCTGGGAGCTGTGAGGTACAGACTCAATGTTTACATCTCACTTAGAACTTGCAAAAAGGGTCTTAACAGCCACTACCTTGATTGTTTCTTTATTCTGGTAAACAGCAGTGCTTACCTGGTGTGAAAACAGTCCACATTTTCAGGTGAAAGAGCTTCAAACAAGCATAAAGGTCTTGTTTTGCTTGACCTTTTTAATAGCTTAATTAATGCAGCTTCCACACAGAGCTAGTTCCAAATCTGGAAAAGGCTTGCCTCTGTGGCTGCTGAACCAGGGCCAAGCGTGATACTGGCAGCACACTTCTTCCTTAGGGAACCAGCACTTTTCTTATTCTAGATAAATACTCATTTGGTCAGTTACAGTGTAAGTTGATTTCCCAAAAAGAGGAGAGAGGAAAGATGATGGACAAGTAAGTGAACTGCAGCATCATCCATTAATGGACACTAGAAAGTAAGGAATTAAAATTCAGGGGTAATACACTGCAAAAATCCTTTGTTCAGAAATAGCCTTTTTTTTTTTTTTTTTGCTTTGTTTCAGAGAAGTTCTTATTTGCTATCTATCAAAATATATTGATAGTTTCTCACTGGTTTGTAACAGAACTTAGGGAAATGGTACGTAATGCTTGCAAAGAGTGAAGTGCCATCTCACCTCACTTAAAGAGATGCCTTTTCACAACGGTGACATATATCTTCGTAGACAAAGTAATTCCTATTTAAAAATAACTCTATTGCTCTAATTTTGTGCGTATCTAAAGCCCATTTCTATGAGATCTGGTGCACTGGAAGAGCATGACACCACTACAGTTCTTAAGGCACGCAGGTGTCTGAGTGTTATTCCTATCAGCAGTGAATAAGCTGAAGTTTTATTTCTAGGGAGTCAATAGAAAGCAGCAGAGGTTGTGTTCCTCAAACACAACCTCTCCAGGTGGTACAAGCAGAGAGGAATCATACTCTGTGCACACCCACATCATGGTCCAGCACTCTCCAACTCTGCAGAGCCTGTGAGAGGAAACTAGGCCCCAGACTTCTCATTCAAATCTGCAGAATGCTCTGAAGAGAGGCAGGAGCAGCATCTGTTCTTAGGAATGGCAATGCTAAGCCGCTGCTATGAGGAAGAGTCTTCCCTACACCTTTCCCCACACCCACACACGAGGAAAGCCAGTGCTACCAGTGCTTGATGGGCACCATTTGGGAAGGAGCAGCTGCAATGCACAAAACAGCCCTAGGGCCAAAACCAGTAAGTATCCAGTGTAAGAGACAGACACTCACAGAAACCTCAGGCTAAATCTTTTCCATAAAGGAAGTCTGCTAGCACACTAGCATTGATGCCACTGGCACTGAAATTTCACTTGTGCGTTTCATTCTGGTTACTACACTCACCATTTTTTTCATCCAATAAATCACTATAGTCTTTAACTTTTAAGTCACAGAACAATGTTCTGTATGTGACACCACGCATTACTGCACTATCAGTTACCAACAGCTTGGCACAGAATCTTAATCTAAGATTCCCGTGTTAGAAGAATGATAAATTACTCATTCCTTGTGTCTGCACATTGTTCACCATCAGAGAAAATTCAATATAATATTTCCAAACAAAACTCCAAGCTACAAACTTGTAAGTCAAATCTATAGTGTAGCATAAAATGGTTTTCAACAAAGATTAATGATTACCCTCTGCAAGTTGCTATAGCTCATTCAGTTTTCAGAGCTGCAGAAGAAATTAACAGGTATCCTGCCATATTTTTCTCTCCTCAGAGGCTGCAATTTAAATAAATGGGATCACTCATGGTTTCATATGAAGATAAGTGACATTTGGGCCTCTTCTTTTTCTGTTGGGTTTTCCTTCCTGATGGAGGAAGCCAAAAAGGCAGACAGGAATAAAGTAGAAAAAAATAAAGGGGTGGGTGAAGAAGAAAAAGAAGCAAAATGGAAGCAAACATAACTTACAAGTTTAGAGCTTCAAAAGAGCTTAAATGATTTAAACTTACAAACAAAATATCTCAGCGAATGTACACAATACCCATCTGGGTAAACAACAACTCGCTGGGAGACATTTCTAGTTCCTGAAAGTGGGCATAACTCCATGCATTTCCTTTCTTGTTTATCTCCTTGCAACTCATGTTCACTATAAGATGCACCACTGTGCTGAGCTCTCACTATCAATTACCCTTCTATCTAAAATGCGTTCTGAGAACTGTAGAGGGAGAAAGGCACAATTTTCTTCCATTACATGTGACTTTTACAGAAATTGCAGCTATTCAAGAAAAATAACAACCGTTAACTTGAAAAAAAAAATCAGCTCCAGATACACGATTTGCTCTCTGACTAGAAATAGAAATGCTTATTAACAACTGACAGAACTAAGGGCTTCTATCTAAATTTACCACATGGATATTTGTCTAGAATCTGGGAAGGCGAAGGGTTCTTTCATATAACTAAAGTTTACTCCATGCTGTTTTGTGGATAGAAATGTTAAAATCCATTTGGTGTGCAGAATAATTATTCTAGAACAAATTCCCAAGAAATAATGTAACTACTACAAGTTTATTTGAATGTTGTTATCTGTAAGCTACTTTTCAAGACTGAAACAAGACCAAGACTGCTGTGACCAGCAATAACAACATTCATAATTCTTAATAACTCTTCAAAAGAAGCCATTGTTTAACAGGTTTCAGGCTGTATCTGAAATGGTTACCCACATCAAGTTTTTGCAATTGCCAGTAATTTGGCAACAAGGTAAGCAGCTATAAATTAATTAGCATTCACAGGAGTTTGCTGAAGTGCTTATTTCCAGATGATAAGGAATCATGGTTTACAAAATCTGACTTCCATCTGTCTGAGACTGAAGACAGCATCTTAAAATTTCTTGTTGACTGTAAATTGGTACACTTTTTTTTTCTTTTTTTGACAAAAAACAACAAATCATGATGCAGTTTGCTTGGGTACTGCTATCACAGCTGTTTACAACAAGCCTGATACAAACTATCCTCATCTCTGAGCCCTGGGGGAGCTCATGCAAAACCACCTTCAGAATGACAGCCCCAGGGCATCCCAGGACATCCCAGCTGCAGGGCAGGGAGCCTGGGAATCCAGAAAGCCAGCCTGGGAACTGCCAAGGAATGCGTGTGTGCCACAGTCCTGCAAAGTCTTGGCACTGGCACATGGTATGGAAGTGCCATCTCTGAACGCACCAGGCCCTGGCAGCTGGTCTGTCCTATTGCCTGTCCCCTGGCAAGTTCCATGGCCTGTCCCACAGCCAAAAAGCCCAGAAGAGGGCCACTACTATGCCAGGCACCCTGCATCAGGAATGGGAGCCCAGGATTTTGGGGATCATCAGGTCTCGGTCTGCATCGGTAAGTGGACATGCCCAAAGATAAGCATCGTGCATCAGCCCCAGGTCTTGGGCTGTTAGACAGCCCAGATGGGTTTCCTCACCATTGTAAACTCAGAGTCTAAAGCCTGTTTGTAACCCAGGGAGAGTTTTCTTGTCTTCACTAGAAGAGGATTCCTTGTCTTCACTAGAAGAGGATTCAAGGAGTTTTAAATGAAAAAGCCAAAGGCCAGCAAATTTTTTTTTTCATTGCAGCAAATTTCTAACAACTACTGTGATTAATAGCTTTTGAAATATCTGTTCTGATTCATACGATGGAATGGCATGCAATAGCCACATGCTGTGAGTTCTTCATGAGGTAATTTAAACTTGTATATACGGCTGTCCACCACATCAAGAATGACTGATTTTACAGTGTGTTCTAACAATATACATTCGCTGCATGGCGCTGCTCTGAAGAACAGATGTGGTTGCGGTTTCATTGTATGGATTTCCAAGGACTACCATCAGCAACAAATTTTATTTGAGCACCATTTTCTCTGTCTGTAAGTCTCTCTCTGTTTTCACTTGCTGCAGGAGCATCAAAGCAGATTTACTTCCTGGTAAGAAACTTTAATCACCTAATGATTCAAGCGTTCCTGTCATAACAAGTGAGGGAGAACACGAGGGAACTGACTTCAGCATTCCAAGGACAGATGTGAAAATGGAGAATCTTGAACACTGAGAGTGGCTCTTACCTTAACTCTAAAAATACCATAAAGCTGGTAGGAAAACAAACTATCAATAACAGAAATACATGTATAAGTGTTACAGGCGGTATTCATCTTCAGATTCAGATATGTACAGTAGGTATCCATGCATGAGTTAGGTATCTGGGTCCCTACTGAAAGCCTAGTCTATTGACACAGAAGCATTTAAAGACCTAAAGAGCTATATCAATTTAAAGCAGACACCATGTTTGATCCCCTTGAATAGCTTTCCAGACCCAACTGCAAAGCCAAACCATGCATGCCCACCAATGGATGCTGCCATGCAGACACGTGTACATGCAGATGTCTACAACAGGTCTCTGTGCTATCCAAAGCAAACAAGATGTTGCATGTCTTTGTCTTTTTTCCTGAAGTCTGTTTCAATGGCCATGTGTATCCAAAACATAAACCAAATTGCACACAGGTCGGAACCTGGGGAAGGGATTGGCACGAAGGTCAATCTTAATATGTACAGTAAAATCCCTTACCCTAAAGGATTCATGCACAGGCCCAGTACATGCAGTGCACACTGCTGAAAACACAGATTGGCAAATTACTGGAAAAGGTGCATTTGTTACACTTTTATTTTCTCTTACAGAAGCCCTGACAGCACTTGATGTCTTTAAGGCAGTAGTCAAATCTGATGCCTATCTTCCCCAGGAATTAAAACTCAGGCCAGAAGAGATGTATGCAGTGCTGAAGCATTACAGTGTGTTAGTTGTAACAACTGCCTCCCATTTGTATTCTATGAAAGGCAAAATCATCAAGGACTTGGGTGTCTGATTCTCACCGTTACCTGGAAACTGATAACTGAGTGCCAGCACTGTTGAGAAAGTGATTTTAAAAAGGGAACAGAAATATTAAAGCATGACTCATATAAGAAATACACCATCCTCTAAGCACGTTTTCTCTACTTTGCAGAGCTCTACTTTTTTAAGCTGCATGATCCTTTACTGCAGCACATACTTTGAATATCTCCTGGCCTAAGTGTAATTATTCCTGTGTATATCCGAGACAAGGGTTTTCCATTTCGCAGGGGCAGAAGGAAGGTGAAAGCAGAGCAGAGCCCACTGCCTCTTGTGTCTAGAGGTAGCACAACCACGGCGCAATGGCACTTCTACTAATCTGGGAGGAGAAGATTCCCCTGGGCAAAATAGTTTGGGAACTACTAGGTTGCATAAAGACGCTGGCCTATTCTCAGCCAATTGTTTTGGAAAAAGGTAAACTATGAATTGAAAGCACCACAGCTATTTCTAAGGCATCCCACAGGAGCCTGCTCTCATTGCAAGGACGCCTAGCTCCTCTGTAAATTTTTCTCTGGTGACTTACCCTGCTCTAACTGTTCTGGTGGAACATGCCTGTAGAAGAGGCTTTGGAAAGCTTCCCTCTGATCCTCCACAGCTTTACTCTAGCTTGAAACTGATGCAATACCAATGAAGTCAAAGCTGACACGGGAAAGCTGGAATAATGCAGCATTAAAGCAGAGTTGTGCTCTTTTTCCCTCCTCACTGTCCTTCTCCCTCAATTGAAAAGTTCAAGGGGAAAGAAAGCGTGGAAGTAGCTCCATGTGTGATTTGTGCCTCTGAGCAGAGCCAGAAAGCTGTAAGCCAAACACCAGGATGAATCTCAAGACTTACAGTCTGCATTGAAGATTATATTCATGGGCTGCAGAAGTTTAAGACCACTTCTCCCCATTCAGCAGCTGGGGGGTATCAGCTAGATCAAGCAACTACAGATGCTGAAAACACCACAGACTCCTAAGGAATTCATCCACGTAGGACAAAGAATTTAAGCTGTTTACAGCTCTCTGGTCTCTAATGTTTATTACTCCACCCCCCCCCCCCCCCCCAATAAAACCTGCCTCCATCTGGGGTATCTTGCAGTGACAGAGTTAATGAAAATCTGAGAAGCATTCCAAGGATAGCAATGCAGAATGAGAGCAACCTCAGCATTGTTTTGCTAAGATCTCAAATTGCCAATACGGCAAAATGAAGTAATGCACTCTGTCAACATGTAGTATGCTCTATAAATGGGATCACTTGTTCATCAGTTAGTAAAACATGCTGAAAAGCACTATTTGATCAATCTTAGAGCAGCTGACTGCTTGCTTTAACTTCTTCCCTAAGACTTACTTGAAGCATGAAACTGCTGAAAGTCTCCAGTGAGTAAAAAGAGACAAAATATCTCCAACAAATAATTAAACATTCACAAATAGGCCACTGTTTATGTGATCAGCATTTCGTTATTGGTAAAATAAAAACTAAGGTCAGCTAAAGCACTGACAGCTTAAAATTGATTTCCATGGATTTCAGTATTATTTTATAAGATTGTTATATCTTTTTACAAAACAAAATCGACTCTATTAGTTAACTTGGAAACTTCAGACACGTTTCATACATTTACAGACAGCTTCCAGATTGAATTTTGCTGATCCAGGCTTCTTAGCCGGAGTTTATGGAGCCAGACTTGTCATATGAGCTATGTCTATAAGCCCCAGGTAAATATACACAGGGTTCACGTTGTTAGAGAAAGTGTTTTTTACTCTTCTAAAAAAAATTAAGTTAATCTTAAGCAAAAACAAAAGTCCATTCAGTACATTTTGTATTTGTTGTTTTTGATCCATTTTGGGAAGCGTTTTTCCTTCCACAGCTCTACAGTGTCCCTGCTTCTGTCCAAGCCACTGTTAACTATTTCATTCCTTTCGCCATGCTCTGCTTCACTCTCTGTTCTCTGAGCTAGGAACAGCTGGATAGCACAGCTGGAGAAAAGGAAACAGGGGGGTCAGCTATTTCCTTCTTCTTCCCTACCAGTAGCCCTCATTCCTTTGCTTTCCTACATATCTACTTTAATGCAAGCTTCACACAAGGTTGGCCCTGTACTGCAAAGCCCCTTTAGAAACGTGCCTTTTCACTCGTGTAGCTGAAGTACTGATGTGGGTGCAATTACAGCAATTGAATGGACACATTTTATTTCCTGTTCCATTCAAATTGCTTAGAATATCTATAATCATTTTATAAGGATTATTACTGTGGCTATAACAACAGGATTCCACGGTTTTCAGTGTAGATGAAGACATACTTCACAAACCCAATAGCCCAAGGAATGTCTCTCTGTTTAAGATTTCAGTTTATTCACGATATTTCAAGGAAATGTCAGATAAAAATTTACCCATAAAACCCAGACTGACATACTCAAAGAGAAGATATCAAAGCCAGGAATAAAAGGAACTGCAGATTTCCCTGGGCCTGGTCACAAGGTAGGAAAATGATCCTCCCCCAGTTTTATTTACATCTTCTCCACATCCACCATTAAGCTGAAATTTGCAAAGCAATTCAATTTTTCCACTTAATTACGATAAAGTGTATTCAGTACAGCTAAAGTTTTGTTACTAAATTTGTTACATGTTTCAACAAACTAAAGCTGTTCCCTCATAAATAGAGGGGAAAAGCTTCCTTCCACAGAGAATATGAGAAAAGATGACATAGGCAAATAAAAGAATGAAGACATGGCTATGGGAATACAGCAAGGATGATCAAGTGTTCTGAATATTAACTGGAAATGAATATCCTCATGTGACCAATTGCCAATAAACTCAGGGCAGCTCAATCATCAGAGCAGCCTGTGGAACTGAGGAGACAATGTCAGGAGCTGCCACTGCTTCTCCATGGGACAAGCCCTGCACTGCAGTCAGCTGTAGACCCTGGCCTGAGCAATCCCTGCTGGCTTAGCTCTAGCCACAGGCAAGGATAAGTACCAGTTCCTGCGCTAACATAACCTCACCACTAGTCCTGCCATGAAATGATGACACTTGAACTGCTTCATGAGGACTCAAGAGAATGGTTACAGGCCTACAAGAATCTCCAAAGGAAAACAGAGGTCATGAGGAGTGACCCAGGAAGGTTTTCTGACATGGAAAGGGTAGCTCCTTTTTTGATGGGATTTGTGAGAAGACAGGAAGCCGCATTATGCTGCTGCTACTGGTGTTCCAGCCTCAGCATCATTCTACAGATAGGCAATCCAACAAAGGATGTCAACAACAGGTGAATAATTACAGAAGTTATTGTTGTTTCTAGCATCTTGGCTAGTGTGAATGGTTTACACTGATATTTGGAGAAGATGTGAACTATAAGCAGCCAACACTCACACATCCTACTCTATTGGTACCTCTGAGAGCTACCAGCACAATGCACTGATGAACAAATGGTTACTATGAGCTGTTCCATCAGCCTAGAGGGATCCAGAAGACAATGCCTGATATGCCTGCTTACTGTCTAGAGATTCTGATTAAAGGGAAAATCTGGATCCCAGTGACCTTTTTGAACTGTGAACAAATGCTCATGGCATTGTGTTACTTTATCCAAAATCACTTGTGAACATTCAAAGTGTGATACAACTCTCTCTCTCATACTTCATTTAATCACAAGCCACTGACAATGGCTGTGATTCAAGGTAACAGCTAAGTACTCGCATGTCTTCGAGTACGCTTGTAGTCCAAAAACTGTTCGTACTTTCAAAACTCTACATGCTTAAATGTTTGCCAAAATCTAAGTCAAATTTGATTATTTTTTTTTCTGTGATTCTTCATAAATCATTAGGGTAGTATGGAGAACTCAACAGCAACTCTTGGAAATGACAACTCCAGGATTCTTCCTACACTTTAGTAGAAAACTACTCCTGAACCAAAAGCAAAGGAAGTCAGAGACCTCCGGGTTTCACAGACTTTGCAGCAGTGTGTGGTGACAGGACTAGGGGAAATGGCCACAAATTGATGCATAGGAAGTTCTACACAAATGTGTGTGGGAACTTCTTCATAGTGCAGTGACGGAGCACTGGCACAGGCTGCATAGAGAGGTGGAGATGTTCCAGACCCGCCTCGACACCTAACTGTGCAACCTGGGCTAGGGAGCTGCTTTATCAGGGGGTTGGACTCGATCTCTAGAGGTCCCTTCCAACCCCTACAATTCTATGACTCTTCTACCTGCTGCCTCTAGGATGATCTCATATCCAGGTAAGATTCTTAGATGGAGACGTCATCTCTCAGACATGTTATTTCAACTGGTTGGAAAGCTGTGGTAGTTCATGCCGGAATAGCTCCCATATTGCCTCCTCCTGTCAAAACTATTTATCAGTTCTTCCAGAATCACCCCTTAAATATGAACCAAGAGCAAAGTGTTTTGCTCTGCACTGTGAAGTAATTACTTCACTGGTGTAGAACAATGAATGAGGTAACAAAGCACAAACCATGGTATCCACTATATGAAGACTAATAAGAACATGGCAATTCTGTTGCTTGAGTGTTGTCATGACACATAGACCTACATTCTACTATTTTCTGTGGGAATCCAACGAAAACAAACATGGAGAGACTCTCAGCAACAGGGAGAATATTCTGTGTGTAGCAAACAAGAAACTACAACCATTGATGACCATCAACTAGATCACAGCATTCCTTGGGAGCACGTAGATTACCCAGAACTTTTTCTGATCATTTTCTTAACAAAACTTTGCAGCCTTTTTGAGTGGGGGGAAGGGAGACTCAGATGTTTCCTTCCCTGTTTTTAAAATTCAGACTGACTTTTGTGATGAGATCTCTACTAGAAAACCTTTAAGGTTCTTCAAGGTCTGAGCTCTGGGACTATTTTAGCTGACTCAGATCTTTTTGTTTTAACCATCACACTTATTCTTAGTTGAGTATTATTGCATGAGCAATATAATGATGGCAAAAACAGTAATATTTTAATTAAATAATGAGAAACACAAAGGAAAGGAAATTGAACAAATTAATGTTCTTTTAATTTAAATTTAGATGTAAAATCCAAATACTTAAGTAAACTTGACAGTAGCTATCATTTCATCTGCAATTGAATTCTTTTCTACAGCACCGGAACGTAAAGACGCTGCCAATATGTGGATAAGCACTCTGCATTATACAAAGCAGCAGTGCATTGAAGCCTCATGTTGTAATGGAAAATCTAGATTTAAGATCTGGAAAGGAACGATAGAGTGGAGGAAAAATGTAGTTACCATTTGTAGCACAGTTGGTGGGATTTTTTTCCAAGTGAGGTCAGGGAAACACTATTGGATAACTACATTTATGAAGCTCCTGCTATGCCAGCACAATAGAAACAAGCCCATTGTTCTCAGTGCAGTTAATAAACCGTGTTCTGTTTCAAAGTTAGGTGGCCATTGTCCCCACACCAGAGAGAATAGAGTTTATCTTAGTGGATTACAAAAAGAACAAACAAGTTCCTCACTTTACGAGAAAGCCCTGAAAAGCTATTGTATCTATGTGATATGTTAGACAAACAGTATGTGCTATATACTGCCCTGCTGCTTTACACTTCTCAAACACTGCTACCACTGAGACCCTGTGCAGACTCACGGTGCACTTAACCCATTTGGTGGTGAGATGCCAGATGGAGGGATTTCCTGCGTCCCTCCGCTGCAAACTCCTTGTGGGAAAGCTCCTAACTGGGAGGACAATTAGTAGTGGATTGATGAATCAAAATAAGGGAAAATTAAAAGGTGAATCAATTTTCTGTCAGATCCACTCACCCT
This sequence comes from Callipepla californica brunnescens, assembly GCA_023055505.1. Lineage (NCBI taxonomy): Eukaryota > Metazoa > Chordata > Aves > Galliformes > Odontophoridae > Callipepla > Callipepla californica. The sequence continues at coordinate 9,027,180 of JALIRH010000018.1, read as the reverse complement.
GAGGTCACTCAACTGCTGTAAGCAATGCAGGGCATTGAGAGGAATGAATGGCTATGTGTTGCCTTTCAAAAGTGGCCTGCAATTAAACTGAATAAAACACTTTGTGCAACTCAATTTGCTCTCCTGAAACCCTATACATTCAGGAGTTATTACTCCTAGAAGAGGTTACATTCATTGTTTTCCATTTGTACAAGAAGACAGGCCCCTGTCAGCACTAGTAAGCATTTTCCTGTGCAGTACGTAACTGCACTGTGGAATTCCCTGTTTCTGCTCCAAGAGCCAGAAGTAAAAATGCACACTAAATGCAAATAGACAAGTTCCCAGGCATCTCTGAATATAAAGAAAGAAAGAAAAATTGCTATAAATGCTGTCTAGTTCAAATGATCTTAAATCACTAACCCCATGAATGGTTAATCCTTAACTCCTCTACTATTTCTTTAATGACTGGTTCCTGTCTACCACAGAAAAAAGTGGCGCTGGGGCTCCTCCTGAGCTGGTCTGGCACGCGACTGCTGATCTTAGGTATACACACATCTCACAGGAGTCCTCCACCTCACCCACAATCAATGAGACCCTTGAAGAAAACCGCAGAGCTATCATTAGCATTATCATCACATCACTACAAATCTAAACTCCTCTGGAAACAGCTGTTTGCTAAAGGAAGACTGAAAAGGGGAGGGAAGAAGGGATGTCTGAGCCAAATGCCCACAAAAAGAAGTACAGAGCAGGAAAAATAACAGTGACTGCAAAAACATTTGCTTTTGGGCCAAAGAGGAAAAATGAAACCCACAAAGATGACTTTTTTTTTTTATATTACCCATGATGAGGAGAGGCAAACCAGGGTGAAGCAGTGCCTGACAGACACTTCCATCCCTCAGAGGCACTGCCAGGTGCCCATGAGTGATACCTGAGCCCCGGCCTGCCCCCCAGGCTGTCCCCCTCCAGCCTGCTCCAGGTGTGAACCACAACAGCAGGTCAGCTGGGAGCAGCGGTCCCTTCAGGATCAGCACAGAGCTGATAGCAGCAGGACAAACTGAGAAGACAAGCTGACAGATTTGGAACCCACAGCTGGCAGAGCACATGTACCAAATGTGAAGGAGAAAGGCAGCCCTATATTTAGCCAAGAAACAGATAGGTCCTCTCAAGAAAGGCTCGCAGCTCTGAAAGGTTAAAACAAAGCAAAGCCCTCCAGTCCCTGCATTCCTGTGCTGTCACCACCTTCCTGCTCCCCCACCCACCCAGGGCTAGGGCTGCATGGAAGCCTCCACTCACCCCTGCTGGAGCAGCCCTGACACCCACAGCCCTGTTTCTCTCCAGGTCAGACCTGGAAAGGAGCCTCGTGGTCTAGCAATCTTAGAATTAACTACTAGGCTGTGATTGCCCAGGCTTGTTTTATTTTAAGCTGCTTTTAAGTCTCCAGAAACAAAAAAGCATTTCCTTAGCCCACCTCACTGCACAGCTTTTAAGTCTCATAGTCATGCAGCTCACTGAAGGGGGGGGGGCAAAATCCACCTGTTCTTCTTTAAAGTTATTTTTGCTCTGCCTCAATGATCCAGATTCAGAAAAGCCATGCAGTGTACATCACAGCTTTACTCCTCGTTTTCCACTGAGACATTTTTCCTCCACCCTTCCCAAGAGCCCACAGCAGCGAGGCGAAGGGAATGGAGAAAACTGCAGAACGTTCCCTTTTCTGCTGGGAGTGGTTCAGGAGAGCCTTAGGGACTGGAGATACCACACTCTGGAGCTGGAAGGAAGGCACTTTTGAGAAGGCAGATAGGAAGCCTGCTGTTTGTGCTGCTGCGACTGAGCAGGCATTTGTCCCTGGCTGTTCCTGCCACAAGCAGTGAAGAGTGCTCTGAAGGTGAAGATGCAACTTTACAGAGGAGCTAGCTGAAACCAGGGTTCCTCAGACATCCCTGTGGAGGCAGCCATGAGGGGCAGGCAGATCCTGCCCTCCCCAATGATGGATTCTGGGGCAGCTAGTATGGCTGCAGTCCCTGCCTTGCCAACACTCAGCACTGGCACACGGGAACATCTCGTTCAGCCATGTGAAAGAGGTACAGAGCTGCTGGAAGAAACCTTCACCTTTACCCAAAAGGTTGAGCATCTGTTTCTGCCTAATTGGCTAAAGTCAGTTAACAGAAAGCCTGAACATTTAGTAACTTTCTCAATTTAATGAAGTCTCCTGACAAAAGGGGGGGATGGCAATTACTTACTGGAACAATGCTGTGTCCTTATAAAGACCAGATTTTCCATAAAACCTATTTACACCAGACCCACTCCAAGTGCTAATCTTATTTTGAATGCACCTATCTCCAGAAATGATGTAAATCTTTCTTATGACTTACATATTTTTCCTAAAACATAGTTCTGTTTACCATTTTTGTTGGCTTGTTTCTCTGGTCACTCACAGTAGCCTTTTTCTCTCTGTTACTTTCAAAACTACCAATGTTAGTTTAAAAAAAAAAATAATCCCATCCCTCCTCTAAACTGTGTATTTCCAGTTCTGTGTGCCTTCTCACTAAACTTAATATCATTCTTCTAACTTTTTGGACTATTTCTTTCCCTTCTTCACCAGTCTTTTGATATGCTCTTTGTTTCTCCATGCAGTACTCCTGGTCTCTCCCGTGTTGTAGTACAAGAAATCATCACTGAAGACTTAAAAGGAATACAAGGAATAAATATAACTCAGAACCACCACCATGACCTATAATAATCCAAACATACATCCAGACACACACACACAAAATCCCCCACTGCATACAACTTTAAACAAAAGCATGGAATTACTTTAGTATACACCGTGTGCAACCTGTGATTTACGATTCCACGAGCTTTATATAAAAGACTGAGGAGAAAACAGAACCAAGCCCCAACAGGGAAGAATTGGATTAAAAGTAGCAGGAACATTAGGAACCTTGCCCAGAACAGCATTTTTGCTAATTGCACTGTGGTGTGTTTAAATGATTATCTATTAATGCACAGATCCTGATCCCCACTCCTATTATCTATCTTTTTTTCCTCTGCATTTTGATTGATAACAGTTTGGCTTGGGATTTTTTTTCCCCCCTCTCAGCCATAACTTCATGACACTGAATTTCCTCTTGGAAATTGCATGTTTTGCTCAAACTCTCCATGTCCTTTGGCAGGTTCAATGCTTCAAAGTTATAACCTTCCACAAATTGCAGTAGTAATCTCATTCAAAATTACAGATAATTCATGAAAGCAGAATAAAATAATTAAAAAAAAAATGCAGATTTACCTTAATACAAAGGTATTTGCATGAATGTTTTCATTAATGCCTAAACTCAGTCTCAAATTAATATTCACCATGAACTTCACATTATCTATCTTATTAAAGTTGCTTCAAAAATACATAGATTATGCTTCACATAAATTGCAGTTTTCTAGAAATGCATGTTCCCACTGTATGTAAACCAGTTATCATCTGAACACTTACAGAATAATCTCTATTTGTTTCTCATCATGCTGGATATTGAAGCAAGACTAATTGACCACCAGCTCCCTGGGTTGCTATGAAAAAGATACTGCAGCAGAAAAACATACCAGATTTTTCCCCGTCTGCATCACCTGAATGTCCCTGCTTCTCCCTTCAGGACACTCCAGTCCAAATCTCCAAGTCTAGCTTATTCTAAAGTGATCTGCTTATCTGGAGACTCAAGAGTTTGTTATTTTGAATAACAAACAATACACTGCTTTTCCTCATCGAAGCACTGTGCAGACATTGGCACTATCTGTGCTCTGGGGCTGGGAGCAGGGAATAGTTGCAGCTGGGTGTTCCTCAACACCCACCAAGCCCCAGCCTACTCCCGTGACGGTGTGCACAACCACAGCAGCCCCACTAGCTGTTTCTGATGGACCATACAATGGGAAGACGCTTCTTCACCAAACGAAAAGCCCTTCTCTGATCAATGTTTGGCAGCTTCGTAGTTATTCTGCTGCATTCCTCACACTGTAAAATATCTTTGGTGATTGGTAAGACTGGTGGGCTAATAACAATATCAGAGTTAAGGTTGTCTTGATGTACAAGGTATCAAAGGCAAATCCCACATCTACACCACAGTTTGCACTACCCTAAATGCCCTGATCCTACAGCCATGGGTAGTGCCAGGGGCAGGAACTCGCTGATCCAGCACTGTTGCCAAACCCCTCACACTGTGGAGCTGGAGTCCAAAATACACAACTTTTAATCACAAAAACTGCTTAGGCAGCTGCTCTAAAGCAGAGACAAGTTGCTTACACACGCATAGTCCTGAATGACCTGTCTTATGCGGACTTCAAGATGCTTCATAAATATCTGAACTACTTAAAACCAAATATTATTTAAACCAGCTAAAAAGTAACCACATCTCTAAGCATGGGAACTCCAGTTCTCACACACCAAGACCATGAAGTGGGCACTGAAGTCCACCATCCATGCTGCTCAGATGTAGGCAGCAAAGAAAGCTGAACAGCATCTGAAGCACCAGTTTCTGCCCAGTACTTCAAAGTAAATTGAAATCACAGAACCATATTCTTACTGGCAGGATTTTATGCTAAAGCGCTCCTGTTTCACTTCACCAAATGCAGGTAAAACATACCTACATTGTGTTAAAAGGTTTTCTGAACGCACATTCATTTAAGGGAAGCTACGTTGCCATCTCCATAGGGAACACAGCTTTGAAACTGAGGACACAACAGCACTTCTGATTCTCTGGAAACCTGGTTCTGGATCAGAGCTCTCCTTCAGACCGTGAAGCACTTTCAACATCTCTCTCTCTCCTCCTCATGTCTCTTTTTCTGTGCTTATCACATTATGTTTCAACAAGAGTCAACGAGCATTTTTCTATTATGTTCTTTTAGTTATGATTTTTTTTTTTTTTTAAGTTTCATTTCATTCTTTTGTTTTCTTCCTCAAATACTGTTTGGCATCAGAATATTGTTGTAGCCTGGAGAAAGCATCTGGTGAGTTTACACAATGTCAAGATGGGCCTAGGTTTGAACTCAGGGGAGAGAAAACTTTTGATACATTTCCAGACTATATAATTTTTTTAGTCAGGCCTCTTGAGTTTCTGAAAAAGACAACTTTCCCAGGCTCCACATGTTTGTGAGATGTACCAAAGGAAAGCACCCAGTCTTTCTGAGAGGTAAGGTGGTGATTACACAACTTTCAGCACATACTGAAAGCTGATTCCACAAACTAATATTGCTTTTGGCTTCATGCAGAGTTCTTCACAAGGCCTTCTGAGGAGAAAGCAAGCACTGGAAGGTGAAAGTTTTTAATACAGCTTGCAAAGAAGAGAAGTATAGAGTTGAGAGAGGAAATCAAACAACCCAAGATTTAACTCAGACTTAACCAAACCTCAACCACATTATTCAATGTGGTCATGCACCAAAGGTCATTCAGCAAACCAGTATTCATAGAATCACAGAATTGCCGGGGTTGGAAGGGACCTCAAGAGATCAAGTCCAACCCCCTTGCTAAAGCAGGTAGCCTACAAGAGGTCACACACGTAGGTGTCCAGGCAGGTCTTGAATCTCCATAGAATGAGACTCCACAGTCTCTCTGGGCAACGTGTTCCAGTGCTCCATCACTCTTACCATGAAGTTCTTCCCCATTTTAGTAAGAAACTTCCTGTATTCAATATTAAACTGAAATGTTAACATTCTATTTTGTAGCTAGTACTCACTGAGAAGGATGGATAGATGAACTGCTGCTCTTGGCGACAAAAGAATTGCTCAGATGCAAAAAATAAAAATAAAAACTGCCTCTCGGACAAAACTTCATGCCAAACAGATGACACAAACGGTTCTAGACACCTTTGGGAGGTAGGATGACAGTTTGTCTTTCTCAGTGTGAATAACCAAGGTGGTAATTTGTATAGCAGATCAAAAACAACTAAAACTTTAGAGCACTTCAGAGTAACTCAGTTGATAAAACAGACGATGATAGACACTAAAGCACACTAAACAAATAAAACCTCCTTATCACATAAGCCAACTGTTTCCATATATGCATGTAATAAATTGAAAGAAACAAGAGTCACATAAATTTTCTCTAATCTGGGAGTGAAGTCTGTTTTACTGGCAAGTCTTTCACCACTTGACAACATTCAGAAATCACTCTGGCTTGCCTTAAAATATAATAAAAGGCATTTTCTCTTCACACTTTCCATATTCAAGCTATCCCAATACAATTTACTAAGCAGGCTGATATAGCAGTGACTAAACAGGGCCCTGAGAACACTCATCTTGCTTAATGCAAAAAGGGGATAGTTAGCTGGGTGGGATAGTAGATATCTGTGCAACTGCTAGTCCTACCCCAACACCAGCATCTCTATGGGGTGCTTCCATGCAGCCTGCTCCTACCCCAGTTCTCACTCTTCTCTCAGCACCTCCTCCCCACTGTCAGTGGTAAAATATTTTAAATGAAGATTCCTTCCCAGTGCAGTGCATGCCCCTACCAAGGTGCCTAAGGCACCCCAAGCTGCAGCATGAGAGTAAATAGACCAGAGGAAATGAAAACAGGTGAGAACATCTTTAGAAACACCTCCTTATCTTTACTGTCACTCACAGAGAGGACCTCAGATAGCTTAGGCTCTGAGTGATGTTCACAGCAGCACACTGACCCACTTGGGGGTGCCCACCCCCGGCTCCTGCAGCTCAGCCCCAGTCCTGCATGGACACGAGCAATGACAGAGCCCAAAGGGACTGTGCCAGAGAGAAAGGTCCTGCTTGTGGATTTAGGTCCCCAGCAGTAACCCAGATCTGAACCCACAGCAGAGCTCTTGCAGAAAACTGCACCAGAAGCAAGAGCCAACTGGCCTGGAAGTCAGAGACCTAAAAATGCCCAGCCAGCAGCCACACAGAGCTCACCACACTGGCAACGCTCTCAGACCAGTGATTTAGTTAGAGCTTTAGTAACAGCCGAGAGTCCTAGAGGTGAACTAAGACCTCTCTCTGCCAGGTGCTGTACAAGCAGCATCAATTCAGAGTTTACTGAAAAAGCAATCAATGGACACTCCCTTCCTTCAGAGAAAAAGAAAGAAAAACAAATAACTCAGACAGATAAATACAAGTTCGCAGAGGAATTACTGTCTATCCTAGAAAGTATTTCAGGAAAAGGGTGAGCCTCTAGAAAATGATAGCCTGAGAGAGGAGCACAATTGCCAGGAATCAGACACTACAACTCCCCCCCAGATTTAAGATGTTTTAACAAAACAAAGATCATTTCTTCTGTCCTGAAGGAGCATTTAAGGACTGTTTTAAACAGTAAGATTTTTTCCTTGACCTACAACACATGCCTTTCATCCTTGGGTTTGCAGAAATTGGTTCCACCCTTGAAAGTAAAAAGAACAACACAGCGCTGCCAGGTTCATTTCCAAGATGAAAGAGGATTCAACAATTGCAACCATGCCCCCAGTTCTGCATTTTGTCTTTGTGTGCAGTGACCATGCAACATTTTCCTCCAAGGAACCTGGTGGAATACACCAGTGGACATTAGTGAATATCTAGCAACATAGTGTTAGGAACATTTCATTCTTTAGCTGGTTTCCTGCCTGTTCACCTCTTTCCAGTATTTAAGCCAACATGGAGAGGACAGAGACCATATCCTTAATGCTAAGCCTCTTAGGAGGATAGAAACCTCAGGTGAGGCTAGACAGAAGTCTCAAGCAGTAGCTTCTGGTTGAGAACACTGACCAGATGAATTCTCAGGTCTGCATTTATTTGACAACTAGACATGCAGGAAAGTAGGAAATACCACAGCCTTTTTTCATACCTACTGCTTTAGGACAAGACAGACAATGAAAATGAAAATGTCTTCAAAAACATTGAAAATCATGGCACACAGCAAGTAGCTATCAAACAGTAGTAGAAACAGATCACAGAGTTTATATAACTTGTTTTCCTGAATATTTGGCTGTCTGAACTCTAGGTTGGCTGAGATTATTTTTTCCAGGCCTTTTCTGTGCAGATCACTCCCAAGATGATGCTCCTTGACACACCACCACCACTCATCCAGAGAGCTTTTTCCAGCAGGAATGCACACACATCCAGAAAGCAAATTTGCTCCTAATGATTTAGGATGCTCATCAAGAAGCTAGGGAACTCCTGTGCTTTCAATGGCCCCAGGATATAGTGAAATACAACAGAATGCTCTTTAAGTACCATCCCAAACTACGATCAAATGGGAGAAGCACATGCCCAGTACAGAAGCACAAGTACTGCCGACTTTTGGTGCAGATCCATCTCTCCTTTCTCTCAGATTTTTCCAGAAATCTTTCCTAAAAGAAATCTTTTTCTTTCATGTGTATGAAACAGAATTTAGCACTAATAATCCACTGTAAAACAGAAGCTTTTATCAGTTAAATTTCTTCTTATGGCCAAAGCAACAACAGAGAGAAACTGTGCTGTTTGGGGTTGGGTTTTTTTGTTTGTTTTTTGTTTGTTTTTTTTTTTTTTTTTTTTTCCTGAAGGGAAAAGTTTTATGGCACTAACTCTAGAAAAACATTACAATTTCATGGAACTGATCACATTTTTTAACTCATTAGGTATCCAGGCTGTTCCAAATTGACTCTCACTATAACATTTATAAACTGTATTAATCATAATTTTTAAATGCATTTATCTATGGATTGCACCCAATTGAGTACACAAGATTCCAGTAAGCTAACAACTCCTACTTTTTTGCCCTAAAGAGAAATACTTTGGGGCCAAAATATATAATTAAAATATACAATTGAAGCATTAAAAAAATGTTTTAACTATAAGCTACTTTCTTAAGTTAGGAACCATTAGAACCCAAAGCACATATTTTAATAAGGATTAATTTGCTAATATAAGGATTTTTTATACCAGTTGTACTTCTACTCACCGGCACAGTAATTTGCACTAGAATCAATAAAGCTAGCATGCTGTGTTTCTTATATACCACAAATTCAATACTGTACTCTTGAGGTTCAACATGGTAAACTACATCAGTGACATGCTCAGCTGCACAGAGCACATTTCTGAATCTGCTCCCTGTTTATGGATTCAGCTTTGTCACTGAAAGCCTTTAGAAGCCTTATGCCAGCACAATTAGACAGGTAGCTAGAAACCGCACCAAACATAGGATGCAAATTTGCAGGGACACAAACTAGCTTCTCATACACCTCATGCATTGTTTCTATTTCTGTAGCAGCATGACATTTGGCACCAATAGGACACTGCCTGATGAGGTGGCATTTGTGAGATTCAACTAATTCTGCCTATGCCTTCAATCTCCTCTCATTTACACGCCAGTATCAACAAGAGATGCAATAACAAGGCTGAAAACAATGCTCTGCAGTGCTGTCTTAGTTTTGGGGCATCTCCTAGCACTTCAAGGAGTGTCTCTAGATAAGATTTCCAGAGGGAAATCGGTCTGCAGCAAATACAAGGTTGCTATGAGAGCTGGTGCTAATATGAGTCCGTGATTGTTTTTCTCACTGCCGAAGCCTGAGAAGAATGAGGCAAATGACTCAGCCTTCTCTACTTCTACATGTACATAAGGGCATCTCAAGCACACCAGCAAGATCCCAGATCAGTGACACGAGACATAGAAGTTCACATCCTGAGGACCTCTATCATTATGAAATCAGGCTTCACAAATACTTCCAACTCCCAGGACATCCCCACAATAAATAGAATAAGCCCTGCTTTAAAGATGGCAGCTGAAAAAGGGAACAACCTGCAAAAGACTGCACATCTGGATAGTCTTCCGTCACAAAGCCACTAAATCCCAGACAAGTTCTTCAAGCACAAGACTCATGAATTTGAAGCTGAATTTCCACCATCCTCTGTACTGGAAGCCATTTGTTTGTAAGAGTACTGTTAAAATTAAAATCAATTCAAAAGAAAATACATGAACAAATAGCATGATCTACAGTAATGTAGAGAAAATTAATCAGCTAGGCAGACTCCTTTTCAAGTTCATGACTCATGACAGCTTATAAATGAATGCATGAAGTCAGCTCTTAATGCTAATTCCGTTACTGTTAGAAAATTGCAACCTTCTCTATAAAATAAATAAATAAAAAGAATCATTATGTGCCTCGATGACTTCAAGAATGCTGCATTGCAACTGCAGTGTTTCACGTTTGTGAAAGTCACATAAATATTTTGTTAGATTTTGTTTTTTCCCTGCACAGGTGCCAAAGACTCCTGGCCATACCGCATTCAGCCTCAGTTGCGCAGGAGTTGTGGTCATATTCACTTCATTTGTTCTTTTTGGATGAATACAGAAATAGCAAATGCATCACTTAATAGGTCAAAAGTCCCATTCTGCATAATGACAATACCACGGTACAGAGAGTACAAAGAGTAGGAATATAGAGAAAAGATGCACTTTGTTAAATTTCATCACCAGGAGCAGATAGATCTGTTTATCAGACAGCACTAGCTCCAGGTCACAGCACCACGGCTTAGCTCAGCATCCAGGATAGACACCCTGTCTGCCTCCAGGAGGAAGCATCTTGGAACAACAGTGTCCTGCTGTAATGCTTATGAGCTACCAACTGTAGGCACCTGGTTTTCATATAGTTTTATATTGTTTTCATTAGTGCAATGCAGGTACCCCAATCCTGGCAATACATGGGACTTCTGCAGAACACCAACATGGGAGATGCCAACAGGAAGGCCTCCCTGCAGCAGGCCCCCTACAAACACACAGCCACATGCAAGCACTACCATGGAGGCACTAAACACAGCTGAGATGCTCAGCTGGCAGGCGAAGAGCAAGTCAGTGCCAACCTCAAGCTGCACAGCCAGTGATGCAGGCAGCAGTATCTCTGCACCCTATTTCCTAGACAACACAGACACAGCACCATCATCATCATTTTCATGGCTGTGATGTAAAGAGGAGAGAGTAAACGTTTTTTTCCTGCAAAAATGATGTCTACAGCTTTTCTAAAAACCATCTTTAAAGGTGAAATGTTTGTACAGCAAACTCACTAAATCCTTGCATGTATTCTCAGCAAGAGAAACAGAACATGATCAGCGTTGCCCTAGATTGGTTTTATGACTTGATTATTATTTTTTATTCATACCATGGATATAACTTACGCACACATGGAACAATCAGTCAACTGGGCAAATATCAGCAGTTCCAGCTACAGTGGAATAACACAATCTGCTGGATGTTCCAATGTTTCTGCCACAAATCAGTAATAGATATTTAAATTGTTGTTTAGACTTCAAAGGTAAGTTGAATAGGGGCACCCTGATTTCTCTCCTGCTGCTGTGCTTTCAGGCTGTGCCTTTTAATAAGACCTGGCATGTGCGATTCACACACTGCAGAGTAATTTATACTCAAAAGCTACAGATCCTATTTCCAGAGAAACCTGCCAGCCATCTCTATACAATATGTTGCCTTGATTTGGCCTGTTCATCTTAATTGCAGCAATTGAAAAGCATCCAAGCAGTGTTTTATATGGTTTGAATGCCTCCATCATTGCATCTGGAGGACAATGCGGCACCTGTTTGAGCTAACCACTCTGCATGCCTGCTCAGGAGCCCAACCCACACTATGATGCCTTCCAAAAGCCAGAACAGTCCTGGGACTTGCAACCAAATTCATGTGTCCCCATGATATTTCTCTTGGGGTCTGCTAATTTTGTCAGTGTCATATCCCAGATGCACATAATGCTGTCTATCGACCTCTTACACTTTGTGGAAAGCTGGGGAGAAGCAAGGCAAAATACACAAGAGGTTTGCTGAGGCAATGATCTGTAAAAATGTTATGGATTTACTTCATTGAGAGGTTCTTTGCTAGACATACAGTTGGATGTGTGATTTATTTATTGTTTGCTGCTCTGTTCAAGCTGAAATTATTTTAAAGGATTTATTAGAATGGTGAGGGATGGATATATACGTATTTTTTACACTAAAAAGGGTTCTACCTTTTTAAATACCTGAGGCAATATTTGCGTTTGTAAAACAAGACAAACACAAGAGCATAAATCAACAATACCAGTGCAAGTACACTGTCAAGGACACCAACTTTAAGCTTGAGCAATCTAGGCTGCACTTGAAGATTTACAGTTGCAGTGAAAATTTGCATCATGTGCCTCCTAAACAATGAAAAGCAGAACAAAGTAAAAAACTCACAGTTAAGAATTCATGTTTCTGGAACATATACTGAAAACAAGATGTCTGCAAGTCCCAAAGGCATTTTATAATGCCCCCACTTAGCTGTTTTCACTGTGTTGACTCCCAACAGTACACCAAAACCTTCTCTCCTCTGGGCTCATTCATAATAATGCACTGAGATCCTCATTTGATAGTGAGCAGAACCATGCTGCTCACCTGCCAGAAGAGTAATAGCCCAGCTGCAGCAGATGAGCCTTTGGAAAAGCTCACTGCTCAGGAATGCTACTCAACCTCTGCCTCTCAGGTGCTGTTAAACAGCAGCAAGAGAACAAGCATCTGCAAGCTTATTTTAAACACCAGCAACAAGCAGGGCTGTTCCGAAGAGAACATATGAATTACAGTTGTGCCCGAAGGCCGCTTCCAGACCTCTGGTGTAAACTGATTTACTGTGACAGAAAGGGGGAAACAAGCTAGGGAATGGAGAGATGAGTGGGACAAAATTCCTTGGCGTAATCGATGGCTGTTTTTGTCTGCTCTTCATGTGATGAAACTGAGTTTGTGACTCATCACATTAAATTACATTTCCAAATTGCCTGAGTAGATTAGAGAAGAGCAAAAATACAGCTCAGAAATGAAAAGCTCAGGTTTTCAGCACCGGGTGAACAACATTAGGGATCAGAGGAGAAAACAACAGCCAGGAAGGCATCTCAGCTTCAGCTATCACCACACTGTATTTAGCTAACAATATATCCCTTACCAAAAAACTTTTGACTTTCAAAACATAGCAAAAAATATATGCCAGGCTGCACAGAGAGGTGGTGGAGTCTCCTTCTCTGGAGACATTCAGTGCCCACCTGGATGCCTACCTGTGCAACCTGGGCTAGGGAGCTGCTTTGGCAGGGAGGTCAGACTCAATGATCTCTAGAGGTCCCTTCCAACCCCTACAATTCTGTGATTCTGAATTAAGATGGCATACCTAGACAACAAATACCTGTCCTCATTATTCAGCTGATTAATGAGTTTGAAGGCTTCCTGTGCTTCCTTGTGAGAAAAAAAAAAAAAGCATACACAAATACTTAGCTTTCAAATGAGAAGCTAATGGGCATCCTAAGTTCTGCTCAAGAACCACATCCAGCCTCTTAACAACAGTTTCCGACCACCATGAGTATGAAACACTGGATTACTTTTGATGTCAACATGGAAGCAAAAATAAGTTGCATCCACGTTTTCTGTGGATTTCTCTTTTTTATAGTGGCTTCCAAAATATAAAGAGGACAAACTTTGAATGAGAATACAAAGATGTATCTCATCTTCTCAACTGTCATGCACGTAGAAAGAAAATTCCTTCGTTCTCCTGCAGAAGAGTCCAGACGTGATTTTTCTTCCCTTCACTGTTTTCTCACAATCAATTGAAAAAAAAATAAATAAATAAAAAATAAAACTGTTACATGAGTTTAGTTACAACCATGCAGCTATCCTGCCCCAGCTGTTATCCTTATAATCTTGCTAATATTATTCTCTTTCACTAAATGAAAGAAGGACCAGGTGTCAGAAAATAAACAAATAAAGAAAACCTGCAAGCATTGCTTCCTTCAGAAAAGTGGGTTGACCCGGTATTTGTGACTATGACATTATGATAACTCTTACATATCTTCTGTCTTTCACTGTAACAGCCCAAAGACTTTCACTAGCAGAGATTTGATGCATGTTAAATATGGACAGATGTGAGTACTTTCATTTTACAATCAAAGACGAGGAAATCAAATGGGGTTCTTGGCCATAAAGCTACTTGTACCAGCCTCAGGGAAACCTGTGGTCTGGTGACCAGAGTGGTAAGCCAAATATTACCTGGGGTTTTCTTTCCAGCTCTGCCACATTTCAGTTCATAAATAATTATTTCCCATTCTGTCTTCCTGATATTATCTTGATGCTCTTAGCACACATTAAGAACCCCCCACAAGGCACATAAACTGCTCTGATGCTCAAACTAATGAGAGATGGGTTCTTACCAAGTATAGAGGAGATCCCTAGGAAATGCATTAACAGTTACAGTGATGCAATCCGTTTCCCACTGAACAGTATTTGCTACACCATCAGCCTTGCTTATTGCATATTAATAGATGTCACATCTGTTCAACCCCCAGTAAATGGTGTTTTTCCCTAGATGACTATCCAGTTTGAAATGCGCAACCTTAAGCATAGGTACTATGGGACACAGCAATCATATTGTATCTTTTGTGTTCAGGAAATGTAGCACCAGGGCAATCTCCACCCTCAGTCTTTTTACCACAGAGGCAAAACAGTGACCTAAACACACCTGAGTGTTTCAGGCACCACCACTAACTTTCCCATCCTAATCTTTCTTATCATGGTCTCCTTCCCCTTCTCTTTAGTGAGAGAGGCCTGGACCCAGCAGAAGACAGCCCCACTCCTCTGATTTCACTCCCTGTTCTCACCATTGAGCAGCAGAAAGGGGAAACCTCCAGAGCCAGAACTCTTTGCTGGGGCCAGCAAGGATTCACATTACAATCTGATGTGGCCTGAACTCAGCAATTACAAAAGAGCGAAGCACAATGTCTCGTGGTTTTCAAATCTTTAGAACTGCTGTCATCACAAAGCACATTCCAAGCCCAAAGGATGGGTTTATACACGTAACTACATACATAGGTATACACTGGTACTTAAACAATGACACAAACATTCTCTGGGAGCACCACCCCATAAGCCAAACCTTGGGCTGACAAAGCCAATGGATACAAAGTACATGTGTGTTCTAACTCAAACAGCTATAGAGGTTTTATATGTTTATGGAGTTTTCTGTCCATGTAATTCTTAACACTTAACCATGTCACGTTAGTGACTTTCCATAGTATGAGCAGCCTTAAGAACAACGGCAAAGAAATAATCATTACTAAACTGCAACAAAATTGTATTGGATAAATACATGTGCATTTACTTTACCAGTGCTGACACAAACCAAACTATATGTCTTAGGGAGGTCAGTACAAGGTAAATGAGAATGGTTCTAAGGACTGTGGACAAGAGCAGGACAACAGCAATGCTGTTTAAGCTTAGGCTTCCCACTAGTGCTGCAGCTTCAAAGCTGGAGGCTGGAGAAAGGGGCCCCTAGAAAGGAGAACCAAAATGACACAGCAGCTAGGAGACAGCAGAGGCTCATAAAGCCACAGCCCTGGGACTGACAGCAAAAATGGAGAAAAAGTCTGGAGGAGCAGACAAGAGAGCCCTTGGAATTACAAACAAAAGATAAATATTTTCTTTGATACACTTGCCAATTTTTTTTTGATGAAATAAGTGAAACTGCCCTAAGATCTTGATTCTGGACAGCAGCATTTTCCTCGCATTAGCAGTTTTTGCTCTGCCTTAACATACAGTTAAGTATAAACAAAAGAATAAAAGACATGCCTTCTTTTGTTGTTGTTGGTATTTGTTAAAAAAAAAAAAAAAGTTACTTGTTTCAGGAAGCAGCAGACCCAGCTACAACATAACGCCAGTTTAAGTAGAAGCATATTTTTCTCAATGTACTCAAGCAATAATGTGGCAATTACAAATAACCAAGAGAAGGCCACAGCTGCTAGCTACCTTATCTCAGCCAGAAATCACCACCTCCTCAGCAGGGCCATTTAAGCAAACCATTTTATCGCAGTGAAGTGTGTAAGTGCTCACATATTCAATTACTCAATGAGAAATCAGTAGCTTCCAGTAGCAGGGAACTAACATTGTTACAGCACCAAATGGATCTGGAAAGAGCAGATCTGCTCCCACCAGTTTGAGCTGTTCTTTCTCCAGAGGCAGATGTCAGAGTTCCTAGATTGTACTGCTGTAGTTTATACTCCTCTCTGGACTGCCAAGACAGTGCGCACTTAAATGTACAGTTCTTCACTGAGAAATTATTTTAATTAAGATTGTATCCAGGGCTCTCATATTTTTTGTCATGGCACATTTGTTCAGTTCAGTTCCCAACACTCTTTGGGGCCGTGCCCACTGCCCTGTGCATCCTGTGCCATGCCCACCGCCCTGTGGTGCAGCAGTGTCCCTAACCCCCAGCTGCCCCTCCCCTGACACAGCTCCATGCCGTTCCCTCGGGCCCTGTCGCTGTCACACAGAGCAGAGCTCAGCGCTGCCCTTCTGCTCCCTGTGAGAGCTGCAGCCGCCATCAGGCCTCCCCTCAGCTCCTCTGCTCTGCACTCAGCACACCAAAGGGCCTCAACCACTTTTCACAGTGACAACACAAAAATGGAAAATGGACTTCTAAAGAAGTTCAGAGTACAACCACAGTTTGAAAAAGACATTTTTCAAGTTCAGGGCTGACCACTTTGTTGCATTGTGTTGCCCTTTAAAAAGAAAAAAAAAACACATCCTCTAATAGATACAGCTGACAGTAAGTCCAGGGGCAGCATCAGCAAGTTATCCATCACTGGCAGTCCCAATCAGTTCCTGCCACTCCCCTCTGCAGGCTCACAGAGGGAGCTGCTGTCATTTCACTGGATGAATTGGTGTGAAACTGAGACCTCATTATCAGAGCACATGCAAGCAAGAGAGAACAAAATGAAGATGCTGAGGAGAAAGAGGTTTCAGGAACCAGTACTTGCACTTGACTGAGGATGCATCTCTCTCTTCAAGGAAACTGTGCACTCGGTCCTTGGGGAAAAAAATTACTGAAGGCACTAATATTGTGCATAGACACACCACTGCTCCAGTTGAGCTGGAAAGGTACAATCTTAGGCCTGACCTGCAAGTCCAGTTCCTGGCCAGACTTAGAGATTAATGCCTTCACATCAACTCTGATAACACTTGAAATGTGTCTTGGAATTACTATGGCTGGAAAAGACCTCTAAGATACTATAAGTAGGAATGCCTGAACAAGGTCTTGGCTGAGACTACAGGTAAACAAAAGTAACATGGGCAACAAAACAATCAGTCTGAAAACTTTTTTTTTTTCCTTTTAAATTCATACACACACACACACCATCCCCTAAGAAAGTATCCTAAATAGAGCCTTTAAACTAAAATTACTGAACTTCTCATTGTGATTGCTTCTTTCTTCTCTAAACAATTTAACTTCAGATTATATCATTTACTGATGATTCATGGATGTAGAGGTCCAAATTAATGACCAAAAAAGAGAAATAATTGTCCATGAACTTAAACCACTTCAACTGTATTTCATTTATTTTCATTCATTTACTTTTTGAAGCTGCATCACTGTACGTGATCAACAGTATTATTCAGGTGAATAAAGATATGGAGCAGGATAGGCAGCAGGTAACAAAGATGGTTAAGACTTCAGAATGTTTAATTCTTCAGTCAAGAAAGTACTTTTTAATACAGTAGTTTAATATTCATGTTATAGTTCTTAAACTCTCAGGAATTAGAGGTGTGCATGAATTGTAAACATCCATCTTATGAAAAAAAATCAGTGTTTGTCTTTTTATTTTTATATTCTTAAAACGGAACAATGAAGTGAAAGGCTGAAAATGTGACATATTCCACTGAAAAGACATTTTGAGAAATAATGGGCTGTCAAGCCACCTCCCTGGATAGCTGCCACTCATCACATCAAGCAGCCTGCTTTGTTCATAGCACACCTACTGTACTGGATTGGCAGGAAAAATGAGCAAGCTTCACCTCCATCAAGAACTGCAAAAGATCTATGTATCCAGGGATATTTAATTCCCATTGTGCAAGACTTCTCTGACCGGAATTTCTCTTACCATGTATATAAGCATGTACAACACACAGAGACATTGTTCAGAACAGGTGACATGCAAAATCCTTTTGAAATTACCTGTGTGAGGGATACATAAATGATCATAAAAATGGAAAGCCAACGGGAACATCTTTAGGATGAAAATGCTATCAGATCACAACTTGTATGTAGAACACTAGAAAAGCCTCAAGGAAAAAACAAAACAAAAAACTTCATCCTTGTAGATTTATTTTTCCTATACAGCAAGAGCAGCTAGGTATGAGCAAGGGTATGGCCAGCTAAGGGCTGAATAGGAAAACGGTGCTCACCAAACTTCTCAGAATTATGATCCCAACTACAGCTAATGGAATTGGATAACTGTGTCATTAAATCACAAAAACGAAAAAAAAAAAAAAAGCTAAGACTAACAAAACCTGCTCCTAAATAAGCTGAACTCGATTATCCCTCTCTTTGAGCCACTGTGTTCCCAGGTAGATCCAGGAACTTGTGACCTCTCTGCTGAGAAGCCTGAGGAATCCGCAGAACAAACACATTGTCTGCCTGACCTGAACACCATCTGACCTAAACCACATGTTATTTTAACTGTCTGTTCTCTATAATCATTGCAATTGGCAGTACCTGGCTGCATTCAAGATCTCTGACATGCTTTTGAAGTTCCAGGCTCTGGGAAGAGGGGTCAGCACATCTCAAATGGAATGGCGTCAACACCCTCCTGCCAAGCCCGGGTGGTCAATGGGATGGCTCACAATACTATGTGGTAAGCCTTGCTGCAATGGGAATCTTTTATCACGTAAGTAAAAGAAACTCTGGTAAATCCCTATCCCTTTGAGCTGCAAAGAGCACTTGTAAAGCAATCAATGACTCAGCTCAGCCCGGTGGGAGAGTGTTTGAATTACCTGAAACAACAGCTGAGAGAGGTGTGACCCTTCTCAGCACAGAGCAGAAGGCTGTTGAATTTGAAAGCCAATGATAAATGAAAATCAGCTTTGTTAATGACCTAATGAAATTACCAGAAGAGGGGAGATCACACTCTGACATAAGCAGCTTGAGTAGATTATGATCAGAATTTACAGTAACATCAGTGTGGCTTTTTCCCCCCAAGATTTAGCCCGGAAAAAGAATACTTAACTGTGCATCTCAAACCCCATCTCTCCTACTGTAACACAAAATGTCCTGTAAGTTACCAAGTGCACGTGTACAACTAGGTAAGTGTCTTCACTTTTTTCACCGAGAAGCTGCTGCAGGATGTTACTCCTTTGACAGTTTTGGTGTTTTTTTTTTTTTCTTCCATATTTCAGGCCAAAGTGCGGACTCCTTCAGGTCATCTCTTTGTATGCTAAGACTGTCCTTTAACTGAAACAGTTTTTGATGTCCCCTGACTTTTATCCTCAGACAGGTAGCAATCAAATCTTCCCAGGCTTTGTTTTCTTAAACCAAGCAGCCAAACCTTTAATCTCACTTCCTTGGAAGGGCGTTCTCTTCTTCCTATCACAGCACTGCCATTTGTCTGATTCACAAGATAGCCCAGTCTTTCCCTCCCCTTAAGAAAAGCCTATCTTAATCCCATTTTGCATTGATAGTAGCTTCAAGCTGAGTCATCAGCATATTTCATTAGTACAATTCCTCTTCCATTCCAAAGGTCTGCTTTACTAAATTGGTCCTAAGACCATCAGGAATTTCACTAGTAATTTCCCTCTACCTAACATTTCCTCTTTCAACACTAATTGTTGTCATACTCTTATTAGCCAATTCCTTACTCATCTCAGATGATTTTCTACTAATCCAACTTTTATATAACTGGCTTTAATTTTATTACATAGAGTATTGTTAAGAAAAGTATATTTCAAAAGATATCCTATTAAAGAAAAAGCCCAGGCAAATATTTCATTAAGTCATCTTCAAGCTATGTAGAACATCCAAAGCTGTAATAGAGTAAAAGTCTCCACTAAACACCCTGTCCTCCAGTGGGGACTATGTGATTTCCTTTCCCCTCTCTCCTCCTCCTCCTCCCAGTATGGGCACTGAGAACAGTAAAAGCTTGATTTTAAACCTCAGCTGTGGTTATTTCCATTGTAGGCACACTTGTGTCAAAGCTGATTTACAAATATGTTGGCTTTCTCAGCTTAAACTGGTGATTAAAGTATTTGTATGCCAACGTTTGAAGATTTCCACCCAACTGACAGACCTTTTCTTCTGCTCACATTTCTCTGAGGGCAGCTCAGTGGGGACCGATAACTTCTCAAACAGCTGAAGCAGGGTTTGTCAGAACACATTCTGCAGCATCCTAGAGGTGGTGATTTAAGCTGATCTACCAAGTCAGAAGACTCAGTGAATTAAAGGCAGCTGAAGGTGCAGTTCCAAATTATAGCTAATGATAATGCACTAGCAAGAGATGAAGTGTTCTCCTATTCAGCTCATCATTGGCAGCACCAGCTCCTTCCTTAGCTTATAGCAGCTGATACAAGGAATCCACACAAATGAAAAAACTATCATTTGGCTTTTCTTCAAAAGCTTACCTTTCTCAACTAGTTTGCCATGAGTACCAGTGCTAGCAAAGCAGTTTAAAACCTGCCTAAAATAAAAATATCCGTCAGGCAACTGAGATGCCTACAAAACCAGTTCTAAAACCAATTACAACACAAGCCACAAATCCACATGTGTGCGTGGGTCCAGATCACAGTAAGGAACTCCTATCCCCACCTGTCTGCCTTGTCCATCTGTCTCTTACCCCTTCTCCTTGCAATAACAACAACAAAATAGGATATTTCTCTGCTCAAATGGCATGGAAGGAAACAGGTGTTTTGGATGGCAATACTTAACCTACTGTCACTACTTTGGGCAATGACTTAAGCTATGCTGAAGAAACAAAGCAAATGTCCACTGGAAGATGGTACTTTCATAAAACTTGAAAAACTGGCTTGTAAATCATGTTTGTTGCAAAAATATCACTGTTAGTTATTGTTTTTTTTTTTGGTTCTGGATGCTTCTCAATGCCTCACAAAACCAAAAGAAAAAAATGCAGAGTGTGAAAGAACTGTTGATAAGAGATAGTTGTACTCAAGAAGAAAATTCCCCAATTCTCTGAATTTATTCTTACTGAACCTAAGTGATCTCACCCAGATACACCAGTTGATTTCCACACAGTTCAGGGATAATGACTGTCAACAGTAATTCATTACTCGTAAAAAAGAGCCTCAGCATAGGGACAGAACTTTTGCAGCACGTGGCCTTGTGTTGTCTAAGATACTGCACCAGAAATATTAAAACACTCTGGGAGACTAAAACCTTTGAACCTTCAGAATGAAAAGAAATCTACAATAGGAATGAAAATATTTCCTGTTTACTAGCACAATTCTAGAAGCACGCAAATACAATCAATCAGCAAATGATTTTCCACATACAATACATCCCTGCAAGGGAGATATGCTAATATTTTTGCATGCTTCCTTCAAGATCTCTGGTGACAAAAGGTGAATGCTGATTGCAACATGAGATAGTCTTGACATATCAGTTATTCTATGTATTTGAGTGAATGACTTCACCCACTCAAGAAGTGCAGTAATCTCTCAGTATACATTGCTTTAAGGGGTTTATTGTTACCATGAAAAAGGGTGAAGGTGAATAAGTTCTTGTTTATGTACTTAGCATACATTCTTGACACATAACCAGGAAACTCCTTCAAAAGTATTTCCAAACACATCTCAAATACTGTAAATCCCACTAATATGTACCTTCCAAGATGACTGCGCCCTCTGAAGTAAGACAGTCCTACTTTTGTAGAGTAGCTACAACCTCACTGTGTTTGTTAAAGGATTGGACCCTAACACTTTCTGCTTCACTTACCCCGAACTTGACCACACCGGCCAGATAAGAGCTAAGACCTTACTAAGCCAGCAAACATATTTGAGAACTAGATCATCTCTGAGATATCTTTCAACCCAAGCCATTCTTTGAACCTATGAAATCGTTTCATGGGCTACATCTATACCAAAAGCCTTAAGTTAAAGCAACATTGAAGGGTGCGAAATGAAGACTTGCTGTAGGCAACCCGCATTAGCAGGGGGTTGGACTCAATGATCATCCCCAGAGGCCCTTTCCACATCCTACAATTCTGTGATTCTCTGAACTCCACCTCAGAGTTGAAACTTAAAATATCTATCTAGAAGCTGAACTTCTAGCCTCTTGTTTGTTTTCCCCCCCCCATCCATTAATTTATGCTAGTAATACATTGGCTTTTTGTATAAACAGTAAATACAAAAATGGTGTAAATATTTTTAATATAAATATCACGGTAAATGATTTCTAAGTAACATTTGACCTCAGTTATGTCTAATTTGTGCTGAGGACAACTGAAAAAAAAAAAAAAAAGATGCTGCACAGAATCAGGTTTTCTTTTATAAAACATAGCATCTCTTATGTTCTGGACCATCCAGCCCCACAAAGAATGATTTAAGAAAGAAAATATCCTGGTAGGAATACTTTTTGTAACTTTAGACACCATGAAGCATAAGTTTGAAACTTCATATTACAATATTTTATTGGTAACAGTAAGGAACAAAAGAACTCCACTTCAGCTGAAAGATAAACTTCAGTAAAGCAAAGTAAAAACATTAGTACATAGTAAACCAACTAACAAACAGTAACAAAGAAACTGATGAAATCAAAGTAAGCTCAACTATTTCAAAAATTGCAAAGAACATTAATCTAATCAAAGGGTCAAATAGATGCAAGGATCCTTCATTTTATGTAAGATTTGCTTCTTTGTTTCTATTCTACGTGCCTCAGCTCTAGTGGCTTTCAACAAAATACTGTTTTTCTGACAGCTCATTTTCAAAGACTGTAAGATGATGAAATCCCACACAATGGCAGATGTTTTTCACCCCAAGTTCTTCATTAAGCAACAACAAAAGCAGCTTTGGAACATATCTGTATTTTCAGACCCTCAGAGCTTGGTTACTGCAAGCCTAAACCTATAGATATATTTATTTCCAAATAGCTAATAAGCTGCAAAGGTAAACCAGCTACAAATCAGATGACAAAAGGATCTGACTTGTAAACACTATCAAAAGCTTACTACTTACTAGCAAGATATCAAGGCAACAGAGGAGTCATTGAAACACCATGACACAGAATTACTAAGAGAGAGTGTTGTCATTCCCAGATTGTGGGTTCTTTTGTTATGCAGCTCTAATTTCACTAATGCAGTTACTCTATTTTAGCAAGTTTATCAAAACTTGGAAATCCTTTTGTGTAATTAAGTTATGATACTTTGCAGCTGAGTTCCTAAAGAGCCCACGTAGCTGGGCTTCCTGGCACTACATAACAAAAAATATTACCTTATTGAAAATGGAAATCATAAGGCAAGATGCCTGCAGATATACAGGTAAATTCTGATTCAACTAATGGCTAAATGATCCCACTCAAGAGATAAGTGGCAATTAAGATTGATGTTCTCTATACTAAATGCACTTCCTTTTAAGGGCAAGCAACTGATTTATTTGTGTGCGTCTTCTTCATTATTATATACGCAGTAGTGGTCAGAATGCAAGATCCGGAAAATGGGTATGTTTTTACAGTAAGCAGACATCACAGTTAACTATGTCCAACAAAGAGGAGACTACACAGCTATGATGTAGAAGAATACATTACAGCAGGCAATACTGAGAAAATGTGGCTGACAATCTTAGTCTCCATCATGAATCCCACGGTGGCAAATACCCAAGCTCCTGTCACGATTGCCAAGACTGCCTATAGATTTTGCACTTAGAAGTCATTGGGAAGACACAGCCACAAACTTGGCATTAGAATTTTGGCTGTCCTCCCAGCTGAGTGCTAGCTGCTTTGTTGAGAGGAGCCTTAACTTGCTTCTTCTTCTACTCCTCAGTAGTAAGACACAAGAATAGCTGCTCACTTGAGCAAACGTTGTCCTAAGAGGTAAACCTCAGATTCCTGACCATTCTTCAGAAACACATGAGTTTGCCAGTATCTGGCTAAGACAGCAACCTACCAAGCTCCTGAAGTAGTTAAACAACAAAAATAAGCATTTGCTCATTCAATTGCATCATAGAAAATTTGAAGCAACCCTTGAGGGTTGGACTAGTTAATCTCCAGAGGTTACTTTCAACCCCTATGATTCCATGGAAACAAGTACAGGATAGACAAATATCGTACCTAAAGAAGTAAGGTATGAACATATTAGAGAAAAAACAAGAATATGATAGTTCAAGGGGGAATCAAAAATTGGGTAGAAGTATGACAAAATGAAACCAATACAAAATGAAGAACATAAAATTATGAGGAACGGATGACGTCAGTGACTGCTTTATAGCACAAAGAATAAACAACCATACTGCATCCACTCTCCAAAGAGCGTACAATACCACTTCCTAATAAGAAAGAGAACTACATTCTACTTCTATTTTACAGTCAGCTCCTAAACACACTACCTCACTGCTGTGACTACATCTCATGCAACATAATATAATACTGCTATGAACACATCAGCTGCCATGTCTGCTTCATCATGCCTGAAAGCAAATAACATTAGGCAATTCCTTCCAGCACAGAGATCATGCTGCTCTGCTCCATTAGGGATGCACACTGCTAGCAAAGCCTTTAGAAGGTTCTTCCTGGATTATGGTTGTGTATCCCCTGCACTCCTCTGTCCTGTGATCTCCACCACTGAAGTAATGTGAACTATTACTTGACTCTCATTACAGGAGTGTTCCTGCTGGATTTCTAGTGCCCAGGAATGCCTTGCATTCCAAAATATAAATCTGAAATAGAGACCACAGAAAACTCAGACATTTGCAGAAGGGGAGACAGCTAGCGGTGAGCTTAGGGCTCTGTCATTCTTCAATACAAGAGGATAATGAGAATGATAATCATGTTGTCCACAGAACTGTGCCTTAAGCTACATAACACACTTGACAGTTCTTTCCCTACTGCTTCAAAGGTCTCCAAGTTTCCCTTGCCAACTCTGATGCGTGGAGGTGGAGTGGAAACACAAAGACCCTATAAGAAACATAAAAGAAAGGCTCCTCTCTTGTCTGTTTAAAACATTAGTCTTGATGCTTCATTAACCCTTTGCTAACAGTTCTGCCAACTGAAATGTTACTGGCAGATTACACAATGGGAATTACATGCCAGGAATGGACTGCTAGGAAAGGAGTCACCAGAAGCATATCACTGAGTGCTCTTAATGCTCCATTGCTTCACCTCTCTAGTTGCATACTTGGAAGCAGTAATTCTCAAGTACATTCCCCTCTCAACAATACAAGATTAAACTGCAACCCAAGCAGACCTAAATTTAAAATAACATAAGGGTACCTCCAAGTTCGATTCTAAGTGATTCCACAGAACTCAAAATATCAGTCCAGTTAACAGAATTGTGCTACACAGTAATATTCATTTGCAGAATAGCAGGACACTACAACACTCATCACTGAGACACAGTAATCCCTTGGGAATTAAGGGTGTCTGTGTTGCATTGTATTAATACACTGTACAAAGAAGCAATTATGTGAAAGTCACCACACAAACATCCCTTCAGAAAAACCAAAGTCAATGACTTATGAGAAGCAAAGAATGTGAACATCTTGGAAGATGTTTTAATTCTGTGCATCAATTAGTTTGATATCGTGATACTTTTACGTGGGAGAATGGTTGGCTCTGACATTTTCTTAGCTCTTTTTTTTTTAATATTATTTGTAATACTTGAACATCTAAAACTTACAGAATTGTAGGGGTAGGAAGGGACCTCTAGAGATCATCAAGTCCAACCCCCCTGCCAAAGCAGTGTAAAATCTTTTACTTAAAGAACTAGCAGAAGCACCTAATTGTGAGTATTACTTGTGACTATCCCATGCCAAGGAGACACTGCTTCCAAAATTCAACTGTGGTGCTTTTCTCTTCTCAGAAAAAAAAAAAAAAAAAAAACCACATAAGAGGGGGACACTTCAGAACCGGCAGGATAAAATCACCATGATGGCAAATGAATTTAACCTCTTGAATAGAAGCTTTGTTACTGTGCCTAAAAAGCAGCATCATTACTTCAGCCCAAAGTAAAGCAGGAATAATCCCCCAACAACCATGAAAAAGTATTTTATTTGCATTCAGCTCACACATGATTTGGATACTTCATGAAGAAACAGAGCCCAGGAAGGATTCAAACTACTCCAAGAAAAAAAAAAAAAATCAGGGGGAGAAATTAATTCCATTACTTCCTGGGCTCCATGCTATCATAGAGGCTTGCAGCTCATCCCATCAGGGCCGCAGGAGGGCATGGCTCTGGCTCCTGCCCAGCCATGACCCCCACCCAGCTGAGCCCATCAGCTGGTCCAGCTCCTACCCTGATCTTGATTGATCCTAATCCCCAGGGATCCACTGCTCCCCATAGACTCAAGCATCTCTGTCTCTGTCCCTTTCTGCAAGTCATACACTCGAGGAAGCAGATCAGGGCAAGCCAGCACATTGCATGGTCTCCTGATGTAAGAGAGAGACCATCTGCCAACCTACTGTTAGTGGGAGAGCAGTGACATCAAGTCAGAGAGACTACAGCATGTGGTGGCTCTTCCTAGCCGGCAATCTTGGACTCCCGTAACAAAACTCTAGTGCTTTGTAAGCCCATAGCTTACTCAAAGAAGAAATAATTTGCAAAACCATTGAGAAAGAGTCCACTGAGCTCACTGCTTTCCCCTTGGGCTCAGCCTTGATGACTAACGTGATAATCCTAGATTCTTAACAAAACGTGTTTTGTTGTGCCACGATGTACATAAGCTGCAAAGGGAACATCAAGGCTGAACTTCCTGTTTCTGTGACAGATTAGATATTGCTTTAAAAACGCAGAATCTCTGAGAGCTTTCTGTCACTAACGCTGAAACTGTTCAGAACTGAAGGTTTTCAGGCTCCGAAAGCGAAAAGATCACATTTTGAAATAGCACAGTGCTTTCAAAACCACTCTGACTGAAAAGTCACCAAAAAAAAAAAACAAACCAGCACTTCATTGTTCAAAAGTACCTAAACTGATCAAACTTATTAAACTCAAATCAAGACTTTGTTCAATTTACGCAAAACAGCTTTTTTTCCTAGCCTTGCAAAGCCTGCTTGAAATTGGTAATGCAAGTTGATTTATTTTAATGAATTGTCAGTAGCACAGACCCGTCTACATGGGGAATTACTCTGGAATAAATAAACATAAACCAGGACACATACTCATGCAGAATACTATCCAGATACAGCTACTAAAAAGCACACCTCACTCTAGCTCACCTGGTGGAACAAGCTTAAATTCTGCAATTTCATGATCTGGTCTAAGAACAGCCTAATTTCTTTAGTGACAAGTGAATAATTTCTAGTTAAGTCTAGTTATTTTTCGCAATCTTCTTTTCTCTAGAATAAAAACCTGGATTATTCCTCTAGTATATAGAGGAATTATAATATTATATATATATATATATTATATATATATATATAAATACATATATAATATATATAAATATATAATATATTTGAGAGTTGAACTGAATCACCACCAAGACTAAGGGGAGAGACAATGCAACTGGTCCAGGGAAGAAGGATCAAGTGAGGAAAGAACAAGACTATCATAGAATAACAGAATTATTGAGGTTGGAAAAAGACCTCCAAGATCATCTAGTCCAACTGTCCACTTACATACAATATTTCCCACTAAACCACGTCCCTCAGTACAGCATCTAAAAGTCTCTTGAACATCTCTAGGGTTGGTGACCACCATCTCCAGCACACGATCACTCTTCATCCTCAGTGATCATACCCCACCCCCCCCCATCCAGTAAAGGGGAGAGATTCTCCTCAGCCCTTTCCTTACTGTAAATATATTTGTAAAAATGTTTTTTGTTCTCTTTCACCCCAATGGCCAAGTTGAGTTCAAGCTGGACTTTTGTCTTTCTGATTTTCTCCCTGCACATCCTAACAATTTCTTTCTACTATCCTTCTGTTAGAGGTGAGCTATCTATCCAACCCATTCATAAGGTAGCTTAAGAACACCAGGAGCCAAGGTCGCTCCAGAGGTACAGATTTTTGGAGTCGTCCAGACTCAAATTTAAAAACGCCACTTTCTTTGAGCCTTAGTTCTATTTATTTGTGCCAAGCATACAAGGTGATTCACTTCTGCATCATGGCAAGTGCCTTCCTGTGCGAGTTTGACAAGCAGAGTTATTACTGTGCTTTCCTCACATGATCCTAATCTTTGGCAAGAAATTGCAAGAAAAACTATCTTCAGAAAATGGCTTCAGTAAGTACAAACAACTCAGTGTCATTTTCATATCAATGTGATTTCAACTATCATTAAGTCTACATGAGAACAACCACCAGAAAACTACAGGAGCACACTGAACCCCAACTGGAGCTTTTAACCATATTTGTCCTTTTCTATTGTACATTGAAAATAAAGCAAAAACAAACTAACTTTCTGTTGTGCACAACCACTGTACTCAGAAATGTCACCCAACTGTTTTTCAAGAAACATACGTGTTGATTCCTACACACAGAACAAGTTTAACTAATCTCACTGTAATTATCCATCTGTATTAAATTCAGGGATACATAAATCTGTGAAAGACTGAGACCTAAACTAGCATGTTGCAACTCTTTTGGAAGTACTTAGGAATAAGAAGAATGGAAATGAAGAAGCAGATAAAGAAAATACTGCAAACTCCTTGTTTCCACACAAACCCTTAAGAAGAAAGAGAACCGTGACAACAGAATTGTTACGCAGTCCTTGAGCAGTGATGTGTGTTCACTTTAAACTAGGAAAGACTATCAATTTTGAAGGCCTCTTTTTTGATAATACACATGCTCATCTTCACGAGTAAGAAAACAGTCTAGACTTCCTATTCCTGTAGGGAAGATTACTGTTCTGAACAGTGTGCCCTTCACAGCTCACGGCTGGACTTGTTCCCTTAGGAAAGATCACATTGGAGCCAACTTTGTCATTTCCACACTATTGAACTCCACTAGGAACCTTTTAGTTCTATTCTTCCACACACAGAAAAGATTACGGAATAACGAAACATGGAAGAACATCCAGTACTCGGGTAGGAAGAGATAATAACATCAGGCTGGCCCATCATCTATTAAGAAAATCAGCTTCTTTCCAGAAGGGTATGCACTGCCCATGCTTACTCACAAGACCTTCTCTCTCATACCTCTTACTGCATAGGGAGATACTATTGTGAACACAGAAGATGGTCCTCCTTTGACAAAAAAAGAGCAATACTTACGATAAGCAAAAATGAAAAATTAGTACTGAACCCAGTGACTTTGAAAGAACATGGATGCTTCCCAAATGTAAATGATAAAAATCAAAACATGTGGCAAACTTTTCTAAACAGTACTTTGCTGGAAAGCATGCAACATGATTTTTGAGCTCTACTCATTCAGCATCCTGGTATTTATCAGCCAAAGCTATTTTGCAGCTACATTAGACTTATATATATTCTCTTATTCACCATATTTATATAAGGCCTGTTATTTCATGCATGACGGTAAACCTCATGAAAAAATTGGGCAAGCTTTCAGCTTGGGCAGAATTCCCTTGGGTAACCTACTGAAGTTGAAACTGGATTGATTTCCACTGGTACATTTATTTTTTAGCAAGATCTCCGCTTGCCCAGCTGGAGGAAGTGAAATACAGCAGACTTCTCATCCTACTGATGGAGAAGATGATGAGCAACATGTTGTAAATTTAGCTGGATAGAGATCTTGCTCTTCTTTTCAAACTACCACTTAACGATGAGCTGCCCTGTTGTCAATGCCTCTGCACAAAGTGAAACAAGAGAGAAAGAACTACAAGCCACTGTGAGAAGACAATAACAGGAGATTAAATAGATGCAACAGATGCTACTGGAAGAAGGAAATGCAGTATGTGGGGAACTAACAGTGAGCATTTGTAAGCAGATATTTTGAGACAATTTGTCAGGTGCATTCAGTGTATTTCACAAGCGTTTCATTAAATGTGTCAACAAATGAAACTCTTCTTCCAGAAAGAACTAGAAAGAAAACCAAAAAACAAACAAAAAAACGACCCTCAGAGTTGATACCAGGAAAAAAAATAATCCAACAGCTAATTACATAAAACTACTATTACATTAGTCATTATTTTAAACTGATATATATTGAGAGAAAGAGATTTCATCTTCACAGATAAAAAACATTTTTTCAGTACATCTGCCATGTATTCAGCTTTAATTTCTTGATTTAAAATATGGTTTCCCAAGTTCCTAACATTTTGAACTCACAGTCTCTGCCATCATCTCACATTCTACTTTATCTCACAAAAATACTTTGAAGATACATTCCCTGAACATTAAACCTACAGCACTGTAACCAATAATCAGCAAGAAACTGTTCTGTGGCTTAAGTTTTCAAGCCAACTCTCCTACAAACAGCATAAAATTTTAGTGTTCTCCACCCTCATAAACCACACTTTACAGCATTTTTGTTGGAGACAAGAAGGAAACACACAGAATAACCGCATTCAAAAGAGCCATGGTTTAACACTATAAAATGCTAATTCTTCTTCACCTGCCACAGTGTATAAACCATAGTGTACCCAGTTCAGTGGCAGACAACACTGTAAGTATTGTCACCTTTATAGTGCTTTCTATCTTCAGATGGTTGGGCTAGATTAGGCATCCAGCATTGCCTGCCCCTTTAGAAAAACTGAAAGGATTTTAAACAGGGAGATTTGCTGCAGACTACCACAACTGCGAAGTATTATGAGCACTTCATGTATCTTCAGGTGGGGCAAAAAGAATCACCTATGACTACTATGCTCCAGATACTTGAAAACAAATGCCATTTTTCATTGATAAACTGAGTTCAGCCTTTTTTTGCAGAAGTGGGGTATCAAGGAGGATGAAGGGCATAAGACAAGGCTGATAAGAAAACTCTTACATACCCAAGTGCTCAGCTACAGTTCACTCATGAACATCTGTGGAATCTGTCAAGAATGATTCTAGACTTCCCTACTCTGAGGCTCTAAAGCATTTTGCTCACGCAGAAAGGCTGATCTACTAAACCTGCCTCTGATTTGGGCATCCTGATCCCTGCAGCACTGCATTTTTATGCATGGGAAACTCCATGGTGAGAGGGACAATCAGTGAATTACATGAAGTTTTGCCAGAGGAACTATCTATACAAGAGATGTTTTTGCTCAGAAAAGCCATGAGTACACATCTTCATACTACAGCTGTGACCCAGGCATCTTGGCAGAGGGCTGGAATACAAACCTGGCCTCAGTCTGTGTGTGTAACCACAGAGCTATCCTCTCCATCAACAGGTGTCTGTTGAGTCAGCTCCCTTAATTCCTCTTGATAGATGGACTTCAATGCAACTTCACCTGGCTTTCTTTCACCCAGAAAGAAAACTGTAAATATTTAGGCATTTCAGAAATAAAGAGGGCCAACTTCCTGAAAACAATCCATGTGCAGTGCTTTTATAGTCGCAAGGAAACAGAAAGCAAAGCTACTTGAGTGCCATCTGGGCAAACAACTTTCATCTACATAAACACGTCCCAGTGAGCATGAGTCCCACGGGCAGGATATTTGCCACGAGCTTTCAGATTCACATGATGCATCTTACAAACACTTCAAGGCCTCCAGATCAGGCTAGCCTCTGTTTCTGGGACAGCCAGATGCATACTCCCTAATTTCTTTAGGAAAAAAGGACTTTATACACACCTGACTTCAGTCCAAGTAGTTTGATGAGGCCCCAGTTAAGACAGCAGTCCAGACTGTTGTGAAATTCTCCTCACTGGACTTCTCCACATGTAACACACTGGTGATCTATACTGCTGACTGTTTTTTAGCAATCCTCTCCTCTTTCCCAAACAGGTAAGTATTATAAAAGCTGTACTGAGGTTTGGGTTTACCACATACATACTGTTTCTTGCTGGGCTGGGCCATGATACTGAATGAACTGAGCAGTTCAGAATCGCTGGGAAGACCTGCACATTCTCAAGCTGATCCTCAGCTAGAGCTGATGTGCCCTTTGCCCTGTCACAGCTGTTCCCCTAAAATAAGCAGAAGGACCACGAGGCCACGTGGAAGGAAGACAGCTAAATTCAACTACACCACATGCCTCTTCTGCCCATTCTGATGTCACTGGCATCCATGGTAGAAGGCATGACCAAGAGGAAGCAATGGTAGTGAGGATGAACAGGCCTTTCCATTCCCACTGCTTATCTGGGATTACCTTCAGATCTCCTATCATTCTCCTGCAAGAACACATCTGTTCTGCAAACAGCCTTGTCATTCCCTGACTCCCTTCCCTCCCCTTCAAGAAGCTCCTCTCCCCCGAAATAAAGCCAGGCTTATTCTTGCTGTGAGGAACTGGAAGGAGGGAACAGCAATCTTTCATTTGCTCAAGCATCAGGCTCTGCTTTGTGTACTGTGTTAGGAAAGAGGTGAGGGAATATGAAATAATCAGTAGGTGTGCTAAGCAGCTACAATGATAACTGCATTATTAAAATGTGAGACTGCCTAGAGAGAAGGAGAACAGCTAAGCTGACTACTCAATTCTTTGTATAAACAAGGCCATGGAAACATATGCATTGCACCATGGAGACTAGCTTGTGAGAGCCTTCTTACAACCTCTCGTGTTCTCAAGGGCTACATCTGATCTGCTCATTTGCCTCTCTAGCTTATTTGTCCAGTGTTAACTAATTATCCAAAAACAGCAGTTCACAGTCACAATAATATATTACTTTTCTTCCAAAACCATTCATTTCCCACATTGGTATTTTTCAAGAATCAAAGTAAAAACAAAAGCATAACTAAAATAATACTTATAATTTAAGCACAGATAAAAAGAAGAAAAGGAAGACAAAAGCCAGTAGAAGCATCATTTGCTGATTTGGTACTCTTCCTACCAAAACCAGGTAGATGTACACACAATTTTTCTCCTTTTTCTCTTAAGTGAGACAGCAGCCAAACTCAATGCCTTCCTTAAGTTTGCTCTTCCTTCTTAAGGCCTCCCAAAGTAAGCTGACCACGCAGTCATTTTGAAAGAGCACTGTTTTAAAACAGAGTCTATTGCTTCAGTAATCGCCCACCCAGGGAACTTACAGCCATGTCCCTAACTTAGCCACACACTCAGCTGCCTCTGCATCTCTATAAAACTGCATTTCCCATTCAAGACACTCAGAAGTATAATCTTGCACCTGGAGGTTCTACTACCAAACATGCTGTGATGGTGTTCCAGTCTCTGAAGTAGATTTCTAGGTCTATGGCTTCCTTTCAGCCTGCTTAAAGCATATATTTGGGTTAATGCAGCTTGTGGCAGTTCTTCTAGATGGCTATTTCTGCTGTCATATGGAAAGAAAGAGAAAGGTATGCCTGGAAGTAAAACAAGTTCAGACTATAGCTGCAAAACCTGAAGTACAGGGACTATAAGTGGCTCCCCTGAGCTGAGAGTCCAGGCCACTGCCAACTACTGTAGTATTTGTTGAGGTCACAGTCAAAAGCTTTCTTACAAGTCTTATGTTAAACCTTTTGCATTTACTCCTATTATATTCATTCTCATGAGTTTCAGAGCTTTGCGGCTTTGACAGTTGGAAATATCTTCTAATTTCTGTCCTAAGGTTATTCAGTGACACATCACAGCCCTTTAAATCTTCAGCTTAAATAGCTGTGCTCTCCCATTTCATCCCTAGTATTTGGTCCCAACTAAGAATGGATAATCCTACCGCCTTCTCAATGTCCTTCTTTCATGAGGCTAAGCAATCTAAAATCTTTTGATCTTCCTCCTGATGTTAGCAGCTGAGCTGTACTCCAGTACTCAGTCATTATGCTTGAATATAGATTCCCAAAATCACACATGAAATCTTAGTTACACTTTGTAGAATGGAACAGTTTCTTTTTTTTTTTAAATAACTTACCTGTGTATACATGGTTTCAACAGCTATTCAAGGATCATAAGGTATTTTCAAAACTAAATCTTATCAAAACTATATGAAGTAGATTATGAGCAAAGGCATTCTAGGGTGTCTGCTGCAAGTCACTGGCAGAACTAGGTCTCATTCTTCCATTTATTGAAGACAATTCCTCTCAAACTCAGTGCTGGGATGAAAAATTCCATTAATCAGTCAGTGTGATATGGTTTTAAGTGCATCACCCACGGATTGGATTTCCAGGTAAATCAAATTCAAGGCATAGCTATCATTGATAATTAGTGTAACAAAAATCACATTGGTCAACTTTTTCTTCAAGAATATCTGGCTTACTGCTCACTTCAAAACCAGGAAATCACCTTCATTCCACAGTTCTGTTATGTTGTTCTATCACAATCTTATGTTCCCCTCTCCTTAAATATCCTTTCCTATCCTTAAATATTCCAGAAGAAAAAAGAATATACAATTTCCTTCATAATACCTGGATGAGATTTAGCTTCCATTCCCCCAAACCCAAATGACAAAGTAGGTGTTCCTTTTTTTTCCTAATGCGATACCAATATACTGATCTTCAAGTGCTTCCAAGATGGCAATGCCATATCTATGCCCAATCTGCTCATAAGGGTGGAAATATGAAACTATAGTACTAATGGACTCAAGAAGGGAGCTACTACGGACAAGTCTTTCTGCATCCACTTTGAAATTTAAAAGCAGCTTTCATTTTTAATTCAAAGTTTCTTTATAACAAAGTAAGTCATCCTCCAAATTGCCTTATAAACCTTTACAATTCTTTCAGTGCCAAATCTGTTTTGGAACAGATGTGTAATTAAGGAGTACATGTAAATGCATCAATACCTGAAAGCCTAAACTCATACTGAGGATCAAGACAGTGTTAAAAGTTAAATTTGTTATCATATGAGCAGGCATCTCTGAGACTTAGAGCATCACATCAAAGATAAGCTTGACCACAGCCAATTCCTCTCTCACCACAGTACACATTTAACAAAGCCATACAAGGAACAAGAAGAGTGAAGTTTTCCTTATCCTGGCTGTCTCCCTCATTTCCAATAACGCAAAGATTAAGGACTGCCACAAATTACATTCAAAGCATTTTTGTTCTTACCTAATCAGTTTCTTGCTTTGTTTTGTTTTTTTAAATCATTTGCCTCTCAATCTCTGCAAGAATTGAATCACATACTCTTAACACAGGCAGTTCTTCTTCATTCATGATGAATTCTCCTGTCCAATATTCCCGCATCACCAAGTTAGCACTAAAACAGTAGCTTTTACCTAATATTTTATCCAGTGTAAGACACCCTCCCATAAATGGAGAAAGTAAACAGATACCACCAGAAACCAACAATGCATCATCATAATATTCACTCAAAAATTCCATAAATACACATCCAAATGGCTTTTCTAAGTTTTGTTTTTACTGCTGTGATATAGTTTGCAATAGCCAAAAGCACATACCTAGCCAGAACTTCAGCAGAATGACCAGCAGGACTGCACAGCAACAGAGACACGTAGAAACAAGGAGCAATAGCAGTACTGGAAGATGGTAAGAAAAAATTTCCTACAAGTTGTATTGGAGTTCACACCAAGAGTCTTAGCAGAAATCTAGCCAAGGGGCAGCCCTCAGCACAGGAAATGAGATGCAAGCCCCAGCTGGCTGTAATTTATCCTTGCAAGCCAGCAGCTCCCCAGGTTGTGTTGATGAATTCATCATCAGTATTGTTGTCTCATGCATCTGACTTGCTGCAATGCTGCATTGTGCTAAGAAGCTTGGCAGAAGTTTAAAATCCTCCTCGTAGCCAGAGGCCTAACTTACCCTTAGCCTTCTAGGTTATGAAGTCTTCTGCTGAAAGTCTGGTGAACAGGAAGGTGTGACTGACTCTAGAGCAGTTGTACAGCTGTGTGGTTTTGGAAGATCACCAGCTGGATGGGAGAGCCATGCTCTCCACCTTGATGTTTCTAAGAGGGGAAATGTCTGCAGCAATTTGCTCTATCTCTAATGAGCAGAATCCGAACAATATGTGAGAGAAAGAACCGAAGAGACTTCCAGAAATGTGGGGGAGCTGTAGAGATTAGCCCGGGGAGAAAAAGTGCAAGTTGTCAAGGACACAGGTCACAGATACAGCGGAACAGAATCATAGAATCACTAGGCTGGAAAAAGCCTACAAGATCATCCAGTCCAACCAGTCCAGTAGTATTTTGCCACTTAAACAGGAAGGGCAGTTAAGGCTGTGAAACACTTCTCCAGAGAGGAAATATACTTTTGCATGTGGAAATAGAAAAATAAAGTAAGCTGTAAAAAATGGAGAAAGCGAACATACTGTCATTTGCAGATTGACTAGAACTGTAAGAAGTTTTTTGGGACATATAATTAAAAATTGCCGATTTCACAAAACACAGGCGTTCATTCCATAAAAATGGAAAAAATTAAACTTTGGAAGAAGAAATACCAGTCGCAGCACAGAAAACCGCCTCCTCTGGGACTGAGTGCGGTGGAAACAATCTGCACACTGGCTGACTGAAGTGGATATTCCAGCATGGAGTGTTTACTATGTTTTGCAGGGCACTGGAGTGTAGTGCTTTATCTTATAATAAAAGGTGCAACCCAGCAGCTGTGTTCCTTTGTATGTTTAAACCCTATCACTATACATTATTGTTAGCTCCACTGAGACTGTTCCAAGAAGCTAATTGTTCACAAGTGTAATTTCTCATCTCTCAATGGGGATGAAACACATGTTTCCTGGAACTATTTGGAGCCATTTAGGGAGTGCTGAGTGTTACTTGATCGCTCACTACTCTTGTCAGACAGAATACTTTATCTACCTTAACTGTCTTTTGATGACTCCCACTGACCAAACTGAAGTACACTGCTGAACTGACAGAACTCTGTATGACTACAGCTCATGGTACTGCCTCAGCTGTGTCAGTTCTGAACTCCTTGCAGCCTCCTTGAAGCCTTTGAATGTGACTTCTGGAATTTCATGAATGAGGAATGCATGGACGAGATACTGTACAAGAAAAAAAAAAAAGATAAAATATTTCCACCTCTGACACAGAGGCCACTTGGGAAAAGCAGGCATGCATGACTAAAGAGGTATTTTGCTCTGCCCAGCAAAGTGCCTTTTGTAGACAGAAAAAGTAACTGAAATACATATGATGAATTACACTGCAGGGAGAGATGACACTGCTGGGGAGTCACTCACGATAGTGGTTTGAAACGGGCTGCCCACTCTCAGGTCTTGGTAAAATCACGCTCTGATTATGTTCCTCTGGAGTGACTGGTGATGGCCATGCTCTCTACAGGGCTTTTCAAATTATGCTCTTTCAATATGTGGTAGCATTTCCTCCAAGAAAATAAGTTCCAGTTCCTCAAGGGAAAGGTATGTGTTGGATGAATTGCCAGAAGTCATCTTCTGGGAGCATCTACTCCAGAGACCTCATTTTAACACTTGAATAGTACAGGCCTTTGGAGGTCACCTAGCAATGTGTAGCAACTACCTGTCTTATGAGATAAGCAAACGACATAGAATCATAGAATGCTTTGTGTTGGAAGGGACCTTTAAGTTCCAGCCCCTTGGTACCGGCAGGTTCACCTCCCACTTCACCAGGCTTCTCAAAGCCCCATCCAGCCTGGCCATGACAATATCAACTCCTGTCCTGACTTTACATTAAAGGACCCAACAATGCTCCTCTTGCTATTGCATGCGGAAGGGCCATCCTGGCTGCCGCCTCATAGACATACAGCTACTGAGCATCAAGACTGAGTTCATAAAAAATGCCAGTTTTAGGGCTGCCAACAACACAACTGCAGCTAATTTGTCAATGCAAGCCTTAAAGCAAACTGCCTCTCTGTGAAGCAAAAAGGGTGATGCTCTGAGACTATCTGAAGTGCAAAATAAACGGGCTTTCACAAATGCTTCTGGCAGAGAAGACGAATATGAACTAGAGTTAGTACAATATAAAGGCTCTTTGCCAAAATCTAACCAAACCTGCACTCACACCGGCAAGAAAAGAGGAAAACAGAAAGTACATGAAACAACCATGTGAGCTTTCCCCTGACTCAAAACTCACGTTCCAAGCGTGTATGGGGCACAGGGTGCGAAGCCTGCGTGTCAGCAGCAGCACCAGCACTCAGAATCTGCCATCATTACGGAATAATCCACTGAAAAGAGGTCTGAGTTAACGAGAGACTCCTTCAGTCTGGATAAAGCTGAGAACTGCTGAAGAAAATGTTTTCCTTTAACTAGGAAAACAAGAAGCTTAAGTGTCCCAGGTTAGCAAGAGATCTGCTTGCAGCTACGTACACGGCTCCCTCGTGTGGTCTTTCACGTGCAGTTCTTCCTTCTCGAAAAAACTGAATTAGAATTGCCATCAAATAGCAAACTAAGTGAAAAATCAGTCCTTTCTATTCAAACGGATACACCAAACAAGGAGATGGGAAAACACTGACAGAAAAATCTAAACCTTTACAGAGCGACTAGCCCATCAAAAACTAAAGCAGATACCAGGTTTTTCCTTCTCGGAGGAAAAATTACAACTTTTATTATTCCAAAAGAATGTATTTGTTTATTGTATTACTTTATCTGAAAAGTCAGAGGCATTCAAGTGAAAATATCTCTTTGTATCTGTTAATAAGAGACACTGAAGCTTTAAAGAGCACAATTTTTTTCATATTAATTTCATCTTCCCCCCACCAAACTAGCAAGCTTTGCTGCAGTTGTTTATTAAAAACTGACATTGCTCCAAGCTTAATCCCTGAAGCAATTCTCAAGTATTTTGTATTGGTCATTCTTATCTAAGGAAAGAAGGGAGACAAGGCAATCTTAAGGGAAACTCGATCTACGGTCAAATACTTCTCACTGTCATATTATTAGAGCTCGTATTTGTCATTCCTAAAACTTCAGTACAAGTTGTCAAGCTTTTCTTCAGATTAGTGAGATAAGAAAGCAGGAGGGAAGAAGTGAGTCATCACATGCGTCCTCATGTTCTGTACTGGTGAATCACTGCATGCTAACTGCATCACAGCTGTCCCATGCAGCCACCAGACTAGCTCTACTGTAGTCAAATATGTATACACTTGCACATAAACAAACAAGAATGACATTTCCTTTTATTTTACGTAGCTGCGTAGACATATTCCCCTCATTTGGGTCTGGTATGGTTAACATGCATACCATTGGCATTCTGAAGACTTCAGCAGCTTTGATACTGATGAAACGAACAGCTTAAAAAGGAGGGTCCCTATGGCAGCAGCAGACGTGTCACAAAAGATTCACTTCCTGACTCAACAGACCTCAGCTTTACAGCTGACATCAATACATCTCCATCAGTACATGCTCTAATCATGTCTTGCTGTTCTGTACAGAGGCACAAGAAAGTGACATGCACAAACGCACAGGAAATAAGGAAAATCACTGACTCTGAAGTCAGAGGGAGCATGAAAGAACAAAGAACAGAACAAGAGGAGCACAAAAGAAGTGAAAAAGCTTTTGGTTAGAGAACCAAAAATAACAACCAAACCCATGTTTTGGTCAGTAACAGCTCTCCTAGCTGATAAAGCATCTATAAAGCAAGAAGAAAGTGAACTGTTGTCTATGCCTTCATCCTTCTGGCCATGCCTGTGCCTGCTTGCCCCCGCACTAAGCTCCTCTCTGGCCCATGCCAGAAGGGACCACAGGTTTGCAAGACATCAAACCAGGGACACAGATGAAACAGCAAATGGAAAATCCAAATTGTAGCAGAGAGAGTGGCAAAACACGCAGCACTATCATCTGGTATTTTGTGTGCCTGCAGCCACAGTTCCAAGTCAAATACACACAGCCGTCAATGACAGAATCAGAGAATGGTTTCAGTTGGAAGGGACCTTTAAGACTCCAGTTCCAAACACTTTGCTGTGATCAGGGCTCTGCTCCCCACCAGCTCAGGCTGCTCAGGGCCCCATCCAACCTGGCCTTGAGAGCCTCCAGGCATGGGGCACCACAGCTTCTCTGGGCAGCCTGGGCTAGAGCCTCACCCTAGTAAAGAATTTCTGCATAACATCTCACCTAAATCTCCCCTCTTTTAGTGTAAAACCATTCCTCCTTGTCCTATCACTATCTACCTGTTAAAAAGTCAGTCTCCCTCCTGTTCATAAGCTCCCTTCAAGTACAGGAAGGGCACAGTGAGGTCTCCCCAGAACCTTTTCTTCTCCAGGCTGAACAGCTCATTTCCCTCAGCCTTTCATTGCAGGGGAGCCCTCTGTTCATCTTCGTGGTTATTCTCTGGACCTACTCCAACAGCTTTACATCCTTCCAGTGCTGGGAGCCCAAAGCCT
This sequence comes from Callipepla californica brunnescens, assembly GCA_023055505.1. NCBI lineage: Eukaryota > Metazoa > Chordata > Aves > Galliformes > Odontophoridae > Callipepla > Callipepla californica. The sequence goes on along the minus strand of JALIRH010000018.1, from coordinate 8,987,082 downwards.
GAGTGCATTACTCCAGGTGGAGCTTCACAAGGGCAGAGTAGAAGGGGACAATCCCCTCTCTCTCCCTGCAGCCACCCCTCTTCTGATGGACACTGTTGACCTTCAGGGCTTCAAGTGCACACTGTTGGCTCACGTCCAGTTTTCTGCCCACCATCTGGCTGAGTTCAGGATCAGTTGGCTAGGCTGGCAAAGGCTTCAGTTCACCTATGAGGATTCAGTTTTCCAAAATCTGTGCAGCACTGATGCAGGCCAATATGTGACTAATAGCAACAAGGCTGTGAGCCATGATGGATGCTGTCGCCCTCGCAACGCAACAGAAACAAGTAAGATTGCCAAGTAACATAAGTGAAAGTAATTTGATCTCTTTTCACCTGCCAAGCAATCAATTACAGGAAAAATTAACTTGTTTCGCAGCAGCTCATGAGCAGAACTGAACTATCTCATGCCACAAGACCTGTCAGTGGATGCAGGCAGCTCTTTGGGATGAGACAGCAGTGTCATGCTGGGCTCCCCTGTGTGGGATCCCATCAGGCAACTTCAGCAGTAAATCAGACAGGTGCAGTTAAGCCAAACCCCTTCTGTTCCACATGGAGGAGACAAAGGTAGAACCAAAGTTATTAAATCCAGCTGCTCCTTTAACACACTCATGCTCCATCTCAGCTGCTGCTGTGCCCTTCAGTGATGAGCATGCAGCAAACCTCACTTAATTGCAGGAGCCTCTGTAGCATTTGAGGAATGCTCAGTGATGCTCAAGTAACACCAAGTTAGCAGGCAACACAGAGAGTGGTTTGCACCTCTGGAAGCTACAACAGAGGCACAAGTGGATTCAAAGAAATATGCAGCTTTCCAGACTCCTTTGGTTAATGACGGCAATCCTAGGGTTCTCCAAGAATGTCAGGACTGACTGTCTATCATGGAAATCCACTGCTGATTAAATCTCAAGACTTCAAAAACATGCATTTATGACCCAATAGAAAAAAAAAAAAAAAAAAGTAGTTTTCCACCAAAGTAAATCTTTTTGAGATAAGGTACATGGGAACTTATGCACTGTGAAAAAATAATTGAATTTAAACTTTTCCGCATCTCTTTTTCTCTTGTATGTAAGAAATTATTAACTATGTAAGCAAATATTTCCATACAAGAAAAAAACATCGATTGATCTTTTTTTTTTTTTTTCCCCCAAACTTTTGACTTGTAAAACAATGAGAGAGCTTAATTTTCACTCTAATTAGAAGAGAAAATGATTTTTGAAATCGTGGAAACTCATGTGTCACATAAACTTTATTTTCCATACCATGTTTTCATGATCTTAAAATACAGATGGTACTTTAATTGCAGCAAGAAAGCAAAATGACTACAGAAGAAAACAGAATTTCCAAAAAATAGACATAAGAAAATAACAGGACAATTAATGAATATAGAAAAACGACAAATCTTAATCTCTTCTGAAATTTCATCCATAAGACTTTTTTTTTCCTTCTTTCCCTTGCTGCAAGCCTCACATACTCCTCTCCTCCACTGGGTGGCATTACTACCAAGAGCTGCAGCACTGGTCTGCATAAAGTTGCTAGAATCAAGAAAACATCTCACATACCTTGTTCTCAATATATGGAATTACATCATTTTCCTGGGAAAACCACCTGAGCAGTCTGCTGACATGCAAAATTGCCACTTCTGAGCTAGATAATAGTCTTTTCTGATAGTTTCAGAATGAAAACTGTGCAAAATACATCTTACGGATAATTTTAATTCATACTATTGATTTTGGCAACGCTGAATCACGTACATCTCCCCAGAGAATAAACTAAAAAGGGAGGGATTAATATGTTAAAAATAGACATTGCCATCTGCAAAGCAGAGAAGTACAGAATAAAATTAGATATGATATAATTCTGGATCTGCTTCCCCAAAAGTCTCATCACCAAACTGCCCCTTCTTTTCCTAACCGTGAACCAAGACTCATCTGCCCATTTCTTTTCACTAAAACCAAGGTGCAAGTTACAAACCTAAGCTGACTGAAATGATGTACGCCTGGATGCCAAGAAATACATTGGGTCACAGCAACTCACCACTTCTAGGAAAAGCATGAGAAACAGCAATAACTGTCAACAATCATTTTTTTTTCCTTTTGTAATGTTAGAAGAGGTCACAAATAATAATAAAAAAAGGGATCCAGAGTTATTACACATGAATCCATATGTACAAATATTATCAGGAAAAGGTTTAGATAATACATTTACAAGATTTTGGATGTGTTTTTAAGTTTCATTTTAATCTGGCTTGATCACAGGGATTAGACCACAATTCCTTTGCATTTGGTTTCTTAACTTGTCCTTCTCAAAACCACCACTACTGCTTCTTCCATGCCTTTGTCTTTATGTGCACATAACAGATTCAACTCATATTAGACTTCCAGCCTTGAAAAACTTGCACACTCTCAGACAAGTAACCATGTACTTTTGGTATATCAAATGTATTTCATTGCAAAGTTATTTTCTCTTACTATTGATTTTTGTCTCAGGCTTTACACTAGCCTTGAATTTCTTCATGGCTGGGAGTATGTGCACAGAGGAACCTGCCCAGACTCAACCTTTTAGGAAAACAAAAACAAAGCCCAAGCTTTCCAATTTCAGTCTCTCTCCAGAATAAAATATCCATGGGGTAGAAACTGTACCATGTTTTCATTAATGCCATCATCTGGTATTGAGAATTAAACCTCTTTCCTTCCTTTGTTTAGGGCCTCTTATGTTGTACAGAACTTTGCTTCTTGTGCTTTTATTGCAGGAAAGTTCATTTGAAAGAGTTTACAGTCCAAACTGACAGGCTTCAGTATGCCTAGGCAGGCTCCAACCAACAATGTGCAGCCACACATTCCTGTCCATCCCCCACTGCACACACGAGACGCGCAGGGCTGCCCACACTCATCCTGATGCATAAGCAAGTGGAAGCTTGGGACACAATGCACAGTGGATTTCTGCACCACTGAATTGATTTAAACATGTAGGGGAAGAGAATCCTCTTTGCAGAATGAGGTCATGGTATGACGCTGCTACCCACTTCTTCCTTTGCTCTGATATTCTCTCCTCAAGCATGTACATTTTGGGCAAGAACTTGACTGAAGAGCCAAATCTCCCTTTCCCTCAGATCTGCACTTGAAACTTCCCAACAAAGACAAGGGTTGAGTCCCTTCTCTTTTCACTGCCATCCAGCAGCCACATTTAACCTATTTATGTCATTCATACAGACTTTGGGATTTTTTTTCTTTTTACCTGTGGACTCCCATAAATTATGGTCTTTGTCCCCCTAAAAGGAGGCTTGAATAGGAGGAATGATTTTTTTTTAATTATGATGGTGTATTTCAGTAGCAGCAAGCTATGAACTTTCTTTATGCCACCAGGGACAAAGAGAGTTTCATAATGCGACTAATGGGTTATCCAAAAGCGACCATAAGAATACAAAAAGTGCTCCATTATTGCCAAATGCAGTTTACCCACTTACTATATTTACAATAGTACATTCCCTCACCTAAAGTTGCCATCTTCTCAGCTGTGCTAATTTAACTGTTCATCCAGTCTGACCATAACCCACCTCTGTCAAGTGATACAGACTAATGAAGTAAGAGAGAAAAGAGAGACAGGAAAGGAAGGAGGGGAAAGAAGATCAGGAAAGGGAGGAATGAAAGGAAAGGAAGGAAAATGTTCCCCACAAACTTTTTGCAATCCACTTTAAAAAATGTGCTTATTGCAACCCATTAAGAAAAAAAGTGCTTATTGAAGAGACATGGAAGAAAAGAATGGGAAAACAATAAATAGCAACCATGGAGGCCAAACACACCACCAATAGATGAAACTGCAACTCATCTATGTTTTTCAAAGTACCTTATTTAGGAACTTTCTATCCATGTAAGTTCAGTTCTGCTCATGTATTTGGACACTGGTTAGGCCAACATATGCTCTTTTTGCTTCTTACCACATCAGACAGCCACATCAAAAAAGCAATGCCAACTGAATGACTCCCCCATATTCTTATCTGTCAATGTAGAGAATGTTTCTTCCTCCCTGTTTCTCAGTCCTGCCTGCACAGAGTAGACTCCTGGTGCCAGGCTGTGTCAGAGTCAGTACTTCTGACACACACATGGGTATCAGAGCCTGTTTCTCGTCACAGTGATGGAAATGATTCTACCCACTATGCTTGCAGAAATGTTGCTCATTATTTTAATGAGTGTACAGAATGAGCAATTTTCAGCTCCATGTGCCACATCATGTACAAATTAACAAGCAGAGAAAACATCTTGCTAGACTGATTCATGTGCAGTTGCAGCTGCACAGCTTTGTTCCAGAAGCGTGCTTCTTGTCACCTCCAAGAAAGGCTGGATTTAAGAAGCACTCACGGCAATAGTTCTGAGTTGCCTTTTTCCTCACATGAGGGATCTGTAAATAATCCTACAGCCTTCTGACATCTCCAGGTATGCGAGCTATGTACACACAGGAGAATGTGCACTACTATTAATCACTGTATTTTCTCAGTGATTTGTTAAAGTACGATGGCAGCAGGGGACTTCATGCAGTCTTTGATTCTTTCTCTTGACAGTTAATAGCAAATTCCATCACACATTGTTGGGTGAGTTAGAATACATGGGAGATATATCCCACTTTACAATAGAATTAATCACTGCCAGACTCCATGAATTTTCCATCTACGTCTACAACAACAAACACAATGTCACCTTCTCTACTTCTTTCTTAGCCTTATGCTCAGCTATGGCAGAACTCAGCACCTCAGAAGGCCCTGCTGGAAAATCCTGACAGCCAAGATCTATCCCAGCTGAGCCCTGCCAGGGATGGTTACCTAACAGAGCTGAGAAACTGCTGTCCCTGAAAGGTAGGAATAGGCTTGGCAGTCTCTTTCTGTGCTTCACTGTCCTTACCGTCAAATAAATCTTAATGTTTAACTTCTCTCCCTTTCACTCTGTTTTGTGGGTTTTTCACTGAAGCCTCAGCAGGGCAACTGAGAGTAGGCAGTTTACTTTGCAAGTCCTGTATACAGAATCACTGTTTATACACGAGTTTGCTGTTTGCTCCCTTTAGAACTAAGGCAACAATAATCACTGCATCTTCCTCGGCAGAACTACTGCCTAACAATTCATCTACTATCATGGGGATAAGCTATTGTCTGCTAATAACCAAATACAGTATTTTGCACTTGACTTGTGTCTTATTTCAGATCTATGTGTTCAAAATAAATGAATTTTAATCCCGTCCTTCAATGTTTGCAGATTAATTTCTATCTCAGTTAGTCACTAGCTACACAGTGAATAAACTCTACTCCATTTCCCAAGTCATTAATTAGAAATGATAATTAATTTTGGATCATGTCAGATGTTTGGCTCACTATGCAGACTGACCTCTTGCTCAAGTGTTTAATTTCCATTAATGCCTGCACAGACAGACATGCAGTTTACTGCAGTTCTGAAGACAGAGATAACCATCTTCTACACTTCCTTTTTTTTTTTTTTCAAAGAGATATTGAAAAAAAAGACCAGATCTCTTCATTTTCCCCATTGAGGAAAATGAGCTCCAGTCAAAGAAAAGCATTAGATTATTTTCCACCTCCTTCCATGTTTTTAATTAGTCTTTCTTTCTGTGTATGTTGAAAGTCTTCAGATTATAAAGGAACTCAGTTAATAAAACTGTATTGCTAGACCACTTTCTTCTTTCTCTTGTAAAATGTGAATGCTACATTTCCTGCCCTGCATTCTTTTAGGGATAGCCACCAAGAATTTTCATTAAACATCCTTCTTGTGTGATCTGCAGCTCCATGTACTATTTAAGAACCTGGTAACAATTAGAGAAACAACTTCTGAATCACCCAGTTGAGCTGTCCTCCTCTTGGTTGTGCTATTTTCCACTTCTGAATCTCACTGGCATCAATTCTCTTTCCTTCAGTGGATATCACTGATTGCTTATGCATGTTTTTCATTTGATCAATTTGCTTCTTTGCTGTACCATCACTGCAGACAAATGCATTCCCTAATACGTATAGCTAAAGAACTTTTAATATTGGCATCTTTCTTTTACTGTAACTATGCTGGACTTAGTTCGTTTGTTTTTTGGTTTTGGTCTCTGTTTTCTAACAAACATTTCTTTATTGGTCTTTTTGTTCTTCTTTTTCCTATTCTTTGTGGAAAACTCACTACTTCAAACCACCTCAAAACGTTCATTATTTGAGTAGAACATTTATCCTGAGCTTGAAATACTGCTTCCAGTTCTTCCACCAAACCACATATAAAATACAATGGTTACTCAGGGACAAAGTCTTTTACTAACACATCTCATAATACCTAAATCTCTCTGTCAGTATTTGTTCCTACCCCCACGCCTACTGGGATGGGAAGAGCCAGCAGTATGGTAATGGCAAATGGAACAGCTCCAGACAGAAGGGCTTTCTGGCACAGGGACTGAACATGAATGGTCTCCTCAGGCTCATCTCCACGAAGCTCTGCTATGCCACATACTGGCTTTTCTGCCCTACCTTTCTCACAATACACTAATATTTTTCCTTCAAGATCCATGCAAACAGCTTTCTGTCTCTTTCCCTGCTCAAACACATTCCAGAAACTGAGAATGTACCCACCAAAACTCCAAAAGCAAAGGAGAAATTAGTATTAATAATGGTACTTTGAACCTCAGAATGTCTTTTGTCCCATGTATAACTTCTGTAAGACTGTATGAATCAGCAGCATTCTCTTCAGGGTGGCAGCTGACCTCTCTCACCTTTCTGCTTAACAGCATCCTCCCTTTTTAAGCAAGACAAATTCACAAGGAAGCCAAATTTTGAGTGAAGGCATAAGTAGCATCCATGTGGCATTCTTCAGTCAGCAGGAAATAGCTCCCACTGACTGCACCCAGCTCCCATGCCAACCCATATTCAACACACCAGAACGGAACAGCAAGATGAGTCAGTCCATAAAGCCATTGACTGTACCTGGGGAGACACTCTGTGACAATGATCAAATCAGTTTGACCATCCATGCTGCTACACCAACAACAGTGCCCCACCCAAAGTGATCCCAGCAGGAGGACAGCTTTGAAGCACAGCTGTATGAAAAGCAAACTGAATCAAACACATTCTAAAGGACTTCCTCCAATAGCTGCTGTATGAAGCAACTGTCTAGGGGGCAGAAAACAAAGTCACATTAAGTGCTAAAAAAATTGCAGATACCGGGGATTCCAGATTTAAAAATTCCTGACCCTGAGAATGAGGACAGTAAGAATACTCACTAGAAGAACCTTTTGTCAATAGCTAACAATTTAGGATGTTATTACTTAAAAGCAAAGTGCATTCCTCAAGGATTCAAGCACTGTAAGGGATGAATTTGCAGAGGTTTTTTAAGAATCATCTTTCCTTTGTCAAACTTTCTTTGTTGAAGTGATGTAGCACCTCAGCAATTTGGAACTTTCTTGTTTGAAATTACCCACTGGTGATGACTGTCAAGAAATAAAGGATACTGATGATACAAAATCAAGTCTTGACTTTATATCAACCCATTCATTCTCATAATTTTGTGAAAGAGATAACAAAACACTGAAAAGTGTCACCCAAGTGACTGCAATTCTTCAGCATAAAATGCTATTTTCTTGCAAAGCTTCTATCCTACAAAGTATCTCATTTTCAAGAAAATGTTCATTTCCTACTCAAGACCAGTTCTTGTCATCATTTTATAAAATGGATTTTTTAGCTCTTACAAAGCAAGATTTTTCGCTTTGCACTTCTCAAATTAAGGTAGTACTGTTCAATCTTATCTGCAGAATATATATAGTAAACTCCCTTACTATGCCTTATGACCTGCATCATTGGAAACTTTCATCTCAGAAAACTAAAATTTAGTGCCTCTATTCCATAGAGTAGGAGCATATATAAATAACTCGCTCTAAAGAGCAGTGAATTAATAGCTTTGTCTTCTCTTTTCTTACTGCAGCTCCCCTTCTCTTAAATATTTTCCTCTCTCATAGTCTTCCCAAATGTGGACACATCCATAGAAGACTGTTACACAGAGAAAAGCCTCATGATCTGAGCTGATTTAAAAGACAAACTTTAACAAGTAACATGGACAGATTCAGATTCTGCTTGAGCTCCTTGGGCAAATGGACTTCTTAGCTTAGCCTATGTACTCGTAAAAGACCGGGATACTCACACCAGGGAGAAACTAGTTATCACCACAACAGCTGACTGTGCTGAAGTATACACATCTCATGTTCAAAAATGATTTATGGGGGCAATAAACTCTTATGCAATTTATCCTTTGACAGTTGGCTCACAATTCCCACTGGTGTCATACGCACTACGGAAACTATGATAGATAATCTGTTAAAAAAGTGCATCTGTTTCTTATGCAATGTTTCCAGCATTAAACCAAGCTTGAATTTAACAAATGAGTCCTTCTAGGATGGGATAATTTTGTAGGTAATTCTTCTCCCAAGTGACCTCAAATGCTTTTATATTTTCCATGAGGAAATCAGCGTTTACAGTCAAGGTTCCTCTCTCTATTCTTGATGGCAGCTCCATTTGTAGAAAGCTAAAAGATTTTAAAATGTGATAAATACTGTACGAGAAGAAGTTTTCCTTGGTTTCATCAACTTAGGGACTGTCAAGATAGCTGAACTGTAGACTTAAGGGATAGCCAGAAATCTGCTACAAGGAGTAGAATTTTGGGCCTTCACTTGTTTGGCACCAGAACTCAAGAGTTAAAATTGGTATCAGATCTTTTTCAGAGTAGGTCCTGGAAGCTAGCATGGTAAAGAAAAGGGGCGATAGCAAGAGGTCTTGAATAACTTTCCACAGTGATTGTGGAATTGTATAATAGATGTGTGTTCTCCAGCCTCATGCATAATCTCTGCAAAAAGAAAAGGTTGTGTCTAAGCCTGGAAAATTTCCGACTGTGTCCCTCTTGTATTCCTTCAGTATCTCAATTTAACAAAAACACCCACACATATATATTAAAGATCTCCTTCCATATTAATGAGCAAAAGTATCATCATCAGCAATCTCAGCTAGACTTCCTCAATGGACCGAGGAGATTTAATCACATTGAGCACCTAAGTTTAACATTTGGCAATTTTCTTGTTAGCATCCTGACATCATTAACATCAATAGCTGTTTAATGATGCACAAGTTCTTCATGTAAGTAACTGACCTTCTAAAACACACAATGATCAAATAGATGCACTTAAGCCAGTCAGTTTTTTTTGCTTTCTTAAAGTGCAAGGACAGATCCCGATATTCTTTATATCCTTCTTTATATTTTTGCTTTGTTTTGTTTTTTTAAGAACATCTGGGGCATAGAAAGCTCCCCAAAGGTTCACCAAAGGCACACTGTTGTCTTTGTGACCATGCCACCCTACCATTTCATGTTACTTCTAGTGGTGCTGAAGCACCACTGCCAAACACCAAGATGGACTTGGTGTCCTTTCTCCTGAAAACAGCAGAAGATGCTGTTGCCTTGCCTTAGCACCAGCTTGCTATTTGCCCTTGCATGGAAGAAGGGCCCTCAGGGTGGTACCTCACAGAATAGTTCCTGAGAAAAGATGAGCTGATATCTACTTGAACCAGCATGGAGAAGATTCAGAGCATCAGGCCTACATCCAAGGGACAGAGCATAACCTGACCTTGTTAGAGGTGAAATGGATTAGTAGTATTAATCCTGAACAGACTGTGGGCCACTTTGTTGATATTTTCTCGAAGAAAAGTAACTGTTCTGTACATATTCCAAAAGCAAGGGACACATGTTATTTATTTTTGCCACTCTACAGGAAAAGTTTGTTTTAATATCTGTAAGCCAGAGAACAAGCTTAAAGTTTCTAAATTGAGAAGAGAGTTTTGTGCAATACTAAAGATTAGAGAAAAAAATAAACACACAACCCCCCCTCTAAAATAAACTCACAAGTTTGCAGTGATGCCTTCCCAACGTGTTAACTCCTTATCAGCCACATGCCCCAATGTTTCTGGGGACACAGTGTCAGATAAAACCAGAGTATACATGAAAAAAATTCCTTTGTGGGAAAAACACATTGGCAGCACAATCTATGTTGTGGCCAAAAGCACAGACACTGTGACAGGTGACGACAGGATGTGGGTTGTTGAACAAGTGACAGGCAAAACAAATGAGATCTCACAGATCTGTAATAAGGTCTTTAACAGTCATGCAAAAGTCACAGCTAGCATCTAAACTGATCTTCTAATTCACTTAAAGTAAGTCCTCAGTTACAGCAAGGAATAAAACAGAGTTACAATACTTGCCAGCTTGAAGGGAAAGCATGGTCTAATCCCAGACTATATGGCACCTAAAGACAGACCCTGAAATGGGAATGATAAAGCCTTTCCTAGGAATGACAGAAAGCACGGGGACTTTCAGGCGAGGAACAATCGAATGTGAAATGTGTGTTAAGCGCACAAAATATTGCTGGAACACACATCCAGATGAAAAAAATCAAACTCCAACTGTTCCTTTGAATTTACTGCCATTTTTATGAAGTCCTGGTCAGGGGACTGACTCAAAGCTAGGAGTGATCATGGGAAATGTGAGGTGGTGAAGTAGATTTTTATAAGGCAAAATTGCTATTTCCAGGGTATTGTCCCTATCACTCTCTAACAGGTATATGAATTATTATTTTTTACACAGGGGTGAACAATCCTCAAATAGAGATACACATTGCAAACATCTGGAGTTGGATGAGGTGAACTTATACTCACCTATGCCAATGAGTATGGAAAGAATGGCTTGAGACAGGAAGAGTAGCAACAGATCATGCTGCAGACCAAGTGCTGGGGATGAGCTGTTTTCAAAGAGACATTTTAGGATGTTGGGTCCCACAGTGAAGCCAGTGTGTCCTGCTGTGACCACAGGAGCAGTCACACCACCATGGCTGCTGCTGACCACGGCAGAAGCACAGTACTGCTTCAGCCTGACAATGCTAAAATTAGCGCTTAATTCCCATGTATTGACTGTCCTCTCCCACGTAGCTGAAAACTTTGCTTTCTTCCATGGAAACCAAAGATTTTGCACTGACCTTCCAAGGAAGTGACTTGCTAGAGCCTTATCTGAAAGTTGCAGACCTCTAGTGAACAGAAAAGATTCAGCAAGAAACATCACCAAAGGCTTTGATTTTTAATGACTAAGGGATTCAGGCGTGACATTTCCTACTCCCAGTTCCATTTTGTCCCTTCACATTAAGGACTGGATTCAATCACCAGCTTATTTTTGCAGGGATTTAATCATAAGGAAAAGTAAACAAAAAGAACTGGCAAGGAGACAACCTCTGTAGCCTGACTTTCCCTTACTCTACTGCTCACTACAAGGCAGTTCCGTTTGGCTCTGAAAACATCAGTACCAACCCTGATACAGTCCAGAAAACTGTGATACATCACCCCCACAATGGACAGCAATGAAAACAATACATAACTTAAGCACAGGGCACGACTGTTCTTACAAGTAGCTTCAAGAAAATATTAGCAGATGCTATTTAAACAAAGCTCCATCCTACCAAAGGTCTTGGAGTTACCCTGTTACCCAATCCTGAGTGTGCAGTGTTTTAAAAACACAGGGTTACTGCTTATCTGTTGCCTGAGACCAAATATTTTGTTTTCCTAAAAAGGGCCTGAGAAGCCAAACAAATCAACACCATAAAGTTTCTTTTGGAAGCTGGAAAGGATTTTAAGTTCAGAACAAATGGGGTTTGTCACATTACAGGAAAAAAGGAAGCAGCAGAAGAAAATGTAACGTCAACATCTCCCCAGGAGGATCAGCATTTTTGCATCATGTCTGAGGACAAAGTTCTTGCCAGTTCCTAATTTCAAGCTGCACGTTTTACAAAATAAACTGTAAAAGGTCATTCTTATTAACAAATGCAGGGAATGATTAATTCAGTTTAATCAATTCATTAGATTTATTACTGCCACTGACTCAAATTCTGTTAGCATAAAAGAACTTCCCCAAATATTTGGATGATACTTTAGGAATTTCTAACACTAAATGTTTTAAAAGGGAAGGGAGAAGAGGCCAGAGAGATGATTTAAAAGCACGTCATCTAATGAAATTTAAGTTCATAAACGTCTGTGAAAAGGAGTTAAACCACAACATATAAAATGCAAGGGACAATAGAAGGATTTTATGTGTATTGTAATGAATTTTGGGTTTAGTCTAAGCTCCCGTGAGATGGAAGACTGCAAAACTGCACAGAAATAGATTGTAGCTGTAATCCTATAACTATACTCCTACAATGACCTTGGCAAGAAAACATCAACCCCATGTTTGTGTCACCCCCATCTTTATGTCACTGCAAAGCTGGGAGAGTACCAGCAAGGCAGAGATGCATTAAGTCACTTTCACTAATCACAGACAGCAGGTTTTGCTTGTTGCAGAGTCAGAGCACAGAAAACAGCATTGCCGTACCCACATCCAAAGGCCATTAGCACTAGAAAGGCATATAAATGATTCCCTGCTCTCTTAATCTGTTCCTGGGAAAGCAGGAGTGCATGAGGAATCCCACCTGCAGAGGCTGGCAATGGCAACACCACAACATGTGCTGACACCGATCAGTGCCATCCTTGGTGCCATCACCTGGGCAGATCCTTCAAGCTGACCACTATGGAGAAGTCCTAAGCACAGGACACACCCCAGGCTCTTGCATGCAACCCTCTCCCCTGCCCTTCTTTTTACCCCATGACAGTGCAGGTAAGAATAAGGAGGGGCGGCATTTACCATCAACACATTTCGGTGCTAACACAGGCACACAGCTTTGACTTTGACTGTCCTGTTTCAACAGAACGATCAAACAGCAGATATTAGAGATATTAACATTTTTAACTAATAAGATAGCCTTACAGTCATACCTAAGATTAATTGCCCCTTCAAAAACATTAACATTCAGTTCTGGAGACAGAGTGAACTGTTCTGGGAACCAAAAACGAGCCTATTATTGGAATGAGCTGCACAAAGCTGCTGGATGAAATGCTGAGGATGCAAGGCATAAACACCGACTCCAGTTTTCTTCATATCTGAGTGAATTAAGTAAAATAGCTCACATCTCAAAGTAAATTCAGCTTAAAAATGTGACATGTTTTTCATGCAAACACTTTCATGAAATATTTTTCTGTTCTCCACCCTATTGTACATCTGCACTGCAAAAGGTGTTGCTGAAAATATCACTGAGCAGTTGTCACTGACTTTCTAGATGCCCCTTCCCTGAAATCTGTTCTGCCAACTGAGTGACTACTTGGCTTAATTACTTAAAGATTCAGAACTTCTGAAAGAGCCTCAGCATTAAATGGGGAACTACTGCCAGCCTGTCCTTAATGGGAGGTGACCTCTGCAGACTGGCAGCACCAAAAAGAAAGAGCTTTGATGTCAAAGATCAATCTCTGTTTCCCTCCAATAACTTAATAACATAAATAAAATGAAGCCTGAGTATTAAGCAAATGCTAAGTGGAAACACAGTCCCCATCTCACAAGACAAAGATGTGATCAGTGTGGTAATTTGCCACAAGAACCCTGTAAATAAAAAGAGCACACTTTTCATACTGCAGATACTAAACACCTATCAGGTTTTTTTTTTCATGCGAGCCTTCTTGACCTCAGGCACTTTTAGATGACCAGAAACTACCATCACAGTGCTCTACACTCCCTTTACCAAGATTAAATATGCTCTAGTCCTTTCTGCATCCGAATGCTGAAAACTTCTATCTAGCTAGCTTGCTTTTAATGCATTTCTTCTGCCAGAAAATCTTATCTGGATACTCCTTTTCTTACAAAGCAAGGAAGTTTAGAAACACTTTAACTGTACTGGAAGACTTCCATTATTTTTACTTAATACAAGAGACCCTTTAATACAAAAGAGAGAACTGCAGTCTTTAAAGAGAGATATCAACCTAGGACCGTTCAGAATCTTTATGAACATAGAATCCCAAAGGCATATGTTATATACTTCTAACAAATGACCCCTTGTCCAATGGAAAAAACAACCAATCACCACTGAGAGCATCTTACAGTTGCTACAGAATTAAACAAAAGTGCCACAGCAATTGCAGGCAGCTAAAGCAAAGCATTCAACAATACACGACAGCTAAACTCGAGCTCATCCTTCCTTCCTCCTCTTATTAAAATGTTATGCACATGAGAAATATTTTATTATGTGCTTCAGAGAGTTAATGATAATCACTGAAAGTTTATAAGCAGTGATAACACAGCCAGCTTATCCCCACGTTCAGCATTAGTGTTGGTGGGATCCATAAATGGGATTTAATATAACTGAAAGCAGTGACTCATCTTGGGTATCAGCAATATGTGGGGAGGAAAAAGGATGAACTTAATGCCATTGCTAGCCAAGTTCTGAGCCCGCGCACTAGCTTCTGCTTCTTAATGTATGAAATACTGCAAAACAAAATAATTTTCTGTTAGCCCACACAGGAGATACTGCTGAGCAACAAATGGAGGAAAGTGCACTACGTATAAAAAGATGAAGCTGCCTATCAGCACAAATTTAATTTAGGAGTTGACAAAACATAATACCTAGCTTAAACATGCACACATATGCATACTCATGCACACACACTTACGGAAAGGAAAATACAGCAGGCCTATATTTACCAGATATTACACAAAGGGAAGTACATTATATAAAGGGAAAGCAATATCAAGCTGCAGGGTAGGTGGTGGGGAGACAGATGCAAATGCCAAATGCCACAGTGGCAGTGTCTACCGAGAGCGGTTCTGTGGCTACAGAAAGCTATTTGGAGCCCAGTGCTTCACAGCAGAATGTGGGAGAGAATGGGAGCAAAACAAAGCAACACTCAAGGCATAAAGGCAATAGCGCACATGAGGCCAGTAAAGCTCCCCACTACAAGCTGAAAAAAGCTTCAATTCCACAGACATTTTACAAAAGCAGAAACACTGTCTGATAAAAAATATATATATCTTGAAAGGAATTTGCCTTGCTTGGCTCCACGTTGCTCTAACAGAATTTAATTCTTGTAGAAAACACCTTTTTCTAATAGCTCTGATGTTCTTCTGGGAAGAAAGACACTAGAAAAGAAGATGGTCTAAGAAGCTCAGCTTTCTTGTCATGAACTCTGGAGAAATTCACTTTGTTTGCTCCTCACTCTTGCTCGTAACCTCTACAAAAGAGACACAATAACAGGAGCAGCAGCTGATACAGCTTCCTCTGCGCAGCCATACTGACTGCTTGCTTGCAGAGGGAACTCTTACAGTCCATCTGTAAAATGGAAAAACTCACAAAAACTTCATTTCTCTTGCAAAAATGCCACCATTTTCTCAGTAACTTTCGCTGGTGCCCTGCAGCACCTGGCAGCAGGTTCTGAGTAATAGCAAGGGTCCCTGATGCCTTGCACCCTTCCGAGGGGCCCCTTGAAACATGGGTATGGCAGGAGATGCATCCACTTCCCTGCTGCCAGGTCAAACACCTTCCCAGAACTATGACACGTGGCAAGAAGCAGCATCATTTTTTCCTCCATTAAAGGACAAAACTAAGGACAGTTCAAGACAGCATGCAGGCCGTACTCAATTTTTTTCCCAAGATGTTATGTTTTTCACAGACACTTAGAAATTTTTCCTCACTTTTCTGGTTGTAATCATGCCCAGCTGAAGCCCTGCTGCATCACGTGCCTGCTGCTAGCCCTTCATGGGCCTGAAGCAGCTGCAACATTTCCCGTTGTGCAAATAAGCCACCAGCAGCAGGGATGATGCCGGCACAGAAGGCTGCACGTGCCACCCCATGCCAGCCCTAGCTGGTGGCTTCTACTTTCAGAGTCCACAAAACACAAAATTCAACAAACATCCCTCCTCTGCTCTAGCTGCCTTTATTAGGAAGGAGGATAAGATATGCAGTCTATAAATTCAAGTCGGCGTTAGTACGTGCCTTGCTACTGTTCTCGTGATCTTTACTGGACAGAGTCATTCCTGAATTAAATGCTGATTTTAAAAGGAACCTGTTGTTCTCTTAAAAATGTCATGCATTCTTGTAATGCCATATAGCAGCAGTGAACAATGACGACTATTTTATCCTTCTAGAACTCAAACATTGTAAACTTAGTTCTATAAAAATAATTTAAATAAACATACGCACCAGAGGTTTTGAATTCTGTTAGGTTCACAAATTCACCTACCCTATTTCTGGTCTACAGGTACTACAGGAACATGTTCTCTTGAGCAAGTATTTCCACTGGGAATCATCTCCACTAAAAAGAGATTATCTGATAAATGATAATGTTCCACAACTACACAGTAATTAAGTTAAAACTTTAAAATTATTACGACTTGATTGTGTTAAAGTGGTTTAATTCTATCAAAATAAAACATGGTTAAAAACATATTTTCTCATGAAATTATGAATTGTAAGCTTTTCATGCCAATTAAAGGAAGTGCTACAAAAACAAAACAAACACATTTCAAATATTTGGCAGCTAGAAAGCCAACTCTGCCTGTAGCATGCTGTCTGACAGGCATCCCACCACATCCTTCCATAGGACAGAAAAATTGGTACAACCTCAGTGAAAAACTGTTCCCTATCTGTAGTATAAAGATTTCCAGCTTCTATAAAATCAACTCACTGTAGTGTTTTTTTGGTCTTGTTTTTCAGAAAAGCTAAATAACAATGTCTTTGAGAGATCTTCTCTCCAACTACATGTACAATGTGACCATGGCAGCAGGCTCAGTCCCTCCATAGACAGACTAAGCAAAGAGTTGGGTTTTGGCACCCTCTGTCATCTTATCAGAGGTGTTAAATGGACACATAACAGCACATCCATTTTCCCATCAAGATTTCTACTCCATTAATGCAACTCTTCAAAATTGCTTTCATAATTACATTGCAAATACCTATCACACTTCTAGATTTGCTACACTGCAGCTTTCCAGCTTGTACAGTCTGTTGATCCAGGGTGAGCAGCAAAGGATGGCACACAGGAATAACAAGGTTGCCAGACATTTCAAACAAATGAAGTGACCCCACTTGGGTCAGAGCTACACAGAAACAAGCCCGGGTGAGGATACCGAGTTTGACAGCATTGTGGATTTAAATTGCTTCTGTGTGAAGAACTCATTGCTTCTTTCCTTATCTTACAGGAAGAAAAAGAAAATTGGTCTTCTTTAAAAACATACTTTTCTCATTGAAGCAAAAAAGGATCACAACCCCTAGTTTTAGCACACTGTTGCACATTGTCAGCTGCTCTAAGTGCATAAATAAGCATCTGAACCAGGTCTGCATCCAGGGCAAGAGCCCTAACCAGGAGCATGTTGGCACTCATGCCCTTGTACCTCTGACTTAGTAAATATTTAAGTCTTTTATTTCATTACTTTAATGGAATATAATAAAAAGGACAAATAAAGAATTATACAGCCCCGAAAATCATTTTTTTCCGCAGATCATGTTACTCTTTTAAGATATGATTGATGTGGCTTGAAGTCCTTTTGGCCTTGAGCCCACTCTCCATTATCATCTATGAGCACCCTAATGACAAGGTAATTGGCCAAAGCAGAACAATTACCACTTTATCCTGGAAGCTTTTTCCATCCAAACCTACTCAGGAAATCATCCCAAATTTCCAAATAGTTTCAGGATGACAGAAACCACTTTTTTTGGCAAACTATTCCTTCTCCCCCCAAAAAAAGTTGAAGTCTGTTCTTAATGAAAAGTCAGAATAGCTGGATTCAATATGCTCCATAAACCAAAAAGTACATTTTTGATGGTTTCTGTGGATCCACAGAGAATGTTAAAATCCACAAAAAACACTCTCCAGTTAAATGTGAAGTGTTCTACTCCCTGCTAAGACAAAATGACTGAAGATTTTAAGATATTTTATAAAGTTTTATAAAATTTTGTAGGGATTCCCTTCCAAGGCAGATTTAAAAGGCTCAGTCACATCATTTGTTACATGAGTTAAGAAGTTACTGTGTGCCAGCTGTGGTAACCTCTCCATATATATTCCCAGACCTAGACAAATGCAAAGTAATATGACTTAAATTATTGTACTTTCACTGTAATCTAAGCTAAATTGAATTACTTTGTACTTGCCATAAGCGAGAAACGTGCGCAGACCGTTACAGACAGCTGCTTCTCTAAAACATGGTAAACCACTAAGCAGTAGCAATGTGATAATGCAACTGACACCCAACCTATCCACTGCAGTACAACCAAACCCATAATTCTGTTATGTTTTAATTGCTTTTCTCGAAAGTAAATGCTGTATTTAAAAGCTATAATGCTCTTGTGTTTATTTCTCTTCCTCTGCCACATTACAGATATATGCTTCAAATTGAACTTCAGATGGAAAAAAATTCATCCTTCACTAATAAGGAAGATAGTTTAATGTTACAGAACATAAAATTATAAAGTTCCCAAGGTCATTTTCAGTTAGCAAGATGACTATAAATAGATAAATCTTATTACAAAGAGCTGTTGGAAATCTACACCAACTAGATAATGACAAAAACTGCTAAAAGCCAATTTGATTCATGCTCTATTTTTAGGAAGAATGCTAGTCGTACAAAAGATAGCAGAAACTCAAACTTGAGTCTCACAAATGCCTCAGTGTGGAAAAAAAAACACAAAGGAGAGTTTAAATTTTGCTTCTAAGCAAGTAACAATACAGGAAGAGAGGGAAGGAAAAAGAAAAGGGAACATGTTGAAATTATTAAAGCATAATGATTGTAGGTAACTGCCAGAAAAACAAACAGTATAGGCTGAAAGGTAGTTTAAAGTCTGAATTCTCTTCTTCATTATAGAATTGAGTGTTTTCTTTTCTGATGACATGGAGTTGTAAAAAATAGCCCTCCCAGTGCTTCCAGCACTTGAAGCTTGTCTGTCAAAGCATGTCCTGCAGTCCAGCGGAAGCCTTCTTGTTTGAAGAATCTAAGAAAAGACCAGACAAAGCACCATGGAATTTACATCAGTTGTTCATATTTGCACACACACATCAATACTTTGAAAAGTCTGCCAACTCTGAAGACTCCTTCAGCTTCCCCAGAGCCAATGCTACACGGCAAAAATATCCTCTCTGGTGGATGTTACAGATTGCTTATTCCACCTTCTGCACTTGTTCATATTAAGCTGAGCATTATTAGCAGAGGTATTACTCCCAGGAAACCCTTCTGCACAAGCAATCACCTTGCCAGCAATCATAATTTTATCACAACTCATGCAATATCGCTAGTTTAGTCTTAATTGGTTTTAGTCTTGACACCTCGAGTAATGTCAATATTCCATTGTGGAAAATGTTCTGTGTCAGTACTGTAGAGAAAACATGAAAAAACCCTCCATTGGTACCGTATCAAAAGTCAAATAAATGCTTTCCTTACTTGCTTTTCGATTTTACTTTTAGAAGTCCAGTATGCAACTATAAATTGCACGGGGCTGCTGAGAAATTAAGCCCAAGTACTCACATACTTTGAGTCAAGAGCTTATGATTTGATAGCAGTTATCTGTGTAAGAGACCTAGCTGCTCCTCCACCAGAGGGAAATTTTCATGCTCAGAAGGGTCAGAAGGTCTGAATATGTTTCCTTCCCTTAAAGCCCTAGAAGCTGGCAGGGCTATGTATGGGTCCACAGAGGGGACTGCTTGGCAGGAAACTGCCCTCACAAATGGACTGGCTCAGGATGCATTAACGCTCCTTAGGAGTTAAATCTCTGGGCTTGAATCCATGAAACATATTTATACGCAGGATGTGAACAGAAACATGTTAGATTTTTACATTAACAGCATCCGCATAATGTATCTGCCATGAAAATAAATCTCAAGTGAATCAAAAAATGCCCTTATTTCTAATAATAGGAGAGAAAATTGCAGTTGGCAAACTTGAGAGACAATGAAGCCAGTGTTTCAGAGAACTCCAGCTCACTGCCAAAACAAATACTCAGATAAAAGAACACAGCTTCCACTCCCTGCTTCCTTATTAATTTTGTTTTCTTCTCTAGCCATTACAAACAGGTTTGTAAAATTAACTCCAAAAATATATGGAGACCCTGTTTTTTTATTTGCACTTGATTGCTGTTAATGAGGATGCAACCAACTGCTGAAGAAGAAAGGATTACAATAAGATTCGCTTCCACAAGTAACATATAATAGAAACACTGCACATCAAGGTTAAATGAGGACAAAGTGGGAAATTCATGGTGTAAGGGCCTCTCAGCTGGCTTCCCAAGTGCAGGATATCCATTGCATTTTATTAGTTGATTAACGAGGTGTGTGGCAATTCATCTGGAGCTACTGAGGTCCTTTGATCCACTTTCCTTGCAGTGCTTCGCTTAACAGACCAAAATCAATTCTTTGTGGGTAAAATCCGTCCGCATCCAGCAGGATGCTGGTGTCGGGGCCAGGATGGGGCCCAGTGGCTCAGCCCCACCACAGCAGCAACCAGGAGAAGTCTAACCTTCTCACACACCCTGCAGATCACAGACTGTGTATTATTTGTACTGTGGAAGCCTAAATAGCTCAAATCTAAAGCTCTTCTGTTTGCTTTTGTTGCCATACAGGAGATGCAGGCAGAGCTCACTGGACCAACCATCCTTTGTGTCTGCCAGCACAGGTGGGAAGCTGACCCAGATCACTCAAGCATGCCTCTAATTTGCAAGCTACATAAGCCAAAGGTAAGCCAAGTGAGTAAGGGAATATCGTTCTGGCTGTGTGCAGGTGAGACTGAGTATCCTGGCACTTAGTATGAAGCTTTAGAATGATACTGAACGGCACACTCTAAAGCTCATGATCTTTGACTGGGGAATGTCACAGGTGTAGCAATTGTTCATGAGCATTCATTTTTCTTCCATCTTCACTTTAGACTGAGACCTTAGAAGCTGTCCTTGCCCTTGGCACTCACTAGCAGTCAGACACAGCATTAAGATGTGAAGGAGGCTGTTTACATACAACCATGTTCCTTCAGCTGCTCCTTGAGAACTTTTATGGCATCCAGCATCCACGAACTGAAAAATGCTCATGGGGACAACTGAGTTAACATAGACAGACTTTAATGACTGTCACATCTCTGTAATGCTCTTTAAAAAAAATGAGTCTGGTTTGTAGTAAGCACTATAAATAATTCTCAAAATATATACCTCAAATTTTGCCACCTTCATGAACATCTCATGAATTGCAAGAAACCCTACAGCTTATGGGGAATGCATTGGAAATATGAATTCATAGCACTTCCAACAGACGGACACTGCTTCAAGAGAGCAAAAATAGGTGTGTTATTTATTTTCTGGCTCTAGCAGATGACAGTTGAAATTCATTGATAAGAAAGAAAAGATATGATGAAAAATAGGAAAGAGCCACTAGAGGAAAAGTGTGGTATTCCTGGAAAAGAGCTGGGATCTGTCTCTACCAAAAGAATACGAATGTGATAGTTTCACAAAGGTTTCTGGGACAAAGTGGTACAGTTCTCTAAGACAGCAGATGATCTTCACAGTCAGTAGTCATCCAGAAATTTGTTTTCTTGTGTGGTGAGGGTGCATCTGATCTTGTAATCAAGAACTGAATATTTCCAGAATAAGCCCCTAGGTCATCTCAAGTATTACTAAACATCCATGTACCCTGACTGTCCTTCTCAATGCCATGGTCACCCAGTTAATGAATTTGAGCTCCCAGTAGCTGGATACGCATTTTTCTCTAGCAAACTGGAAAGGACACTTCAGGAAGCAATGGCAACAATGCAGAATCAGTACAAAAAAAATATTAACACTGCAGATCTAAACCTACATTCTTTTGGCAAAAAGAAGCTGGTAGGGAAGCAGCGTATGGACTGTTATAGATACTGATGTTTAACAGAATTCCCCATCTGACCTGCAGCCTGTACCCTTCCACTGCCATCTCTGCACGGGTTAGCTCAAGAGCAAGCAGTACACGGGTGTCAGTATGATGTGCAGACCAATGGTTCAAAGAAAACTACCATAGAATCACAGAACAGTTGGAAAGAACTCACAAGGATCGAGTGCAACTCTTGCCTCCACATAGGATGAAAACTCAAAACTCAAATAATATCCAAAACAAGCCGAGTAAAACAACAAAGCCATTGCAGCAATTTATATACAATAATGAACAAAAAAGTGAATACCTTAGGGTAAAATCTCTAGGAAATGCATCTTACATAATGTTTTCTAATAGTAAGTAATGGCATAAAACGAAACCAATAGGAAACAGTGTTAACAGCCATTTAAAAAAAAAAAATAATTCATTTATTCAGTCTCAGCCTGTGTGTGTCAGATTAAATTATTTTTCAAACAATGATTAAAATAACTTCTTTCAAAATGATTAAAACAGCAAAGGAAGCAATCTGAAAATAAAAAAAAAACTTAAATATATACATCTGGTAGGTGAAATGGATAGCTGTACATGACACCAAGTGGCTGCCCACGTTGCCTTTGCCAGAACGCAGCCGCAAGCAATCCTGTTGTGCCTGGCTGTACATGGCTTCAGTCCTTTCCTGGGCAGCGGGTAGAGGGGAGGGAGCAGGCCATACCAGGCCTCTAAGGCCAGATCCACAATGCCTGCCACAAATTCCTTGGTAAGCAAAATCATGTTCTCCCTAGGAAATATCCCTTGCATCGTCAACAGTATTTTTTTTTAACCTTGCAGTGCATTAGTTTCAAAATGTGCTTTGCAAAGGTGCAAAAATACTTGAAAGACATGAAAAAAAAGAACCTACAAAAATTGTGAAGTTAAGCTTCTCAATCAGCCTGAAATAAGTCTATTGGCTGGGATTTACTGAAAAATTTAGGGGCAGTTGACCCCACAGTAATTTTTGAGTTTCTTGAAATGCTGGAAAACATCACAGGCTTGCGTTCAACTCTACCAAATTCTGCTGCTGCTACTATGAGCTAGAGAAACAGCACAGCTACACATAAACACGTTGCTGGTGGTGCTTACAAAAAAAGCATTCATACGAAGAATTGGAGTAGCTAAATATATTTAGTCAAATTTGCAAAGCATGCAAAAGTCAGCCTACCAATGGCACTGTAACTGGATAGTGCCCCCAATAGTCCTGGATATCTTTTGATTTATAGGAAAGCGGCATACCTTAACGAGGACAATCAGTGTGTGGGGGGGGGAAGATGGGGAGACATGTTTTCCTCATGTTAAGTTACAACTCAGTTTTGAGGTTAAACCGATGGTTTAATGACTCTTCTCAGTTTCAAAACAGGATCCAATATGTGGCCAAAAAGAGGCAACTGCTGCATCCAGTTTCTGATAAGCTCACAGCTGCTAAAACAGACTCTGTGCACCCAAGGACAGACAAAATCCCCCCTGTCCCTCACTCTTCTTTATGCTAGCAGGGTCACCTGGTCGAGGAAAAGTGTGCTTGGGGCATCTCCCTCAATAAGTGCACTGTTGTTGAACCCAAGTACTCCAAAGCACTGCTTAATTTACTGGTTTGAGCTAAGGGTCCCCTAGCTAAATGACAAGTGGCAGTGAAAGTAGATGCAAGGGGACAGAACAGCCCCATGTAAAGGCCTTTTCCAGAAGCAGAGATCTCCCTTACATATCATCTCTCTGGACTGCAGTACAAACACACAGCTAGCACAGTCAGTGTGGGTGCCATCTGCTTTACATAGCTCCAGGGCTGGACATATAAGAACGGAGAGATACACAAGTCTCTTCACCAACAAAACCAAGGAAGCACCCATGCAGAATTCAAAAGGAGTACTAATACTGAAGAAATACTTGAGAAGGACAAAAAAAAAAAGAAAAGGAGACTAAAGCTGGAGCTGAGTCCAGCAGACTGCAAGACTGATGAATGTACAGTTGAAGCCAGGTGCTCCTCTCAACAGTAAAAATTGGGAGAGCTCATTACACTTCTAGAGAAGTCCACCAGCCTGTGATAAGGGCACACAGACTGAAGTTCTGCAGTTTGTTATCTGCTGTTTATAAACGATCTGTGATTTATTTCTTCAGTGAGGCAAAGACAGGCCAATCTAAAAATAAGTTCTGTGAACAAAACCACAAAATTACATTCAGATCTTAAGCACTTGATATTTTTCGGTTGTGGTTCCAAAAAATATCTTTTCCTTCAGCCCAAAGAAGCAACAAAGTATTCTGCTGAAGAGAGGTCAACAAATACGTTATGTCTGATAGATGTACATAAATACATCCACTTGTACCTACCACATACTCCATTTAGAATAACATCAGGAATGCTTCATTTTCCAGTAAGAAAAGCCTGAACCATTAATGTGGCAAAACACACTACTCACTACTACCCAGGCTTTCTCTTCCACCTCTGCTCCCTCACTAAATCAAGCAAATATGACTGGGTTTATTTCCTTCAAAGGCTGCGTCAAGAATTGAAATGCAATAGGAAAAAAAGTATTTCTATGCAGATTCTCAACAAAATGGCATACTACCAAGAATGCTGGTATGCCTTTACTTATAAAGATTTTAAAAAGTGAAGTATGAGTGTCGTTCTATAGCAAAACTTTCCATGAGGATTGCATTTTTGTGCAGTAGTGACATGGATTGTGTTGGTCAATGTTCGATGTTACATCCTTCCTGCTGGTCTAAAAACCTCCATTGAACTAAATGGAATGGCTGTTTGAAATGTTTTAATCCATCAACATCACAAAAACTTCTGAACTACCACACTGCTAACTATGTTTGCCTTTAAAATCATCCTGTAGGAAGCCAACCTCGCCTGCTATTCACATACCCCTTTGTCATCACTGCTAGAACCACCAATGTGATGGTAACTCTAAACTCAAACGCTTCTCAGCTTTTAACACACACAGAATTCTTGGCTCTGAATTATTTACGGCTTTAATTCAGGCAGGTTTCATACAAAAGACTGGCAAAATGAAGTTCAAGTGTCCAAAGAAGGAAAATCCCAAAGTAAGGGCAGCACACATCCATCTGACCATCTGGGCTGCCCCTCACAATACACATGCCAGCCAAGCAATGGGGCCAGAACCTGCAGGTTATGCTGAGGTTACAGGACAATCTGACTACCCAAACACTTTTTCCTTCTACACTCTGCACACTTCATTTTGGCGCTTTTACCTGTAGGTGCCCCCCAGGCCAAGGCAGCACCCTGTGGTTCTGGGGGCTGGTAGGAGCACCCAGGCAATACCTCACAATGGAAAGGTAGTCTCTCTCCAGAAAAAACGAGCCCTGTTCTAGAAAAAGCAAAATGTTTAATCGTCAACATTGCATCTATGTAAACCAAAAATGATAACGAAGAGAGCAAAGACCTTTGGAATATTTCTGTTTAAATTAAAGTTTTAAAGCTTTCCACTGCAGGGTGATAAGGAGAGAGTTCTCACAGAAGAGGCACTGAGGAGCCACGGGTTTCATCTGGGCTGACAAAGATCAAGTTTGCACACACAAAATGAAAATAAGCAAAAATAAGCTACCTGTAAAGATAGCTAATACATACCAGGAAAGTAACATGCAATATATTAATGTGACAAATCAATAATTTTCAGCATAAATGCTAAAACAGTAGATCTTTATCAGCCAAACTTAGAAACAATAAACTGGTAGACTGACTGATGAACTGACTGAAATCTTTGATTCATGTGCTATTTACTCAGCTATTTATTGTTATGTTGTGGCGTGACAGCAGTCAAAAGTTGCACTTAAGTTCCAGATAGCACATTCTTTTTCAATGTGGATTAAAATCATTATCTTTTTTCCTCAGCTGTATATTTTTTTCATAAGCAACCCATTTAGGGAAACCTGAACGTGAAAGTAAATGGCTTCATTTTGTTGCTTAGGTGCACTTGGTGTAATAAAAATGAAGCATGCCTTAGTGTGAAGGTCACTGTTCAGTATGCAGAATGTCAGAAAAGCAAACAGAGCACTGGGACACATCTACAGAAATGTGGACCTGAATTAGTTTCACAGTAACACTGAAATACCAGGGAGTTCTGGCTGTCATCTCACCAGACTTGTCACCAAAAGGAACCAAGAAAAGCAGGAAGGAGTGGATGAAGGCAATGCCATGGTTCAGTTATATCAATCACCTACTCCACACCTTTCTCCTGGACCAGGTCACATTTCTAACTTGCTTACATCACAGTGCTTTACAGAATTTCAACTCTGAAATTAGAGCAAATTCTGATTATGAAAAAGCAACTAAATAAACGCAGCATAAAAAACAACAACAAAAAAAACAACAACAACAAAAAAAAACACAGATTGTCCCATCTTCATGAAGTGTGACCAGGTTATTCTGGTACATCTATCACTCATCTATTGCTGCGGCATGCAGGCAACATCAATTCTGCCTGCCACTTCACAAGGAGGCATTTTGCATGGTCCTCAAACATAATCTAGCCCTAAACTTAACTCCTTCACTCAACAGGGAAGGATCTACAGTGTTGGATTCCTCAAGCATAGCAGCCTTTGAACACTGTCAGAGAAACAAATGAGAAAGAGGAACAGCACAACAAAGGAATGCTACTGTCTATTCTTAACCGTGCTTCCAACTGGATTCTGCTAACCCATATGTAGGAACAAATAAAAAAAAAGAACAAAAACAAAAGAAAAATGCTCTCCAAGAACTAATGCAAGTTTGAAATAACAGGGTGCTTAAACCACACACAGACACAGACAGACCCACGCCCAGAGGAACCCAGCCTGCTTCCCAAGCAGCTCTCAGCCTTTCAGCAGCTCCTATGCTGCTGGGCCAGCTGTGCACATGGCAGACTGCAAAGAAAGCTCCAGACCTCATGACAGCAGAAGGAGCCCAACTGACTTCCTTTTATGACTTGATATGTGCCACTGTTGTAATTATTTAAAATTTGTCCTATGGGAGTGCTGCCTCCAAAATTCGAATTACCCTTTCAAAAATATCTTTCGGCATCCTTATTCCAGTATAAAATATTGCCATTTAGAATGCCATTACGGCACAGCACATATGGAGCCTAAGCATAACAAAGTGAAGGCATCTGTACTCAACCACAGTCCCTAATTATCCCTAGTCCTTCAGTTCCTATAGAAGAACAATGCTGATCTGAGCTGGTAACACTACATTGCTTTTTTCTACATGGGACTGCCTTGCCAGCTGTAAGAGCCATGTGCTGCACACGTGTTCGGGTGAGAAAGCTGGCTCACTTGCAGCTCAGTTGTCCAGAGACAGCCCCAAATCCTGCATGATTTAGCAGAATAGCATCATTTTGGACATATTACAGGAAACACCTCACTGGGAGAGGGAGCCCTGAATGAGCTTGAAGGACTTGCTGGTGCTAAGCACAGGCTGGAGACTTGGAAGAGACATGTGGGTCATGTTTTTTGCTCAGACAGGGAGCCCGCCTTCTGTGTTAACATCTCTCGTGCCTGCACCCATCATAGAATCAGAGAATGGTTTGAGTTGGAAGGGACCTTTAAGACTCCAGTTCCAAACACTTTGCTGTGGTCAGGGCTCTGCCCCCACCAGCTCAGGCTGCTCAGGGCCCCATCCAACCTGGCCTTGAGAGCCTCCAGGCATGGGGCACCACAGCTTCTCTGGGCAGCCTGGGCTAGAGCCTCACCCTAGTAAAGAATTTCCACATAACATCTCACCTAAATCTCCCGTCTTTTAGTTTAAGACCATTCCTCCTTGTCCTGTCACTATCTACCTGTGTAGAAAGTCAGTCTCCCCCCCGTTTATAAGCTCCCTTCAAGTACAGGAAGGGCATGGTAAGGTCTCCCCAGAGCCTTTTCTTCTCCAGGCTGAACAGCTCATTTCCCTCAGCCTTCCTTCATAGGAAGTGGGCTCCAGCCCTCTGATGATCTTCATGGCCCTTCTCTGGATCCACTCCAACAGCTCGACATTCTTCTTGTGTTGGGGGCCCCAAGTCTGGGTGCAGTGCTGCATGTGGGGCCATTGCCTCCTGTTCCAGCCTGTTTCAGCCCCATAAACTAAGCACCGTGTCACTAGTGACTGCACAAGCAGCTGTAGAGGCGTGAGGGGCTGCTTCCCCAGCAAAAGGAGCTAGCACAGCAGTGCTGGTGTGCAGAGCTGATGGGGCTGCCAGCCCTTCTCCTTCACCTCTGAGACACACTCAGCACAAATGAAACAGTCTGCTCACTCTGTATTTTACTCTCTGGCCAGCTTACTTACTCATCTACTTAGCATTACAGGCTCACTGAATTTCATTTCCATCACAAAGACAGCGGTGGTGGAAGCAGATGAGACAGAAAGGAAGCTGCTTTTGTGGAGAGAAGGAAAGACAACAGTCTCCGTGTTACTAAATAGAGCATGATGTTAACTGGCAGATCCCTGACTGTAAACAAAAATAGCATCATCTCCAAGGAACGCTCAATTTGTTGTAAAGATTGCCAGATATGTGAGGATCAGCACAATCACCCACCCGCAGAGCTTTCCACACTGCATATCCAGCACATTTCCTTTTGGACAGCGATGGGAACTTCTCTTTGGGGATGGATAACCATCTGCCAATCATGCTTAAGGTCAAAAACCGACATTAAAAGGGCAAGCAGGGACCAAAAAGAGAGGATAATCAGTGGCCAACTAAAAAAAGTTAGCACACAAATTAATAAATACAGGAGCCTAGGAATAAGGAAGCAAGGAACAACTATGAAATGTTTTTTTTGTTTTGTTTTGTTTTTGTTTTTGTTTTTGTTTTTGTTTTAGCTAGTTCCCATCGTATGCATGGAAAAGTGATCTCATCAATTATTTTTATCTTATCAACAGTAAATTGTGCGAATCAATAGTGGGTAAAAGAAAGTGCAAAGCTGGACTCGCAGCCCCTGTGTATACACTCGAGTGCAAGGAGGAGAGTTTACTTGAACTCTGGCTTGCCTGAGGTGCTGCAGAGAAAGTAACAGGATAGTACTGCCTCCTCTAAGAGACACTAATGAGTCAAAGTGGCAGCATGCACCAGTTCCTAGGAAGTATGAGAAAAATAAAACAGAGAACGAACAGGAGTGAAGATTCACCTTTAAATACATCCGAAAGACATATAGCTGCCTGAGATCTGGAGCAGATCAAAGCAGAGCAGTTTGTAGCAGCCCAATATAACAACGCTCAGAGAAGAACAACCAGCTGAGCATCATCAATCTCTGCTTCTCCTGTGCAAAAGCAGCACTGCCCAGAGCACAGCCTGGCAGGAGCACAAACACACCTGCTACACTGCAGCTGGGATGGAAACAGCACCAGGATACTCATCACCCAGAGGCGAGTTGTCATGACCAGAAGCAAACCTCTGGCCAACAAATTGCTTTGCTTAGCCCCAGTATTTCTGCAGCAACCATCTTGTTTCAGAGGATAGTGCATTCATTGGTGTGACAGCACAGTTCCTGAAACACCACTCAGTCCCTGTCTCTGCAGGGCTGTGTCTGAGCCTGTAGGGAGGAACAAGCAGTCATGCTTCAGAAATGGCTGAACCAAAGACAAATGTGTCCCCCAACAAACCTGTTTTGGCTGCTTTACATTTGGAAAGCCCCAGCAAGAAAAAGGGTAAAAGTAAAAATTGCTCTTTTTGTACCACATATCATTTGCTGTTTTCCAAATACCAACTTTAACTTTTAATACAGAAAAGCTTTTAATAACAATACGTAACATGAACAAGCATTTCTTCACAGTTTGTCAGAAATGCCAACAAATCAAAATTTTAATCCAAATTTTAGCATTCAGATTTAAATCTTTCCACACGGACTAAATGATTCATTTTGAAGTTTGTTTTAAAAACTTAAGAAGGGAAAATTAAAGACTGCAAAATAAAGTGCTCAAAGATATGGAAATGGTAAAGAGAGAATAAATTGCTGATATGCCCTTTTCATTTGTGGGAGAAGTCCACAAACATGGGATGAATATGAATGTTCACACACTGTTCTTCAGATAATGAAATATCAGAACGACACTATTTCTATACTTCAGCAGCCAGCAGCATTAACTTCAATGGGATTGCAGTTTTTTTTTCAGTTCAAGTATGTGTGTATCTATATATATAGATACACACACACATGCAGAGGAGGGTAGATGTATACATAGTACACAAGTTTGCTATGGTAAAATGAGGGTCACATTTTCTCCTTAAAAAAAATAGTAATGTTTATCTATGGTTTATCTATCTGTCAAACTTCACTGAAAATGAATCTGTGCGCATTTGAAATGCAATGAGATTTAAAACAGAAATTGCTGTTTGCTATCTGGCTCTTTTCCCTCCAAAACGTGACACATGAGTTAGTTTTTTTACCAGTATAAAATGGTTTGTTTTCTTTTTCCAGCAGAAGCTATAAATATATGCTTTTTCTATTTCTGTTCTGCGTAAACACATTTTTCCCAGTGCATTCATATTTTAGTACATGGGAGGTATCCTGGAAAACAGAGTCTAGATGAAGCCACTCTGATTTAAGGAGTCATCTTTTGCAGATCACAGTAGCTTGAAACTGTACATTTTTCCATTTTCCACGTATGGCAGAACTCCCACACCCAGACAACATTTATTCAAAACATTTACTCAAAACCAAGAGCATCCCCAGCTGACATACACCTGTGGTATGCTTCACATCTGAAATGGGACCAGAAGTAACCATTATAATAAAAAGGCATTAATTAAACAACAAAACACTGTCAATTTGTAATCTCTCTGAACATAGGCGCATTGCTCTGACTTTGAACGTATTTATTTCCATTATAATATTAATAACTGATGTAACATTAAACTTTCAATAGTGTTTATCAGTTTATCAACCTCAAAAGCCTCTTAAGAGAAATCACAAGCAGGAACAGCAGTGTAAATAGAACGCATAGCAGATATATATAAACAAACAAACAAACACATTCTATCACTGTCAGGTCTGACAGCTGTGTCCACATGAAGCAGAAGCATCCCTGTAAAGGCAAGCAAGCCTATGAGGGGTTGTATCCTAACTCTCAGGAGAAACAGACTCTTGCACAGAGCAACAAACAAGCCTTAGTACTCATTGCATTAAACCAGCTTATGCTTACATAGGTGTGATTGAATCATGAAGGCTGGAAAAGACCACTAAGATCATCCAGTACAACCATCAGCCCATCCCCACCATGCCCAATAACCACGTCCCACAGTGCCACATCCACTCATTTTTTGAATGACTTTAGGATATATTTAAAGTGATAATAACAATGCTCTATGGCATTGAGAAGCAATGCACATTGTTATATAAAACATTTTTTCTTAATAAATGTGAAAACCAAAAAAGGGCAGAGAACACAGTTTGGTTGTATATAAACTGTTTGGGTTGTCTTCCTGAAAAAAGGAGTGCCAAGCATCATTGTTACTGTTAATTAAAACAAAGAGTTCATCAATTCATACTTCCTTACTCCTTTTCCCAGAGGTTAGCAACTACTTTATCTTATTTCTTATTTTAAATGAAAGTGTATCTATATTCAGTATCAAGTGTTATTTCACAATGCAAAAAAGGAAATATTTGATTTCTAAGATGTCAAATGCCTCGATTTTTCAATAATGTCTCAGTGTTTTTCCAGCTGGAATTTTTCACTGAACGCATACATTCTTTTTATTCCACGTTCAACCAAATTCTTGAGCACAAATGAACTACTTCTCAGTGAACTGTTATTTAATATGATAAATCATGCAAAAATCCTCAATGTGGGCTCATAAGAGAATGAAAAAAGAGAAACAAGCATTTAGATCTTGTACAAGGCCTGTATCTATAATCATTAGATCACATATGGGTCTCATCTACTTCAAGCTGAGTTTAGGAGGAGTATAAATAAATTAACATAATCTTTGAAAGCTAATGGGAAGCAATAATAAAACATGAAATACTAGAGAAGAAAGAGCAACATCCAACTAGAAGCTCTAAGGATATGGAAACAATTAAGTGATAATTTGTATCCTAGTTTTATAATATAAGAAATAAATTACATCTGCTTTAGAAACTCTTTTGGGAATGGCACAGAGTCCTCTTGATGGGGAGTCTGTGATTTTTTGAAGGTTTGATGAAACATTATTTACCTCTTCAGTCCACTTCTCCAGCGCTAGTGACACCCTTCAGAGGAAAAAATACAGTTCCCTCTTCAAAAATAATCATTATGTATACAGGAATAAGATCTAGCAGACATCATGCCAAATATAATCATACTTATCATACCAGTCTATTTAGGAAATGTAATATTGCTAAGCCAGTTGTTATGGTTGATTAATCCAAGCCCTTCTTGTTAAAACCAAATGGCACAGGCGAGAAGAGCCAAACACACTCTGAAGGGTATCTGATGGGAAACTCTTCTATATTTCACTATTTTCTTATTTATACGGGGCAATAGCAGCTGGATTACAAAAAATTACCAAGTATAAATAAAATGAAGGACGGAAAGCAGAGACTAGTTCATTACATGTTAAGTATTACGGATTTTGAGCAGATTTCAACTCAGGATAATTCTGGCCTTCAAACTCAGAAGAAAGAAAGAAACAAACAAAAAAACAAACAGACATCACACAATCCTGGGGAAGAGGAGAATAAAATCCCTCTCTTTGAAACATCATATGGAGATGTATAAAGACAGGTAGCAATTGCTTCAATAATTATCTCATTGTGCTGAGCTTCTACCCACCTGTGGGTTCTTGAGACGGCCACACTGGCTCATTAAAAATCCTTCATTTGCTGAATTTTGAGAGTCAGTTAAATGAGAGCTTGGAAAATGTTCTCACAATAGTGATGCTGACATTAATGTCCTACAAGATATAATGCTTGAAATTAAAAATGGAAAGCCATGGGAGAAGGGAAATTATGAACTCTGCTGCCTGACCTGAAACCCACAGCTTCAACGAAGATGCAGAGAGCAATTGGATTGCACAAGGAAGAAACAGCAAAATATCCCACCACCATCTGAAAAATACAACTACACACGTGAAAAGTGGGAAGACAGAGATGAATCCTACTGGGGCACCATGTGGCAGCTGTGGCCAGCTTTTACGCACAAGGGACAGGAAGGAGGAAGCATCAGAGACAGACATCACAGACCACACGTCAGTGGCTCCACAACTCAAACATGAGTGTGCAGGCCGTCCGGCCCCACTGGGACATACTAATAGCAGTGTATGCGTCCCTGCACTGCATGCATCCTGGCATCAGTTTCCTTGGGGCATCCATGCCTCAAGCTCTGGCACAGCAAGCTGGGACCAGCCAGGCCTCCCTCATCCAGATCTCTACCAGTGCAAACCCATCGTATTCCTCACACAAAAGCAAACCAGTGCTATGCAGCTATAGGGACTCATATTTCCATCTGCACCGTCAGTGCTCCAGGAATGTGTCTCCCACTGCTCAGGCAGGGAGTGCTGCTTGAAGCGACAGGAGGAAACCACTCTGTCCACCATGTAAGCATACAAGGTTACAGCCCTGACCCTACATCAGGACACTGCTCCAAGCTCCTGTCTCACTCAGGAAGTGAAGACAACACTGGAAATTGCTAAACTTCATTCCAATGCAGTCTGAAATAATATAGTTCAGACTTTAGGAAGCTGTGTGAGCTCTTATACTTTCTGCATATGCAGCTAGGAGCATCTAAAATAACTGGATCCCCAGAATCGTTATGTGATTTGTTAGTGAAGAAGTCTACATTTCCTTCTCATAATAACTGTTCAAGTCTTCACAAGGAGGAAAAGCAGTATCTTGAGTTGAGTCCTCCCTGGTATCATGTGCCAGGTTGCAATCTCAATGTCTTTCAGCTTTCAAAAAGGGGAGCCAGCTCTCAGGAATGCCAAAGGACAGCCCCACTGCTTCCTTCTTCAAAAGAATGGAAACGCTGTGACACGGTATGATGGGCCCGATACAGACATTCCTAATGCACTACAGCTGTATGAAGAAGGATCTAGTATTTCATCTCCTTTGTAACCTGCAGCCTTCTGGAGCCTCTAGGTTCCTAGAAATATGTCACAGTGGTAAACACTATTGCAACAGGACTTGGACTGCAGCAGTCTTTCAACAGATATAAAGCCTGATGTAAAAAGAATCAAGGAAAATAAATATTTTCGAGCAAAGTGAAACAAAGTGAAGACTGTGCAAGACTTACGCAAGAAACAGCCACATACACGAGATACAGAGAGCATGCAGTTTCTCTCAATTACAAGTCCGTCTGAAATCGATTTTTTACAGATTTCGTAGCTTTGCCATGATTTTCTGTGATCACACCACAACAGCTCTACTAGGAAAAGCAACAAGTTTGCCTTTTCAAGACATCTGGAATAATTTCCTTCCACAGTTGCTCTTGATAGGAAATTCATGCACATCATACTTTAACACTTGTACTACCATAACCACCAAATCTGTGAACTTCATAGCCATTTGGCTCAGTACCAATACACAACACCAGGACAAGGCTGTAGCTCTCCCTTCTCAACAGCCTCTGTTTCCAATATCTCCCATCACGTGTGAGCTCGATGAGTTTAAAAACAAGTGTCAGCTGTTGCTGACCAATTCCCCCTTCATCCCCTTCCAAAAGTACGACAGGCTATTAAGGACAAGAACGTGGTACACAAATAAGTGATCTGGAGCAAAACACACAAAGGAAAAAAAAATTGCATATGCACATTTGGAAATGAGCTCACTTTCTCCCCATTGGGCTTTTTCATTCCCTTGTTGCACGCCAAAAACCTTTCCTTTTTTAAGGCTCTTTCGCCTGTCTTCCATTTGGCAGTTATCCCAAAGTGCTGAGGAACACCTAATTGCTTCCTACCTGTTTGGCCTCCCTAAGCTGTCTCAGATCTCAGTTCACAAAACAATCCAACATCTGCCCATTGCCTGAATTGTTACGGCTTCTTCCTAGGGCTGCGGTAGGGATACGGCCCGCACAAACACCACACCTCATGCCGCCACGCAGCTGAACTTACACATGCACAGTGTCCCTTCATGCTGGCTCTGAAAAGAATTAACGCAATACCAAATGTTACATCAGAAGTTAATGCATCCTAAAATCCATTTGGGGATGCAGGAAACTGGCTGGGCTGTGAAGCAGAGACTCTCCTCGCTCTCTTCCAGTCCCGATTTTCATGCACCTGGACAAAACCATGCTGCGTGTTGTTGCCTGACACGGTGTCTCAGCTGCACACCTGAAATATACAAAAGTCTGCCCTGTTCCGACTGCTACAAACTTCAGATATTTTGTACCCAGTGGTTTTACTTTTTTCAGTACTAAAGCAACTACTCACTTTCTTACTTCACTTACTTCAAATTGACAGCATTTTGCAAAATCAGAACTGAAAACCTCTGCCACCCTGTGCAGTAACACTGCCAACTTGCTTCCCTACAGGCACCAGTGCACCCCAGGCTACCCAGTGGGGAGCTGCACCTCCCTGGGAGTACCAAGCACTGCGGTGACCAGGGTAGTGTTTCCAGTTGGGTCTGGAGCTAGGGATCAGTAGCAGAGCTCAGATGAGAAAGGGCTCATTCCCTGGGTGAGATGGTGCTCCTGGAACAATCCCCCTCACAGCAAAGAATGACAGCAGTGCTTTCTGCTATTTCCTAAAGTACACATCCAAAGGAAATTAAGATGTAAAATAAATGGAATGAGTTCTTCCAGAAAGGAGGACCTGTGTTAGTTACAGGTTTGACCAGTACACTGCTCTGACCCTCACTATTTTAACAACTGTTATCAGATATGGGAGAGCTAAGCAATCTGGAAACACCAACAGTTGCTTCAAGCCCCTACTCCCAACTGTTTGGCTTCCCCACATCTTACTTCATTCATCAGATACTAGCCCTTCCTGCATGTCTCCCACTAACCAAGCCGTAAGTTCACCCAGCTCTCTGTAGCTAGTGGTGCAGCCTCATGCCACGTCTGGACATCAGATGTAAAATCACAGAATCATTAAGGTTGGAAAGACCACTAAGATCCTCTAGTCCAACCACCAACCTATCATCACGATATTTCAAAATAAAATCTTATTATGCTTACAGAATGCCATTAAACTCTTTGGCGAACCTTCCACTGACTGCAGTTCCACGCTGGTATTTTACCTTTTGTACTTCAAGGAAAGCAGAAAAAATAGCCAACAACCCAGGTAAGTAAAGTGAAGAAAATCCTACCCATCAGCACAAGAGGCCTTTTAGGATCTTTGCACAGGGGTGCTGAGATACCCACATGCCATTCCTAAATTTTCATTAGGACCAACTGCAGTGTCCTGCTTTCGTTCTTCACCCACAGACATGCTGTAGGGGCACTTTCAGATACAAGACCATCTCTTATCCCCAGGGATCCTGTGGACACTGGCTTAAAAATGGTGATGTCTCCGGAGAGTACTCACACACAACGAAGACAGGCTCCTGACGGCACCAGGCAGACCACACATCCCCTGCCGCGCGATTCTGTGCTGGAGATGGCACTGGAAGAAGCGGTTCCTGGAGGTTTTTTCTGACTAGAAGTCTAGACAGGAAGCTTGAAAGAAAATGGGTTGCTTCACATGGGCTGGCATTCTTCTTATTTTTTTTTTTTTCCCATTTTCAATTAAAAGGATATTCCATAGGATAGAAAATCCGGTCAGAGTGACTCAAGGAACATTCATATTTGTTGGTTTCTTCTTTTTCCATGACACAATAAAATCTATTAATATATTCAAATGGCCTAAATCTGAACTATTCCTGCAACATGACATAGAAAGTTTTCTAACTAAATGATACATTAAACTGGAATTAAGATTATGTTAAGAAACTAATTAAAAGGATTTATTTGTTACCAGTAATTTAAGAATAGAAATGTAACAGACAGATTTTGTTTTCCTGTGATAAATGTAGTACTACCATAAAAATTCCAGCACTGGAATAGATGTTTAAAGAATCATACGTAGTTTTGCTTACTGATCCCTCTCATCAAGGACCCCGCTGTTGACCATACTGCTGAGACAGCCACTAGCACCAGAGTGGCATCTGTAGCTTGCTTGCAGCTCACACAGCCAAGAAGGCATTGTGGGCCAGCACAGTGAGCACCAGCTGTAGGATGAGGCTGACCAGATGGCCAAGGTGAACACACACCACGTCAACAGTAATAGGAACCTCTGCACACACAGGCTGGGCTCTACATCAGCATCTAAGTCCTACGTTTTGCTATAGTGTGATCTTCAGGTCAAGGGAGGTGATCCTCCCCCTCTACTCTGCCCTGCTGAAGCCTCTCACCTGGAGTACTGTGTCCAGTTCTGGGTTCTCCAGTACAAACAAGACAGGAATCTCCTTGAAAGAGTCCAGTGGAGGGCCACAAAGATTATAAAGGGTGTGAAACACCTCCCTTGTGAAGACCTCAGTCTGTTCAGCCTTGAGAAAAGAAGACTTTGAGGGGATCTGATCCACATCTATAAATACGTAAGGAGCAGGAGGCAAAGGGTCGAGGATGGACTCTTCTCAGCAGTCTGTGGTGATAGCATGAGGGAAAATGGCCACAAACTGAAGCATAGGAAGTTCCACACAAATGTGCATGGGAACTTCTTCACAGTGCAGTGACGGAGCACTGGCACAGGCTGCACAGAGAGGTGGTGGAGTCTCCTTCTCTGGAGACGTTCAAGACCCACCTGGACGCCTACCTGTGCAACCTGGGCTAGGGAGCTGCTTTGGCAGGGGGTTGGACTCAATGATCTCTAGAGGTCCCTTCCAACACCTACAATTCTGTGATTCTGTGTGAGTTGTTGGGTTCTCCATCTCCAGCTGAAGTGCAATCTGCAAAGTTGTACATATCAGAAACTGAAGGGTAAAAGGACAACATTGGAGCAGCACCACCAGGACCTTCAGAAAGGTCCAGCTAATGGAAAACAACAGACCATTTCATTTATACATTTAAAAGCAAGTTAACAATATAATCTCTTACATCTGATTCAGCCCCGACTTTCATGGTGCATCTTTCTTTACCGATTAAATTCTCCCCCTTACAGAAGGCTCCATTGCAGTTAGCCTGCCTGTCAATGACCTGCAAGGCCAGCCCAAGTGTGGAGAGCTTAGTGACAATATGGCTGAGGATTTAGCCCAGCAACAGCCCACTAAGGGCAAACTCACTGAATTATATCAACTATAGATTAACTTGCAAAATAGATGAAATCTGAAGTGCTGCAACAAGCCCAGAAAAGTAGTAATGCTTTTTCAAGGCATGTAGGTAAGAAACAGAAAAGCATTGCTTACTACAAGCTCTATTTCAAGGACAACTGTTTTATTAATTACATATTAAGACATGACTAATCACATTGAACTTACTGTACTGAATCAAGGGCAAGTTACAAGGAAAAGCAGCTATAGCACATGTCAGTGAAACTGGAAGCAAATGTATTTTTTTCCGTGTCTCAGAAGCAGCAATTTTTATCAAGATTAGCAGCAAAAGCTTATATTTCTTAGTAGTACTAAAAGATGCAAGATCAACACTGGAATAACCGAAGAAAAAACCTGAAATTAGAAAATCTGGATAACCATTTGTTTGGGATGTTTTAAAACAGTGATAATGGCTTCTGTGACCTTAAAATGCATTTTCAGCATTAGCGCGAAGCAGAAATAAAACCTCAATAATCAGTGTTCTCTGCTATTTTGCAGGGCAAGAAAAATACTGCTGAAAACTTGCTGCTTCTAAAAGTTGTAGTTGTAAAATATTCTCCCATTGGAAATTTTCTTCAGTGAACTCATTTATAGGAACTCTGTAATATAATTTACATAATCTGACTTTAATGCAGATGCAAATTTCATGAAGGAACATTTCTGAAAGCTACGTGAAAATCAATTCCATTATAAAAATTCATGTGAGCGTAACAAAAGAAATGCTACTGTAAGAAAGTCAGTGTAGTGCCAACAATGCATCTGCCCATAAAATGCACGGTGAGCCAAAGCAAAATTTAAAATAACACTGCTTGCTTCCCTCCTTTGAAAGAGAAGTACTCTCCAAGGACTTCACTAATGGAGGATGAGGCAGATCGATACCACTCTGGTAAAATGAACTCCTTCAACAAACTTAAAATGCAGGAACCTCCTAAGAAAAATGGTTATTTTTAGGATGGACCAAGGAATGGAGAGTAATCTACAAGCACATCACAGAGCATGCTGTCAGCTAGATGGCCTTTCAAACCAAGGCTAACACTGTCACTTGGCAAACGTATATGTCACCTGGCAACGGTATTGCCCACGGCTTTACTCATGCAATGCATCTCATGAGCAAGAGCCAAGCATGTCACAGCACCTGGCCTGGCATGAAGGGCTCTCTCTTGCTCCTTGCTCTCTGCACACAAAGACTATTCAGAAAAATGCCTTAAAGCCCATGGGATGACAGGCACGAGCACCTTGGTCCTGCAGAGTCTGCAAGCACAATCCAAGCTGCTCACAGATGGAGGTGATAGGTTTTGCTCTGGGTGCCACACTCTCTGCATCCTGCTTGTCAATATGAGCATTGTGGAAAGAAGACAAAGAGAGAAGATACTGCAGCCCTGCTCAGGGAGAGATTTTCCATTCCAGTGTTTGTGGTTCCCATTATCTGCTTGCCTCTTGGTTTTATTTGGATAATAATAGGCAGCTGCTGCTTCTTATCAATACATGCAATTTCTTTATCAAATACTTTGCCACGTAGTTTAGTCAAAATTGATGCAATCCACAATAGTAGTTTACACTGATATAAATGTTTAAGTAGGTACACTGCTGGGCCACAGATATGTTGCAATATATATCGTTTATAATACACATCCCTTTACGTGAGAAGAAGGATAAAAAGACAAGAAAAATGGTAAGAAAATCAGATGTAATGAGACGGGTAAGTTGATTCACTTTGACCTCGTTGTGTCTCCTACTCTGGCAGCTTTTTGTTTTTTCTGCCTGTTTCACCCACCAGCTGGGCTCCCACTGTGAGATGGCCATTCAGCACTCCTTCCTTTTAGGGAATTTCAGCGAGACTCCTCTGAAGGACGCAGTCCTGTTCACTGTTCCTATCACTGAAGGCTGACAGCTTCCACAAGGGCAGGTGGCTCACGCTATACAAGCTTACACAAAGATGAAGGGTTTGAAGGACTGAGAGTCTACTGAAGCATTCCAGATTTGTTGGGGTAACTCCAGCTAGGTTGAGAGATGAGAGTTTGATCCTCTGTCCTTAAAGAGATTAGCTTTACGAAGCAGTTATGTAATTCAGAAAAATGAAAGCTATGGACCCACGTTCTTCTCCTCCAGCTTTACTGTATTTAGCCAGCCTGTCATAATGCAGTTGTGTATGTGATAAACAATTGAAATGTTCTAGTCCACCAAGGGCATTTTATAATGAAAGTTCATGGACAGTTTCTACTTCCATATATGATGCAGTGTTTTTCAACACTGTGACATCAGCGTAAAAAGTCAAACTGTTGATAAAAATGCACCAACATTTGAATTAAGTAATTAAAATGTCCTGAATTGCAAAAATTCCATCAATCTCAAAATCAATGAGAGACATCACAACTGTTTGTGCTTGACAAATTCCCATAATCTCTTGAATAGTCTTTTTCCATATAGCTTCACATGATAGAGTCGTGACATAAAGTTTCTTTCATTCCAATAATACTGAGTTCTCAGTTGCTGGTTTTTTCCCCCACTTCTTTCAACATTGGATGAGTAATGCGTGCTGCATATTACCAATGCCTTCCTGAGCTTTACTAGAGAATGCTACAAAATCCCACATTTCTTCTTATAAAAGTATTTTTGTTTCACTAATCT
Organism: Callipepla californica brunnescens; assembly: GCA_023055505.1. Classification (NCBI taxonomy): domain Eukaryota; kingdom Metazoa; phylum Chordata; class Aves; order Galliformes; family Odontophoridae; genus Callipepla; species Callipepla californica. The sequence continues at coordinate 8,946,450 of JALIRH010000018.1, read as the reverse complement.
CCGTGGAAAAAAAACCTGAAGAGTGTAAAAAGTCAACTAGAGAGCCTACTTTATCATCAGAGCTACCCTCTGACTTTCTCATCCCTCAGGAGGGATTTGCTCCCTTTGCTTACAAGCAGTAACAACATCTCCACCTAAAAATGGATGGGATTCTTGGTAAATACCAGGGAATCACACAAAAGAAAAACAGAGTGACAGTCTCCCTTTTTGCAACACAATGCCTTCACACTACCTTTCACCACCGGGAAGGCCCGAGTAGTTAAGAAGAGCAGACCAAAAGGTCCTGTGGAGAGGAAAAGGTGTTGAAAAGAGATAGCCAGCAGGTGTTCCCAGGTAACTTGGATCTGGCAGCAAAGCAAGACAGTAGGTCCACATCTGTGTCCTCCCTTTTCCTAGTGGCAGCCTGACTTCCCTACTGGCATCTACAAGGGCATCTCTGTAAGAAGAGGAGGCTGTCCCTCTCCATCCATACTGCCCCAAAACCCATGGATTCACGGTCCCATGAGTGCCATGAGTGACCTGACTGTAATGAAGCAAAGTCTTGAAACAAAATTAACATGGAAACAATGAAGTTTTGTGCTCCAGAACAAGTTATTTATTGTAGTCAACTGATGTGGTAAGCAACAAGATAGACATTATTACTAACCATCTGATCCAATGCTGTGTCCCAAATCTGAGACTAATCATGAAAATATTTCTCTCACACCCACTCACTACAAAAAGAAATGCAACCAAGAGTAATACATTTTCATTTCTGTTGACCTGGATACATCCAGTTTTGTTGTATTTCAGCTAAGATCATTCCAACAAGAACAGAGTAAACCTTTCTCTGGATACTGCGTTATCAGTAATTACGTGGCTTGAGAATAATTTTGCCTGGGTTCACCACCCCAGAAGCTATTACTAGATAAATAGAAATGGAAGAAAAAAGAAAATATCAATGCATCAAGAAATGAGTACAGTCAGACCTTTAAAAAAGCACCTGTATGTCAGCCTCCAACTGACGATACAAAACTCCTGGAATGATTCCACACTTCACTTGAAAGTCTTAAACCCCATCAGTGGAGTCACAAATGTGTCTTCCTTGCCCCACAGCCCTCCTAAGCCCCTTGGCTGTGATTGCCCAGAAAAGCCAGGCTCAGTTACTGAAGGCAGCCTGAAAACACATCCAGCTGTCATATTAACCTGAGGTTGTTTTTTCTTATGGACTGCAAAACATGCTGGAATTGTGCTGATATCAATCTCCAAACTGACACTCAGGACCTTTGGGATTAGACTAGATGATCTCTAGAGGTCCCTTCTAACCACTACAATTCTGTGATTCCCCAGGTTTGGTCTAATTGTCTTCTCCAGACCCCAAGAATAACCTGGTAGCTTTGCCAAGCTAATGGTGTGGCTGTCTCTGAATTTTTGCCTCTTGTAGCAACCAGTCTATTCTGACCAAAGCCTGTCTCACTAGAGAGGGGAAAATCCTTGGGCAGAAATACTTGCTTAGACACTGGGCAGTGCTGTGAACCAATACTATGAAGCTTACATATGCCAAACTTCCAAAGCTTTGCTTACCAGTGTGCTCAAGTGTCCACAGTGGTTCAACCACTAATACTCTCTCCAAACACAGCCCTGGCTATCTTCTTGGACATCTCTCTTCTTGAGAAGGCTGTTTTGTGGCTGTTACAATTTGATATTCTAAGCAAAGGTCTCTGGAATCTCATTAGGAATTTCCACAGCCATAACATTTTCTGAATATTTCCCTCTTTCCAGAGCACATCTCCTTGAATTTAATGTGTAAAGCAACATTCTATCCGTCAATTTTGAATAACTAACAAACAAAAAAAAGGGGAGGGGGGGGCGGAACTGGTGTGACAATATGTTAGTGAGAAACTCTGGAGGTTATAAAGTATATCATCCACCAGATAGCACAAGCAGATATTTTATGGCATCAAGCTGCCTTTGCTAACATAAAATCCAGTGTCGGAATGTAGGAAATGCACCAAAGCACTGAAAAAGAACAATTCTGTATCCATAAATACATATTTTTCATCCCTAATGGAACTATTCCTTCCCTCAAAGAAACAGATGTTCTTTAAAGACTGATGCTTTTTGTCAATTTTTCACTGGTATACAAGGACTTAATTATTATATATATATATATATATATATATACATATATATACTTTTTTTTCCATGAAAAGAGAGAAAAATGAAAGCATCTTGAGATAATGAATTGTAATCATAGCAGGGAAAAGGAATTTTTTGTGCTACTTCTGTAAAAGCACTGACAGAAATATGAAGGAAATAAAATTATGTACACAGGTAAATAGCTCAATCACACAGTACTAGCGAAAGCTGAAGTGTTATAGTTCAAAATACAGCACTGCTCAGTACTCTAAGTTGGACTGAAGTGAAAAAAAACAAAAGTATTTTAAAAACTGCTAGCATTCTCATCTTACTGTGTTTTACCTTTGAAGTTCCTAATAAACACCATTGATGATGAAGTAGCAATGCAGTGGATGTAAAGTATGCCTTAATTATTATGAAAAAATAACCATATTGCTTCTCCATTTTTCACTGAAAACATGGTGAGACAGTGCTAAGATCATTGGTAATTTCTCTGTTAGACACTTCCATTCTGTTTCTGGTAGCTGACAGTATCTGTCACACACTGGAGCACAGCATGCAGCCAGCTCACATGGCTCCATGACACCAACCTGTGCACCGCTACATAAGCTGGCAGTAGAAATTTCATCCAGCTCAGGATCGGCTGTGTGGTTACATTTTTCCTAAGTGAGCCAAATCTTTACATTTGTATGCAGGCTGCAGAAGGCCAGAGCAGTATCTGACTCACAAAAGAACTTCTTGGCATGAAGTTAACCTGAAAAATCTGAAAGAGCAGAACAAGTCAGCAACGGATGAGTGCTTTGCTCCCTGCGGACACAGCACTTCGCATTTGACCATCAAGACTAGATTTTATCAGCAAAAACAAAAAAAAAAAAAAAAAAAAGATTTTAGCAGACTCCTCACTTGTACCTCAAATGGGAATGGGGAATCTTGTGAAGGAAAAAACTGTTTTCTTTTAGTTCTGCATCCAGCTCTGCAAAGCAAACCAAATTGCAGTATTCTGCAGAAAGTTTTGAGCAGAAAACGGGCCACTTCTACTGACTGTGAAAAGTAGGCTGGTGTTCAGAGTGCTCTTGATAATAGTGACAGACTGTGCATTTAGCAGGAAAAAAATAAATGTTGCAACAGCAATTCAATCAAGGAGAGAAAAGCTTGTTACCTGAGGAGTGCTCTAGCCCCACACAAAGCTAGAAAGATGTTTAACATACTGTGTGTCCTGTAAATAGTCCAGAAGGAACTTGACAAAACCCCAATGACGAGTTTAGAGCAGCTTAATGTGAAAACAAATACAAAATCGTATTTCAGAAATATACCAAACTGAGATAATGAAAATTGAAAGAACAAGTTGGAGGAATGTGGAGGACCTGCCACTCACTCTCCTGAAAACGTGCTCAGTCTCAGTTCTTGGAAAGGCATAACATTTTCCTCCACTGAAAAGCTTTTTCTTTATGCTGTAAAGAAACTTTTCTGATATCTCTTCTCAACAGAAGTCAGAGTGGGGCACAGCATCCTTTAACTCACCACTATTGACAAGTTAGGTAGGGATTTATGAACATGTTTTTAAGGACAGGTCAGGTCGGCGTCACCATTCGTTGCATAGGCCTAAAATCATTGCTAACATTCAGTCCTCTTTGTTATAATCTATATACTAATGCTAACAAAGCTAAAAATAGCAACACAGTTTTGAAGAAGGACATTCGCCAATGTCAACAGTTTATAAATTAAGGTTTTTGTGTTTTTTGTTTTTTTTTTTAATGTGGGGTATGTATCTTCAGCACAACCACTTGAGTATAGTGCAAAGCTAACTCTCCACAGAAATAAGGGAGAAACATAAAGAGAAAAAAAAAAAAAAAGGACAGTAAATACATTTTCTACTTCCTGCCTGTGTTTTAAGCGTCATTGGCCTGAACTCTGGATAACATCCAGGAATGTAAAGCCCCCTGTTTGACTAAATATGTATTTTCAAGGACAGAGCTGGAATTAGAACACGGGCAAATGTTTTGGATCCCCTGCCGTTAAGAGCAATGTATTACAAAATTACTTCTCTCCTGCTAAAATAAAAACCGTTAGCAACGATATTTGAAAGACACAGAGCAGATATGCAGATTTTTATTTGCAGTACGTTCAGTCCAAACTGCAAATCCAAGGACCACCTTCTAGTAAACATCCCCTGTTCCAGCTCAACCGGGGCCATACACGTATCCTGTGTACGACGCACTCCAAACAGCTCAGTTAGTCACTGCATGTGGTAAAACAGAAGAAACATATGGTTTGAGGTTTTTGCCTATGCCCTGTTTAACAGTTGTGGGTTTATTAAAAGCTGCTCGGCTTAAGTTAAATTACTGGTGCAAAACCAACCAGGGACATAATAGGGCATGTGCACACGCCCATGTGGGCTTGGATCCCAACACATGCATTTGATGGATAATGGTTGCACTTGTGTAAAACCACTGTGTGCAACCCTCCCTCCCCTAACAGGTGGGAGGTGACACTGTCATATGTGCACGCTCGCTCCTCTCAAGGACGCTAAGGGAGACAGCCAAGATGGACGATGGCAGCCACTGAGCTACAAGGAGAAACAAGGCTGGGCAAAGGCAAAGATAATGAAGAAAAAAGAAGGGGAACTGGCATACAGAATAAAGGGAGGAAATGAAAAACTGATGGTACAAATAGCAGAAGGATAAATCTGTGGCTAACGTACAGGACAAAGCGTCCTTGCCAAGCACCATGTGTAACTGCAGTCACATTTTCCCGGATTATTTGAATTAATTTATCTGCCAAGTGGGGGAAAATACCACGCTAGTGCAGGTAGGAAAAAAAAAGCACATGAAATCCTAGGAATTGCAGTGCTGACCTACTGACAGTATTGACAGCATCTTAAACTTGCACTGAAGTGCCCACACACTGCCTTGTGTGCTCCCCCAGAAAGGACTCACCTGATGCACTTGGGGACCACATTTTCAGACTCAATGAAAAGCAGTTTTTCCTCTTAAAGTTGTCAAAGAGGACCAAAAATGATGAATACTGAGCCCTAAGTGAAAGAAGCCAGCCCCAAAATATTTGCTTATTTTTATTGCGTCCCCCAACACTGCCGTTGCTCCAGAAACTACTCCAGGCTTCCTCAGAGAAGCTGGTAGATCTGAAAGCTGTCTCCTGTCTTCTACATTTGCACAGTATCCCCACAGACCTCATCAGCAATCCTGTCTCCTGATTTGGCAGTCTCTGGCTTCTCATGATGAGGGGTATGTGTTTGCTGGCAGACCAAGGAAGCTGCTGCCAGGGAAAGAATCCTCTGGACAAAGCAAGGGGCAGCAAATGCACCTGCACCACAGATGTCTCATGCAGTAAAAGAGCTAGCAAGGAAGGAAAATGAGCACTCAGGTATGGCCTGGACCACAGACATGACCTTGTAATAACATATGCAGCACTGATAACTAGATTTACCCCATGATTTCTACCATTTTGGGGACAGAAACATTCCACTCCTTCTTCCAAACTCACCCCTTGGTTCAGGAAAGCCCTGGACTCAGCTTCAGTTCCTCAATTGGCTGAGTAAAAGTTGTAATGGGTAACATGTCTTAGCCAGGTTGTAAGAGCATCAAACTGGGTAGAGCCATAACCTAACTGGACCTGCCTCCTTTTCACCCTATTGAGGACAGGAAGAGATGTGTTACTAACTATTCACTCTTCTGCTTTCACAACTGTACTTGCAGGTAGAAATTACACCTCAGATCAAAGAAAGATCCTTGCTGAAGCCTCATTAGAAAACAAAATGCTTCACAGAAAGTATTTTCTTGGATAAACTGAAAATACATTGATAAAAAGTTTGCAACCAGCTACGTGAAAACTTTTCTATTTGCACTCACTGTCTCATCATCTGCTTGGTAAGCGTGCAACAACTTGCGGTTGACAACAAAGTTTAGTGTACCACTTCCTATAAGAAACACATCCAAACACAATGGTAGAAAGGAGTTTGAGCTGCAAAGATTCTCCACACAAGTCCAAAGAAGCAACTGCAAAGAGTCCTGTTTCTCCCATGGGATGGAAGTATATAAACTACAAATAATGCAAGGTGAGCCAAAGAGAAAAGGCATCCAGGCAAGTTAAAATAAAAACACTCCTTCTGCATGCTGATCACATTAGAAATAAAGACAATAGTTCAAAGAGCTGTGCTGGGCATCCAGATGCCGCCGCTGGCATCAAATCTTCCACAGTCCAACAGCAGCTGGCTCTAGGGCTGACAGCCAAAGTCTCATTGTAAAGGAGAGAAGCAAAGAGAGAGAAGAAGGGAGGGTGAGAGAGAAGTGAAGTGGCAACTCACTGCCCAGCTAGCATCCTTCCTTCTACATAGATACAAATGTATTAGCTGCTAATCTTTGGCACTCATTCAGAAGTAAAAATCTTATATATGAAACTCATAAATAAACAAGTTTGATGCACTAGTGTACCAGGGCCTATGTCCTTGAGAAGAATAGCACCAACACTCACAGCTCATGTAGGCAAGGGCCACTGAAGACTATTCATTAGAATACTTGAATAAGAAAGAATGACCTCCTGAATAAGAAGCATGGAGCCAAAACTCTCTCTTCAGTCTTTCTCTCGTTCTGCATTAGTCTCTTTTAAAAATGTCCACTGCTTCTTCGATTACTGAAGCAATTACTTACTGGGCTTACCAAAATCACCTGAACACCTGCACTACTTCTCCATTTGAAGCAGCTGCCCAATCCGCTGTTGACACTGCCCTCAGCCCCATGGCATGGACTGTGAGCACTGCGTCAAAAAGGGGACTAGAACCTAATGGCTGTTACATATCAAGAAATGGTAGGCAACCTGAAGCTCTCCCGTATTAATTATCCCCAGGGGTTCTTCTCAAGGCAATCTGGATGAGGTCATGGGCCAAATTAAGACAGGTCATCACTGAGAGCCAAAAGTCACCTGAAATGAAAAGGTTACAGAGCAACAATGTCATGCCCCTAAGCACCACATCCAAATGGATTTAAAACACGTTAAGAGGTGGTGGCTCAACCATCAACATCTTTATTAATGTTTCCATTAAGATCCTGGTATATTTCACACAACTGTAACAGGCGAAAGGTTTGGCTTTTCCAGCACCGAGTCTCCAGCACCCAGAGGTGCTTGGAGCAGGGCACAAGCATGCAGTCACAACAGCACAGATGCATGGTGTGCTCCCTTCACCCCACCAAGCTGCAGCAGGAGCCTCCCTGGTGACCTCCACGCCAAGTCCCGTGCCAGGCATGCCAAGCAGAGCACTCAGTTTCACAAACCTGCTTGGGGGTTATTCTGGAGTAGGGCAGACAGAATGCCCATTCGCACTTTGAGCACATTACACTTGCTTCTGAAGTGCGTTCTGGGATAGTTTCACCAAAAAGGAATTCAGCCTATGGGCTCTGAGGTTGCTCCCATGGGCAAATCAAAGCAGAGAGAGATAGATCAGGCATCTCCATTTCTGTTTTGCTGTTGTTGTTTTCCCCTCTCTGTTCCTTGTCTACGATTCCTAAAAATCTATTTACATCTTTCATCCTTTTTTTTTTAAACACAATTTCCTGCTGTAAGTGAAAGATCTCATCTCTGAAGTGTAAGTGATCGCCTACGCTTGCTATCATCAGTGTAAAATTAAATTTCAGAAATTAAAATTGTTTTTCTCTCTGTGCCCAGTTTTTTCTATTTTATGGATGAGAAAAAAACAGAATTAATCCCTCCCTCACATTTTCTTTCAACATTCCAGATCACCAGTGAGCTACATACATCAAGTAAGCATACCAGAGGAAGATGTTCTTTTCCTCCACTTCACAGAATAAAAGATTTTATGGTTGGAAGCGCTGGATAAACCAAACTCAGTGTTGTGAAAAGTGGGAAGATTAACTGAGGGCAACTGATCTCTTATAAAATTCATTAGAAATATTAAGCTTCACTGCTGGCATCTCCACAGGACTGAAACGTGGTCCTCGATGCTACTGGACAAGTTTTCCAAGCTTAACTTTTATCGAACTAAATAATCTAGTTCTGGAAAGAGTGGGCTTTTGAAGCAGATAGAATATACCTGGGGAGCTCCCAGCTGCCAGGGCAGCCTGGTGCAAAGGTTGCTGGTCATCCAGTCTGGGCTGTACGGAGGAGTCCCAGTCAGAGCTGACAGAAATCATGTGTGCTGGCTCACTAGCACTTCGCTTGCTTCGATGGCATTTAGTTGGTCTCTTGACCAAACTGGACCTACATAAAAGATGTTATACATCATCCCTGGCCAGAAATGTCATTCTGCCAAAAACATGTAAGCTCTCTCCTACTTCTTGTGTGTCCTCAGTAAAATAAACACTGCCACTACAGACACAGTGACAACATGCCTCATCACACTGCATTAAGGGTGCTAAGCCTAAGGCAAGGAACAAGCAAAGGGCAAAGAAACCTGACCTTCATGTCACAGTACCTCCCCACCTCAGGCCTGAGGACTCCAGACGTTTTGGCTTCACAACAAACGACACAGGAGATGGAAATGTGGTCCTCAAAGGAGTCAGCCAGAAATCTCATCTAGCCAAGCATCCATCAGAGCCTGTCTTGCTTTCATAAGAACTCAGCATTACTAAACTGCTCTAAAAAACTCCAAGTTATTATATGCTTCAAGCTTTCTAATAAAGCAACATTTTTATTTTGGATCCATTCTAGCCAACGACTTCAACATTCTTTAAAGTATTCCTTTGCTTGCATTTAGTGATTTATGTGGGTGATATAGAAGTATCCTACAAGACTCCCCTCCCTTTTTCATGTCTTGAATAACTCATTTGTGGCCTTAGCCCAGAAATAACAGAACTATCCACGAGCTAATGCTGATAAAGCTTTTCTTTATACTATCCCAGATTTTCTTCTCTATTTGACATTATATACACAGGAAAGAAACATAGACAGATACATTAAAATGTACTAAATTAAGGAATTACAAGGAAACAGGAAATCAGTTTAAATAATGGAAACAAAATGTAGTAACATCAAAGCAAAGCCCAGAGCAGGAAAACAGTTGATTCGGCATGAAATTAAACAAATTTAGGCAAGGAAAGAGGCCTCCGAGAAGCTCTAGATTTCATCCAAGGATTCAGGTTCAGAGGGGAGGCAAGGTGACAGGGCAGGGCCCATAAACCTCCTCACACCCACGTAGGGTAGGAGCAGGTTATCAACAGAGAGAATAAAAAACATCTAGCAATATCCTTAAAGCACTAAGAACAGAGCAGACTGACTATTGGTTGCCATCTGCTGAACCAGGGCAAAGATTTAGAGATTGCAACAGATTAATACCTCTACCTGTCATCTACCGGACGCTTTCTTTTGAGAGCTGGGATCCAAGGAGACATAAAAACTAAAAGTGGAAAGGCATCCACCTGCTTAATTTCCCATTTCAGAAAATCCCTTCTAGAAAAATTATCACAGACCAGTTTCAATATAAATACAGAAAAACAGAGGTTGAGCGAATAAGTGGGAAAGAAGTAATCCAGTATCTGGACTGAATACTGAACCTAGCTCAGAAAGCTGATGACCAACAAAAGAAGTAGTGGAGCAAGGGCAATAAGGAAAGCCAACATAAAACATCGCTTGAGTGCTCTTGGCACAGGTCTGGCTGTATGTGAGCGTGAAGGGTTTTGATTAGGTGCCCAAGTGCTACATAAAAATGATTATAACTTTAAGAGAACTTAGTGCACTGTACCATAAATGCCAAAGGAAGGTACAACACGCCTATTTATATTTTTCTATCATTTTGTTAAGAGTATGTATTTTAAAACTCTATCAGCCAAAAACAAACAGCTGTCCTGAATCTCTTCCAGTATGTGAGCAAGCTCTAATATTTACCAGATTTGGGGTTTGCCCTTGGAGAAAAGGAGTGAAAAAAAAGCCCTATCCTTTGCCACAAGAAGTCAGATGCAAAATGCATCGAGTGTCACCTCTTGCTGCCTCTTCCCTGTGTCATGTAGATAAATATCTCTCACATTGGGAACATCTGCATCCAATTCAGAGGCTGAAAGACCAGCCTAACATTTCTGGCAGTCAGAGATGGAAACGATCCCAGGACAAGCAGGTGATTTTTCCCAGTCTGTAGCATTTCACTGTGGCACTGTTCCCTGCCAGCTACAAGTGATAGCGTCCTGAAGCTTGAACAAAATTAGTCAGAATTAATGTACTACCAGATCATTTTTAGAACTAGGTCAGTAGTTATTTTATGTTAGGAGCCAAGAGAGTTTGAGCAACACAAACTTGACCAATCAGTACAAAATGCATTCATTACTTTTTTAAGTGTGTTGGCTTAGATGCCTACCTGCTCCTTACCATTTTAGTATTGAAATGAAATATGTTATAGGGAAGCAAATAACTGTATTAGATTTTGATCTTCAATACTTGTTCTCCTTAGCTTATTTGTTGCATCAGAAATGACTGTGCTTTTGAGAATCCATTGAAGCATTTCTGACTCATAGAGACCAATTTCTGCGTTAGCAAATTACTTCTTATCAGAAAAAGAAAACACAATGGAATCTCATTTCTCTGATAAAAACCAACTCTCTTACAAAACCCATGCACTGTCCTTTCCCCTTCAATACAATACAATCAAAGAAAAGATAGTTTCTTTGGTAACAGTTCCAGCCCTATCCTGCCTACACTCAGCCTGAACACCCCTGTTCTCCAAGGATTTTCTTCCCAGTACTTCTTCCAGTTTTGTGACATTTTAGCAGTGCTCTTCTTTTGACCACCACACCAGTGTTTTCAACAAATTATTTTCCAGGAATGACAGCAGATCTCTCTGCTGCCTCAAAGTTAAACCTCTATGCTAGCCAAAGAGACAGGATTTGGGGAAAATAGAGGCTCTTAACTGTTTTTATAATGCCATCTGCACATTTTCTCTGAATAAGAGAAGATTAGTATAATCAAATATTCAGAAGGGTTTCATTCAGTCCACATAATATATTTTCTATTCCAGATATAATATAGGAAACCTGGGGAATAAAAAGCATCAGTTTTTCAAGAAAGCTATATATCAGACATATAGAGCTCACATATCTAATAAAAATAAGTGTAATCACTCATTTGCCTTTAAGCATTTAATTTTGTAGCTTTAAAAATTGCAAGTTGTTCTATTTTAGCCATAAGAAGCTGAGGTTAATACAGGAACAGTCAGCCTCACTGGAGGTCAGCCTAGGTGACCGTGTCCTGTTCTTGCCTTAAGGTCTATGACTTTATTTTGGCATTGAGCATAAACGAATCTGAAGAACACGCAAGGAAAGCTTCCTTGTGTAGTTGTACTTGAAAGAAAGTAAAATGCTTAAACCAGATCTATATACACAGCTGATTATTGCCCGTCTAGTATGAAACAGATGTTTAGTTTCTGATAGTCTCTTCACAAACATCCCAGATAGGATGGGACTTGGCATAACTCTAATTTGTAAAGCAGATTATTTCGTGTTTAAGGATGTGACATCTCCACTGTGATTTTTCTACGTTATGTTCACACACATTATTGCCCTTTTGTAAAGACAACTTGGTTCATTTTTGAAATACAAACTTTGTACAGGGAACAAAAGTAACTTTAACTGGATTCCCTGCCACCTCAATTCCAATGCTAGAGGATGTAGAGAAGGTGAACTGTAACACTTGGATAAGTGGTAAGATTTAGCAAATATGGTGGGAGCTGGATGGCAGTAGGATTTGGATTTCATCAGATTAACAGTTCTCATCATAATAAACACTAAAATTTTCCCTGGTGTCCATAACATGGGCCGTAGTGGTTACTCTCTCCATCATGCATTCAAGTAATCAAAGAAAGCTCAAGCTCAGTTAAATCCACCCTGGATTTTAGGATATCAAAACTCTAACATGATAAAATAACAGAGTGTAGTTTAGTGTAGTATGCCTGTAGTGTTAGGACATCTCTGGCACTTGGATTTCCTTTTGTATGGAGCCTTCTTCTCCATTTGTGAATGAAGCAGTTGAGTAGGAAAAAGAACCCTTACTACTCCATTGTATGTATCATGAAATGGCAGAAAAGAATAGCTATTTGAGAGTTTTTCAAAAATAAGAACAGAGACTGAACACTGCAAAAATTAAGGAAAACACAAAAACTTCAACTCGTTATTGTTCTAGTTATAGAACAGATTAAGCTTACTGATTTGTATCAGTTGATTCCGCAGCGCTGGCACAGAAAACGTGGGCAACACAAACCCTTTCCCATTGCAAAAGTTAGCAGATATTTCTGGCAGCAGATGCATCGGGAACAGGGCACAGAGAAATTACGACCAGTTTTGATATTTCTTTATAGAAGCCCACAATCACAAGCCTAGAGATAGCCCAAATATTAAGAAAAATTAACCTGCAAGCATCGCATTCAGAGATTATTTTGAGTCTTTACTATTAACTGCTGAAAGCCAGACTACACTAATATTTTCCTAAAGAAATGTGGAAGAGCCATAGGCATCTTCTACTCCAAATGAGAATACTATACTTCAGGACAAAAAATAAAACAAAAACAAAAGAGAGACACTTGTGACATAATATCCTATCAGGAAGCAGGTAAAATTCACAGCCTTGTCTGAAGTAAGTGTCCTGCAACAATCTAGTTTATGTGGAGCTCCATTACAAGAGTGCCTAAGACAGGAGCTAAGACAGTGAATTTCACAGAGCATCTTCTGTTGAATCTAAAGCTAGGGCACAGGGAATTACTTTTGGAAGCTGGTAAAGTCATCTGTTGGCTACTGATTTTTATAACACTTTTGAACTAAACATAAGAAATGATAAATTGTTTTGGTTATTACGAAGAATAATGGGATTAAACAGTATCAGCAGAGATCGAGGACCCAATTTCTTGATTCCCTTGCCTGTTTCATTGGAGAGAGCCACAAAACAAAATTACTTCAGAGTCAGAAGACAGGCAGTTCCTTAACATAATTGTAAATGCGTTTACTTAATGTTCGAAACATGATGGAACCCCACTGGATAAACTCATTACTCCAGAAAGTGAGATGAACCACTGCAATAATGTCCTTTAGTGCTATCACATTCTGCCCTTCCTTTGCTGTCTGTTTGGATGATAAACTCTGTGGGACAGACAGAGCTAAATAAATCCTGATGCCTTCTCATCTGGGAGGATGCAGAGCAGAACACTGAACAGATGGAAAGCTGCCAGCTCCTCCTCCTCACTCCTGCAAAATCTCAGGTAACATTGCTCTATAACACAGTTAGAAATTCACATGTATACACAGATACACAAATACGTGTCCATATGTTAACATACAGATATAAGCATGCATATTAGATGGAGCAACAAGATCTTGAGATTAAAGATATTTACATTACACTTTCCATATTGCCTCTGCTATAAGCATCTATGTTATTTAGAAACCAAGACCATTCACATAAAAAAAAAAAAATATCCCACAGCTGTTGCATTTGGAAAGCCATTCCTAAAACATTGTGTTAGCGTTACAGCTCCACAGAGGACATTTTTCATCTCTCCTAGTATTTAGCTATAAAAGTTTTCATTGGAAAACTTTATTAAAACTAACAAATTGTGTACTCTTTAAAACTGCTTATTTATTTATGAAATACATTTGTGAACAAGTGGTGATGACATTTGTTAGGTGTCCTGGTGTTACATTGTTTTGACCTCTTTCCTCATGACATAGTGAGATGCTTTATCATCCAGGCTTGATGCTGAGAGCTGGAACGGGATTTTGTATGCACTTATTTTCTGTGTGGCCCTGAGAACTGACCACTTAAATTATCAGACTAAGCATCGAAGAAAGAGGTACTAAAGTGTTCCACCTCAAGAGCAAAAAAAGTGAAAATCAGAGCAAAAGAGATCAGCCACATAAGTACTATTTCCCAAGAAAAGCTGAATACTCTAGGCTAAGCTTCCAGGCGCTCAGGAGATGAACATTTGTTTCACTTCCATTATTTATGACATATTACAATACAGTAACAACTTCTAAAAAGGGGAAAAAACACTTCAGAAGTGTTACTGACTTTAAGATACCTGTCAGAATACTGAGAAACTCAGACAAAATAACACAAAAACACACTGCCATCATGGTCTAAAGACTTAAAACAGAACAGTCCCACATCGTGTCATTACTCAACAAGTTGCAAAACCACAAAGGAATGATGTTGTTTATCTTAAGCAAATGTGAGTAAAAGCCTTCCACAAAACTAGGTTGTTATTTGTTTTCTGTAAGACACACTGTGCTGGGAGGGTTTGGATTAATCTTTGTCAGCAGATGTCCAGCAGGGAGAATATCCACTCTGTGGTGGGAACTGGATAGCAGAAGGTCCACGCTTACCCTCTCTGCTGCCCCCAAGGCTTTGCTCCCATTTCTCAACATGATGCTCCTCCAACTGGGAATACCGCAGAGTAAGCATGAGAGATATCCTGCTTGGCACTGCCAAAGCCATCTCAGGTTGAGAGGAAAGAATATTAGACATGTTTCCTAGGAATTTACAATATCCTGGCCCCTCACTGCCATTATGAAGGTAAGTGGACTGATCTTTTCTGTTAATTTGCTTCTAAAGCTTCTTCATTTTTGAAATCTCTTTTTACAATAGAAAGCAGAAGGCTATAGATGCTACCCACATCTCTAATATTTACCTCTCTACTTATCTCTGTAGTGGGTACAGCCATAACATCTCTTTCACAATGCATTTTATAGTAAAGAGGAAACTCCCAGAATATTCAGAGGGCAGTGAGGTGCTGGCACAGCTGCCCAGAAAAGCTCTGGTGCCCCATCCCAGGAGGGGCTCAAGTCCAGGTTGGATGGGACTCTGGGCAGCCTGAGCTGGTGGGGGAAGCCCTGCCCATGGCAGGGGTTGGAGCTGGGTGGGCTTTGAGATCCCTTCCAACCCAAATCATTCTGTGATTTTAAGATAATGGTGTGATATGCCTTTTCTCAACATACATTACGCCTATAGATACCTTGCATATTCCTTTCAGAATGGGTGAATGCTTGTTTTCCTAGTATTATAAGGCCATCTTTATAGTAGTTTGATTATCTCTCCTCCAAGCCCAAGGGAGCCAGCTCAAAAGCATCCTTGACCTAAGTTCATTAACAGAGCTCTGCTAGAGCTAAGGCAGCTTGTATCAGATGGAGATCTGGTTTTGCTTTTCTTTTGTTTCCTTTTTGGGTTTGATTTAATAAATTGTAAGCAGAATGACTTGTTTCTGGCTTACATGACCTCAGCCTAAGCAAGGTCCCCAGAGCTTCTCAGATGAGTCTGGTGGCTCTAAACAGGTTGTCAGCTTCGTCTCTTTCTACCTCAGAATGGCAGGAAAACCAGTCACCTTCATCACAGGAATACTGGACGGATAGGTTAATGAATACTTTTGAAGGATTTTAAGGTAGCAAAATGCCATAGCAGTGCAAAACTGTATGTATTAGTATTTGCTAATGACCTGTAATTCATTCTTCAACTTAGAGTAGAGTTCTACAAAATATTCCTGGGCGTATGGACTGGTCACTCTACCTTCGTCAAGAACAGACCCCTAACACAGCTTGGACATTATAAGAGCAGTTACTAATTTTAGCCTTTTTTTATGCTTGCCTTTCCAATTAATAGATTTCATTTAAATTTATTTTTTTAGCCATCAGATACAAGCAGTCATAATACACAAAAGCAAGCTTTCAAGCTTTTTTGACAGATTCCAGATTTTATTAAAATAAATATTCAGGAAAACTTCAAATACTTAAGACTTACTAAAGATCACATTACTACTCTGCAATTATAGTAACTTTTACTTGATGCAGTTACTCCAAAACTCAGCAACTCCTGTCCTAATCATATATAAAGCCAAAACTGGAAAGGACTTTAACAAAAGAGCAGTTAATGTACTGTAACTTCACGAAACTTGGAAGAACATTATTTCCTGCAACTCTTCACAGTTCCAAACATATGTTTTTGTTGTGATATTATCCTTCCTCATGTCTTTTTTTAACCCTAAATTATTATGGTTATTTAGAAGAAGTGTAAATAGAAGGATGGGAAAGAGAATAAAAAAAAAAAATGCAGGAGGAAGTGCAGTGTGCTTCTCCAACAAAGCCTGGGGCTATGTAGCTGAAATGGCCTCAGAGGACTTAATGACAGCATAAAAACTCAAAGCTGTTTATTAAGCCAGCTTTATACACAGATAAGGTGGCTGGAAATCACAGTTGTGACCAGTTCCAGGCAAGGCCTCCTGTCCATCTTCCCATGAGGGTGATAACAGTGAGTCAGCCCAAAAGAAGTCAGTGTCGCAAGAACCATCCTTCTTAGATGGGACAGGCAGCCTCAAGGGTAGACATTGAAGATACCAAGCTGAGAAGGAACAGATCCAAGCTCCAAAGCTGAAGTTTCACTATAGCACCGTGCCAGACATAACATCATTCTTGGAACTACAAACAAAAGCTAATAATAGTTTCTGATATTAATTTGGAAAACAGAAATTTTATTCGTTTTCTGGTGTCTTACCAGATTTGAAAGATCCATGTAGCCACCCCAAGAAAACATTCATGTGCCTCTCTATCTGCCACCAAAACAGGTTACATACTGCTGATAAAAGCCATTAACTGCTCTGCAGCTGGTGAAGCACTCCAGAAACATTGAAAAGTTCCTAACTATTGATTAGCAATGAGAAAAGCCCATCCATTAATAGGGAAAAAATAATCACCAGTTGGCCAAGTTCCAGCTTTTCTAATTTCAGTCCTGTGCTTTCTGTGGTAGAAAATTAAATCCTTACAGGGCTTTCACAAAATGCTATCAACACAGAACTCACTGGGCAATCTCCTTGCATTTTAGAAGAAAACTGAACCAAGGTGGAGGACCCTCCAAGGATATTGGAGCTTCTGACAATTCAGTTGAGATCCGTTTAGGACAGTTCTCAAAGGGAAAAATGCACTGAGAAAAAAGCCAACTGAGCAAGCACTGAGGCTGCGAGGGTGCACGTCCTTTCTCTAACAGTATTCCTCTGATGTCAGTACACTGCTTCCAGCCAGTGCCAGCTTATACACCAAGAGGTACCAAGTGCAGCAACCTTCCTGAATTATTTCACTTCTGTGGAATGAGATCACGTACACTGACAGCGACCAGGAATCAAATAACCTTCAGCACTGTAAACACGGTCTCACACATTCAGTTTGCAGAAAGTATTTAGGTAGGTCAGACCTGAGCACTACAGTTTATCTCAGTGCAACAGACAGCTGGGATTTCAAACCTCAATGCAAATCCCAGCGTTACAGGATGAAAACTATTCTAACGTCAAGACAGCCGCATCACCTCAGAGTTAATGTTTTCACTTTAAATTTACATCATTTAAAGGCTCGCAACTGAAGACCTCAGTCCGCATAAAGCAGCACAACTTACAGGTGACACTGTCCTCATGATTCTGGCTCAGAGCTGTTTCATCCAACAACACAACCAACTGGTGCAGTGAGCTGAGAAAATCACCTTGGATCACTTTCATTTTGTTTTGGACAGGAGGCCTTTCAATTTTCCCCCCTAAATATAAAAAGAATCATGGTTTTTATGTCTGAAAGCTACTCTACCTTTTATCCTTTCTTCAACTGAAGTCACAGATTCAGCCCACGGGCTTGTGCTTTAATTTGAACCAAGCACTGAATACTTTAAGTTCTAAAAATACATCCTAAACTCAAAATTTCTAACAAGCGTACCACTCTACTTTAAGCTTTCATTCCATAAGAGACCACTTCCAGTGCAGCAAAAGAAAAAGGAACAAAACAATACACAGTACAAAACCAGACTCTGGCAGGATGCTAGATGTTCTCCTAAATCTCTTCAGTAGGAAAAGATCATGGTGTGCTCTGCTCCTTTTTTCCTGTTTTTATATACAAGGGGTAGCCTCGCTGCACAGTATATACGAAGAACAAGGAATGCAGTGGAAAAGAAAGAGCTATTAATCTTACTGTTAATAAAATTAATTTTTTAAGTCGCATGTTAAGTTAGAAGTACCAGCATCCAATGAAAGTAACTTCATGACTCAGGGTGCAGCCCGCTTAAAGCTATTATTAAATCTTCCCAGCGATAAAACTGACTCAGAGTAACGTGACACACACTAAAGCCTCCTTTCAGGGTTTTGAACCCATCCTTTCAGGGCAAACTGGTCGGTCGCTCTCTTTCTTCCTTGTTCAAAGCCCTCACGAAAGCCTCCCAGCAACCTCCCACAGGGGTGCACCCCAAGGTCTTGGCTGCAGCTTTTAAAAAGCTTTCTGCAAAAGGCAGCCCAGCCTCTCCAAGGAGCACAAAGACAGGGGGAAAACACCCCCCAATTTGTGCAGCAAAGAGAACCTTACTGACGCTCAGCCACCCAGGGAAAAAATAAAGAACAGAAGGCAGGTGAGCACCCTTAGGCACCTAACCATAGGTATGACTTCACTGCTTCATCAGGGTGGGTGGAATGGGGCTGCAGCTCAGGGCCTGAATGCCCAGAAGGCATCAGCCGAGGGGAGCCAGGTACAACTACAGGCTGGACTGAAGAGTGTATATACAAGGGCTGCTCCAAAACTTATGCCTCCTTGCTTATGATATCAGCAGCAGATGCTGGCTGTATGCTAAGTAGAGGTGAAACCTTCCCACAAATATCCTATTACGTGTTGTTGCCATGTGACAGATGGCAGCAGAGGGGCTGTCTGGCACAACGGTGTCTGACATGGAAGTGCAGGTGAAGCACAGGGGTGGAATTTCATTTCTCCATGCAGGAAAAAAGGGCACCCAGTGACATTCATCCACACTTGCTGAAAGTTTCTGAGATCAGAGCAATGGATATGAGCACAGTGAGGGGTGGGCAGTGTGTTTCAGCTGTGGCAACAGGAAAGACAAGCCACATTCCAGACTGCTCATACACAGCTGCTTCTCAATCAGCTCTTCTACACTAATTGACTAATGGTGGTGACTGTGTTGAAAAATACAGTTCTGTAGCTAAGAATTTGCTCCATCAAGTAGTGTTACTGTGTTTCTTCTATCCACTGTAGTTTCCGTAGAAATAAGTAGGAGGCATTACTTTTGGAATAACACAATCAGCAAATACATATCTTACATATATATATATACATAAAATAAATAAAAAGTGTATTGTGTCTATTTTCTTCTTAATCAGTTGGAAAGGAGCAAGATCAGCCCCTCTACAATGTTCACCTTTGTATGAACGCTGCATCCCTCTGTCCATCAGTAGCTACATACATATATGGGATTTTATATATAAAGCACACGTGCACCCATCAGGCAGCATCCTCACCCCAGTTGAGTATTCTGCCCTCCTAACCCTGCTGAAATGCTAACATATATTCACTATTTATTTTTTTACAAATCATGAGTACGGCTTCGAATGTGAAGTGTTGTTGGAAAGTATCAAACAGTATTCCTGAGGACTGCATCACCAGATACCAGACTTAACCATAAAATGCTTTTCTGCAGCTCTGCACGATATCCCTGGACCCAGCTGACAAAGTCTGATGACTGCAGGAGGCTTCAAATGCCTTTACACAGCATTTTGCAATCCAAAAAGCTGCTTCACACATCTAAAACACTGCCCATTTTTTCAGCATCTGAAAGCAAGCAAAGACTCATCCTTGTCTCAGCGATGCATTCTCGTAAAAAAAAAAAAAAAAAAAAAAAAAAAAAAAAAAAAAAAAAAAGTTCTGCCACCCTGATCACGTTATATCTGAATGCTGTAAAAAGTAACAGACTAAGCAGGGAATTGAAGAAATTCCAGAATTTAAAGAAACCTATATATAAATAACCAGGAAAAGTTCAGAAGTTCACCCTTATCAACAAAATACTACAAGCATGAGAAAATTGTTTCCTGTTCTGAGAAATCGTTTCAGCTGTGGAGTGTAATGAAGACACAGCATAGGCAATTAAAAAAAACAAAGACGATTTACTCACTGGTTCAAAAGAGATGGGGAAAAGTCTTGGAAAAAAAATCAGAGTCTCCAGTCTCAAGATCCTGAGAGTGAACTGCACTCAGAGATCAGAGGTTCTTGTTAAGTACTTAGGTGGCTCTTTTCATTGCAGTATAAAAATAGAAAGCCTCAAAATAGAAAAAAACAAATTCTCCTCTGTAGGTCCAGCCTGAAGAAGTAGTAAGCTTTGGTTCTAAATGTTTACCACTGATTCACAGATGAAATAAACTGTACTTTGGAAGCCAGAGTCATCTCTGAACGGGGGAATGCTGAGATCATGCTCCTTTCTTGTGGGAATGGGCTGTTTGGTCCAGCTCCTCAGAAACGGTTTGACACAAAGTTCACTGAAGTCAGCATCTCTCCCTTATGTCAGATCCACAGGATCACGCAAAGTGGTTTTCATCAGCAGAGAAACAACTCCATGATGAGGCAGGACAGAGCTGATGAGGGCAGCATCAGTCATAAACACAATCCTGCAGTCTTAAAAAATAACTTCAATAACTTCACATGCCAATCACAGAGCCAGAGAGGTCAGAAGGGACCTCAGGAGAGTCTCAACACCTGCTAAAGCAGGTTTCCGACAGCAGGCCACACAGGAAAGCATCCTGGTGGGTTTTCAGAGAAGGAGACTCCATAGCCTCTCTGGGCAGCCTGTTCAATGTTCTGTCACCCTCACAGTGAAGAGATGTTTGTTTGTTTTTTCTCATGTTCAGATGGAACTGCCCGAGCTCCACCTGGTTCCCATCGCTCCCAGTTCTGTAGCTGGGCACCTTAGCACTGACACTGAGATTGGCTCCCAGTACAAGTTTTCAGTAGTCCAGCTCAGGAGGTGAAAATTCATTAAGATAGCTTTTCACTATGTATGGTTTGTGTTTTCTTGTTTACATTACACTGTGCCTTCACAGCGACAAGGAGAGTCAATTAAAATGGCTGTTCTTAAAAGACAGGGCTATGCACGGGTTTCCAACACTAACAGGATTACTTGTATCCAAAATAAAGCTGTTAAATGAAATTAGGAAAAATACTTCACATTCGTAGCAGCGGCATAACTATTGACAGTGGCTTAAATGCCCTGATCCGCCTTTTGAAAAATGAACTTAGAACCTCCAGTGCATACCCTACATCTAAGGAAATTCTCATTTGCCACCCTAAATGGCACAAATAAGCATTAAATGCAAACTCCATCTACTGTACTTGTTTGGCTATTTTTAATCCTAAGAAAAATGCAAAGTTAAAGTCTTTCAAGTCAAGGGCACACTACTGACTTCTGAAGAAACAACTGTGCTTGTGTTTCTGTGTGGACCAGGATGGGAGATGACTGGGGGACACGAGAGCACACATCTGCCACTTGTGTCTGCGTGCTCCATCTCTTCCAAGTGTTGGGCACTGCTGCTTTATCCTGTTCTTGATACATTCATTAGCGTTAACCAGAAGCTCAACAGCAAGGTAGAAAATACATCTGTTTCCTAGGAAAGCTTTGAATAAAGCCCCAAATTCCATCTTTTTCTTGGGGTAGAGGAGCAGTAAGCTCATGAGAAGTCCCCAAATGTGCCTCATGTCTTTATAGGACAGGAAACGTAGTTAGATACAAATGCTGACTCTCTTGTACACTCAATCCAATGTTTCAGGTCATGTAACAGGCATCTCGCAGCTTAGTACTACACTCATTTTCACAGGACAAACCACAGCAATACTTTTTTAACCACAACTAATCCCATCCAAATGGGAATGTAATCTGTTTGAATAAATAAAAAGTAAAAAGAAGAGCAAAGCCAAAGAATAATGAGCTTTTCTCAGGGCAGTGTGCCATGGTTAGCCGAGTATCTAAAACTGTGGTTGCATCATTTATACTGCACACTCTAAAGAACACAAATTATGCATTGTATGATGACACATAAGGATATCTTAGGATAAAGCACACGGGCAAAACTGTGATTTCTGCTAGCTAGAGAGTTCTATCTGAAGTTACTGCATCTTAATTCCTTTGGTAATTGTATTCACACACATACACACACTCCCATTATGAATTTTTCATCTTCTTCTTCAGCATTACCCAGAGTCAGAGGCAGAACAACTGACTGTGTGGCACATGGCCTGACTTCCAGAGCAACAGGCATTACCTTTCAGTGATGTTCAAATACTGCATTCCTTCGTATTTTTTACCATGATCACTGAAAGTTTTTTAAATGGCTTTAGTGGAGCATACAGTGATACTCCAACCATTACTACGCAGCTGAAACAAATGCTACGAAGTGCTTTTGCATTCCATGCAAAATTTGCAGATACGGCAAAGCCAAACAGCAATAGCACAAGTTTTAAACCTAAGATGACAATACGAAATAAATTCACTGTGGGTATCAAATAACTTTCAAAAGTCCAAGTTTGGCCACCTGTCACTCCGCAATACCAGCCATACTGGCTCCAGAGGCTTTTGTCCCTGTCCTGCCTGCCACCTCCACTTCACTGGAGATTAACACCTGCTCCAGACTCCTGGCTTAGCTTTTCCCACAATAATCCTGCACCTTTCAAATCAAAACTGGTACTGAAAGCTCACCTGGCCAATATAGACTTAACAAAAGGTGGATTACCAAAATGGCTCTTCTGGTCATCCAGCCCAGTGCCATGCTGGTGAGACTGGCTGGTATGTAGGACCTCCTCCAGATCCAGGAGCTGATGAAAATATGATCACAAGTGAGCCACCACAGACTGTCAGACACCCTGAAGCATCCCAGTCTTACACCCTGCATCCACAGACTGACAGAGATGCACCAGACTCACTACGAGCAGCTTCTTCACAAAAGCCCTTTAGAGACTAATATTTCTTCAGTGTTATCTCTAGTTTTCAAACAACCAACCTTTTATAGTGTGGATAGGTACTGAGATGCCTCCCAATATATCCTCTAACAGATCTACATGCAGTATCCAAACTCCCTGCATACCTCCTGCTTGATGGCCTCACCTTACACACCAGCATCGTCTCAGCTGCTTAGGAGGAATCTTTCCTAACCCTCTGACTACAATCCTTTACTACACATTTATTGCCCCCTTTTCTCCTTCCCTGTGAATATTGGTGAACTTGCTTTTATAACTTCTTCCGAGAAGGCATGAACAGCTAAGTGGGAACACATGGATTTTTACTGTTCTCCATTCTGTCACAAGAATCTAAACAGCCTGAGGGAAACTGTCCACAGCATTATCAGAATCACTTGTCTACAGCTTGGCAAAGTTCACACACTGGCAACTTCTGGAGTTGCCTAACAGCACAATTTTGAAAGCAGTTCTTACCTCTGCACATTCAGGAGGGGAACTCTTAGAGAAATCAAGACAACTAGAAATACACACACACATATATAAATTTAAATCTAAACTTGCATTCTACCAGAACTGCTGAAGCACACATCTTACTCTCTAAGCTATAAAATTGTAGTCTCATTTTTTCAGATCCCGATCTTCTGCAATTCAGCCATAATCTCCCCAAAATAACGTTATCCAAAAGTCATTAGAATAACTCAATTATGTAACTGTGAAAAGAATACTCTCCCTTTTTGTTCAGCAGCAAAAGACACTCAGCGATAATATAAAGCCGCCAGTGCTGCTGCAATCTATACAGGCCTCCAAATATGCCTGTAACCAAAGTCTCTTTCAAGTACAGCTGGGTTAAATAAACAAAGGCTGATCACGACTGCTGTAAGCAGCAGTACTCAGCTGAATTCAGTTGTTGCCTATCCAAAGGTCTTGCTGGATGAATACTCAAACAATGCATTCAGCCTCACGACCTTGGACTCCGTTAAAGAAAATTCCACGAGACCTCTGAGGTCTGATCCTCCATGACCTCTCTGGGAAGGGAATGTAGAGATTGATGACCTGAAGGCAAAATGCAACAGCCTGGAGGAAAACAGAAACCATACTGAAGAAGAGCTGTGGAAAAGGTAAATAACTGCAAATAGTAATAAAACTTTGACAGATATCACAACCACAGCAGGGAACAGGGGAGAAGGAGAAGAACATACAATCGTGCTATCAAATGACAGCACATAGTATTGCAGAGGAAAATTTTATTGAAAAGGGATGCCGAAACTGCAGGCATACTGTGAAATGATGTTACTGCAGCCAAATGGAGACCAAACTACACTACAAAACAAGACAAGAGGCTACAATATTGCTACAAAACTGCCTGCTCAGAAGGGTCACGATGCTTAGCACAGCGTTTATTATCTACAAGAATGAAGATGTTCCTTTCTTAATAGACAAAAGCATAAACGGTGCAAACATCCTGCCTGAAACAAAGAAAATCCTTCTTTATTCTTTTTCAGTACCAATGCTTACGTTGGCCCTCAACAGCACAACAGCAAGAAGGGAAAATTCTCCCTCATTTTCAGGACCTCTTGCTCTCGAGCACAGGAACAGAGTCCAGTGGCATGCATCCTCCTTAGCTCACAGAGCATGGCCACACAGATGTCCAGGCTATAGCTGCACCCACAGGGCCTGCTGGACCTGTTGCAGCCTTGACCTTGCACTCTGCTAAGCCACAAACCTAAGGCAAAAATCTCCATGTCTCCAGCCCCATCAAACTGGCAGTACAACCTTCAGAGAGGCCCATGAGCCTTAGCCAAGCTCACACAGCTGCTCCCTGAGGGAACATAGCATAGCTGGCTCATACAGCTGGGAGTGGGTGGAGAGCAGGGATCTCATCTGGTGGATGAAATACAGATCCCAGCCTATGCTTTTTGCCTCAGGAACCTCCCATTCCTGCCACTTCCTCATTTCCTTCATGCCTACCCAGATCTGAGCACACTTTGAGGCAGTGAAACACTTGTATCTAACAATATAGTTAACCACAACTTCTACGTATTTTATTTCTAAATTGCTGTATCTGTGTGTGAAAATTCCTACTTATTATCATCACAGTATTAAAAGAATCAGTACACATCTGCTGATTAAGTCTACAAGAAAGCTGCACCACTGAACTGAAGAACAAAATGCTGTAAGACGTATCACAGTGATAAAACAGCAAAGTGGCTTGATTGAACAGCAACTATTTTGCTGTTAACAAAGAACATTTTCTTCAGATCGCTCCAGTTCAAGAATGAGTTCACTTAAAAGCTGAGGAACATATTTTTTTTTTCCCCCTCCAAATCTACAAAAACTTTGTACAAGAGGCTGATGTCTCACAGCTCTAAACTTCAAAAGAAATGGTAACAGAGAACAGTCCAGCCAGATACCACAGTCCTACCTAAAGGCAACTTTCAGGATTTCTAACAAACTGATGATTCCCTGAGTTGCAGATACAAAACACAGCTTGCTTTTTTTAAGCATCCAGCTTTCATAATGTAGACCAAACACACAGCAGCATATTCTGCAGTTGAATTTCATCAGAAAGAAATTCAGTTCATGTGTTCCACGACTGCTCCAGGATGCAAACTGAAGCTCAGCAAGTGCAGACAGAGTTATTTCTAAACAGACAGTCCTGATCCTAACTATTGTGCAAATTTTAATTCAGTCTTAACTGTCTGATAATTCCCTTAATTTAAAGAGTAAAACGTGGTTTCACTCCCTTTTCAGAGCTTCTCGTAAATGTAATGCAGTGTTATTAAGCAACTTAGTGACACCAATGTGAACTCTGCCTCTTTAACTGAATTCCAGAAACACATCACCATGAGTGAAATATGACCACGTGCTAAATAAATATATAATTCACCATTTCTAGCAAAGAGCATACGTGCAGCATGTCAGGCTGAACAGCAAAAGAAATACCAAATTAAGGAAGTTATATTGCCATTGACACTCAACACAAGAAATAGCTATCAATCAATACCAATTGATCTTGCAATGATACTATGAAATATTATCCAAAACAATTAGTAAACAAGGAACTTGATTGAGTACAGATTTTTAAATCAGTTATTAAAATAACGTTAGCTAATGACTCCAGTCTGAAACACAGATTGAAAAGGCTGCTGACAAAAATACAACTGAAGATCCAGTCAAGAAGCAGTGGCAATAACTCTGCTATAGGCAGTACGTGACATCCCTATAACCATAGAATCACCAAGGTTGGAAAAGACCTCCAAGATCATCCAGTCTAATCGTTCACATACTGTCAGTATTTCCCACTGACCACATCCTTTAGTTCAACACCTAAATGTTTCTTGAACACCTCCTCCAAGGATGGTGACTCTACCACCTCCTTGGGCAGCCTGTTCCAGCACCTGGAACACTTCCCTGAAATGAAGAAAAAACAAGATGCCAAAGCATCCAAGCAAAAACCATAAACGAATGCAGTAGTTCTTTCTAGTTTACTGCAATTTACTCTTACGGAAATGTTGGCTGCTATTTGCACCTTTGTGTACACATATATAAATTACATAGGTTTGTCTGTCTTCCCAGTGACTTCTTTTATTCTCTTTTCCACAGCTAAAGGGCATTTTGTTTGTCTGAATACCCCCAGCACATGCCTGCAACTACATTTATGTTAGTAGTGCGATAAAAAAAAAAAACTTGGATGTTTACCTACTTAATATAGACAAAAAAAGAAAGCTGTTTGCTCAGAGTCCTCAAAGAAGACAGCTAGATTTCTTCTGCTGCTCTGTTCCCTACTCCAGAAGGCTCTTTCAGTGCAGGGTTACATCACCCTAAAGAGGTGAAATCCCTTCTGAAGAGACTTGACTGAATGCGTTTTCATTAAGACAGCCAAGGTTCCAAAAGACACCTGTGGACCCCTGGAAGACTGTAGATGAAGAAGGGTCAAGTACACCTCACCCAGCATCGTAATTAGCCAGGCAAGCACAAGGCATTTTGAGTCGCCTCCCTGGAGTGGAAAAAAGATATGGAAGACGTGAGAGCCCATGTTTATGAAGATTCTGCTGAAGGAGGTGGAATTTCAGTCATTTCATTTGCAACTTGCCTTTAACAAAGCCAAACAAAACAACAACAGACTGCAGTCACTCCACATTTCCACACATGTGCAGGAACGTAACAAAAGTAATTGTTATTTTTTGACAATTCCCAGAATTTTAACATACTGATGAACCAGATAAAACAAAAGAGCAGAAAAAACACAGAACCTTTCTTTTACATTTGGCAACTGCAATCCCATATAACAAGCCACTTTACAAGAACAGAATTTGTGAATGCTGTACTTAAAACTAAAACTTTTGGTGATAAATTTGCTTGTATAACTTGACTCCAGTGTCAGGCGGGAAGCAGTCATTCATCTCCTTGAGTTTCTGTAGCACAACACACTCCACGCTGGTTTTTTTGCAACTGTAAACAGAAGAATGTTCCTCCTGGAACAGATACACAATCACATGCCAAAATGAAAAGCACCTGCAAAAGTCATATGGAAACCAGTTATGTGGTATTTCCATCCTAGTAAACAGAAGAGCTCTAAGCATTTAAAAGATAGAACTAATCTAAACCTTCAGCTAAATGAGTACCATAAAGTGGAGTTTCCTAGAGTGCAGCTCATTTAGTTGGAGATTTAAGATTAGCAGAGCTCCTCTTCATCCTTAGGTCCCACTGATTCTTTTCCATACCCGGTGATTTGCACCAAGCCTGTTCTTCCCATTCCATTACCTCTCCAATTTTACATGCAGGGAAAGCAGATCTAGAGAAAAGAAGCAAGATTCACTGCATTCGCATTGCTTGGGGGGGGGGGTTCCACAGCACAACCCCTGTCCATAAATTGTATTAAGATGCATCATGCACATGTTGTGGTTCACTGGTCAATATTTGGAGAAGAGCAGATGGCAGCCAAAGCTCTTTTTCCATACACCAGAACAGCACTGGAAAGAAAGATCTGAAGCTAATTTACTAAACACAAGTTTAAAGGGGACTTTGGAGGAAAATATTATGAATGTTATGCTCTAGAGCTTCCTCAGATGTGAGGCCAATAAAGGATCTTTATTTTTGTTATGTTTTCACACGTAGCATTCTGCCTGCCAAAGCCAAATGCGGGAAACATTTTGTCCTTCATTTGGAACGTACACTAATTATTCATGCACAAAACAACATGGGCACATATGAAAAAATATCCACAACATTATATCAGAGTAGCTCTTTTAAATCTTCTTACACGTGTGTTTGTTTCAAATGTCAGCATCAAATTTATAGCAGAACATCAAAATGAGTGATGTCCTTCAATTCAAGGGACACTTCAGACAGTACGCTCACACTGATCAGATCATACAGCATCAAAATAAAGAAAAATCTTTGTGTGAATTTGTACTACCCTACACATTCTCACATCACTGATACAACCTCTCATTTACATACACACAAAGTTGATGCTTTTAAAACCAGTTCATCCGTTTGTTATTCTTCTTTTGGGAGAAGAAGCTGACACTATACGATTACTTTTATACATCAAGACAAAGTAATTCCCATCCTGTTGAATGCTCCTGCTAAGATGGATCACATAACTTGTCAGCTTCCAAGACGTGGGCATGCATTATAGATGCACAATAATACATACACATTTTGCATTTCTTTGCCCTTCAGAGTATCAGATTAAGTTGCAGGATGAACACACTTCCTGAATAAGTATTCTTTAATCTCTCCTAATATGAATGAATATTTTTGTGAGTATCTGCCTATGCCGCTGAGTGTTGAGCCATCTGAAGAACAAAGAAGAACAATGAAGACAAAGAAGTCTCATAATTAAATAAGAGTATGCACATAGGAAGTCTGAAAGGAGGCAGAGCGTGTCTTACGTACAAGGTTACCAGGAGAATCACACGGGGCAAACTGGAGATAGGCAAGGGATTGTATGCAGAAGTAAAACATAACAGTGATTGATGGGACAGCTTAGGAAAATAACTCACACCAGCAAAATATTTCCAGAAAGATTTTTAAAGAAATATAGTAAATATGAAATAGTGTCAAGTAAAAACAAATCATGTCCTTATCTCACTGCCACAGTTGACATTGTATTACAGCTCCCCAGCAGGTGTTCGTGTTAGATTAGGCATAGTAAAATCTAATAAATAAAGTCCTCCCTACTATGGGAAGGCAAATTAACTGAAAAAACAAACCCCAATCACAGACAGAAATAAATACAGTTGAGTGGAGACCTCAGCAAAGTTCTGACTGACAGCATCGCACTATGTGTTGGTTTCTTTTTAATTTTAGTTTTTGTTTTATTAAAATAAACACAAGCATTAAAATTGAGCCACGCACTGTGATTCCTACTGATGAAAAGGAACATTGCTTCAGTCCCAAAATAGGAACCAGGGCACCTTCTATTATTTCTGTGTAAAAGACAGCATTTCCTTCATGACCAACTGTAAATTCGAGGCCAACATGCTTGTGACCCTTTTCCTGTTAGGAGGAACATAATGTTTACACATCTGCCGAAACACTGTACCCTTCTCAAAGAAATATTCAATTGATTCCATAAGATGCTGAGACATGCTTTAAATAAGACTATCACTGATAAAGAAACCACGCCAATTAATACTGACACGCTGCTTGATGGAGCTTCTTATTAGTTGGTCATACCAATCTCTAGGTTTTGTTTTGTCTTAAAAAAAAAACAAAAACAACAAAACAAACAAACAGGAGAACTTGCTACAAATATTTCTGATATTCAAGCTGGAAATATTCCTGCTACAAAACTGTATTTGTGCAAAACAATCAAAGATTGACACATCAAAGTTTAGTACAGTCCAGTAAGGCACCATAAATGTTAATTCTGCATGCTATCAGTTCTCTCCCACCATATCACAGAATAGTAAGGATTGGAAAGGATCAAGTCCAATCCCCAAATCTCAATGTGGAGCCTTCTTCCTAGTTTCAGAAATCAGTAGAAAGTTGCCTCTTAAGGAGAGACAGCCGTATTCCTTTCCAATTGAAAATTTTTCAAGTAGAGCCTCGATTTAGACAAAATGTATCTTTTAGTTAATTCTAGGAATTACATTGATTAACTGCCATTTAAGACGAGGAAATCATTTTAAACCTCACAGGTTAAATATTCACCAAGTAATATTACTCTTCCTATTCCATGTACAGGATCACACATCTGAGAGAAGGGGAGTGCGTAGCTTGCAAAGAATAGTTTTGATGGGAGGGCAGCCAGGCTGTGCAGGGCATAAGCTGCCAGTTGTGCCAGCAGGGCCACCAGCAAGCTGCACTGCACTTCCTCATAATGCTTCCAACATAACGAGTTCCAAGCTGACACAGAAGGCACGACTGCACATGCTGTTTGGTCCCTCGTGAAGTGCTTGTTCCAGTGAAGGTAAATCATTAGATCCCTCCTAGTAATGGCTAACTATCAGGGCAAGGC
Source organism: Callipepla californica brunnescens (assembly GCA_023055505.1). Taxonomy (NCBI): domain Eukaryota; kingdom Metazoa; phylum Chordata; class Aves; order Galliformes; family Odontophoridae; genus Callipepla; species Callipepla californica. The sequence goes on along the minus strand of JALIRH010000018.1, from coordinate 8,916,123 downwards.
CTGCTGAAAAGCCACTGCTGCAGCAAGACTGAAGGGCTGAATCCTGAACGAGAAGCGGCTGTTGTGCTCTCAGCTGCTCCCATCAAGACACAGAAATAACCATTTTCCAGGGCAAAAGATACAAACCAATTCATCTTCTCAAGTGACAAGGTCACCAATAATTAAAGTCACCACCCTGAACTTGCATTCCCAAGGAAGATACTTGACCTGCTACGCTGAGAATAGGTCTTAGGTTTCTGGTGTTTTCATCGCTTTTATTTTATTTTTTTACCCTCTTTTTTCCCAGTACTGAGAAGTGCACAACCAACTTTTACTGAAGAAAAAAAAGAAAAAAGCCTGCCTTCCATCGAAGCAAACTCTCAGAGAAGAAATGTTCGGAGTAGGAAGGACAACACAGTTGTGGAAGCCAGGAGGATCAGGCTCAATAACTGCCTAATGCAACCTCAGCTGCAACATAACACAATGTATTTGTCAGAAGCTATTAACTGCTATACAATGTGGGGGGAGCTTGACAGTGTCTCCAAACAGATACTGAACTGATAGCATAAAGATACCCATCCAAAAAAGTATCACATTCCTGGGAGCCCCTTTCCTCCTCAGGTGAGGAGGTTACATCCATGCCCTGGCCTCTGTCCCTGTGGCACAAACACGCCTGGAGGTGACAGAGCTCTCCAGAGCACTGTGGCAGAAGACCAGCTTGCTCCTCTCACAGGGAAATTACAAAAAAGAAAGTAATTTAAATAGGAGTTTTACAGTTGCCACAGATGACGCAGCATGGCTGGCATAGTAAGAGGTCAGAAGTAGTTAAGCAGTAGTAACAAACAGGTAAAAAACCCAGGTGTGCCCATCTGACAGCACAGCTGCTACACATGAACAGGTGGCAGCCATCCTGCCCTACTTCCCCTACTCCTTTGTTAGGGTACAGGCTCCAAAACTCAGTGCTCTCAGACACCACTGCAAAGCCAGGTTTCAAGGCAAACAAATGTAAACACCTGTTAGGTGAGCGTTAATTCACAGCAAAATGCCAACTCTTCATTAAGACATTCAATACATAAAGAAAACATTGCAAAAGGTACTTTGAATAAGCTGAGCAACTTTCAGACAAAGGGAATTATTACACTTGTTCATCCTCTCGCTGCTCTTAAGAAAACAAAACACTGAAGTGTTGTTGCTGTATAGAGTTGCACCTTCTGTACTTATAACCATACATCGCTTTCTTCCTTTCTGATAAATACATCTCTGTCTCTGCCAGCTGAGAGTACCACAGATGGCACACATTACCTGCAAGGGCAGTGTGTCCTCCTTTCTGCTACCAGGAGTCAAGGACCTGCCTGGCACATCCTGAGAAGGAGACTTCAACTGCCCCAGGCCAGGGGCTGTGGGAGAGACATCATATTTCCAGCTGGGACACCGTGGTTCACAGTGCAGCCAGACATACTCTCCAGCACACACGAAATTCCATCTCTCTGCTGGCAACACGGGGCAGGAAGACAGCAGAGGTCAGCATAAGCAGTATTCCTCCTGTCTGCTGCCCCCAGCCACGAGTTAGAATAAGATATGCTTATACACAAATCCCCAACATCACATCTTAAAAATGCAAAGCCTAGCTTTGCATTTTTCTCAGACTCCTTATCTTCTCAATGGCTGTGGCATTCTCTTTTGTTATCTTTCCAATGTGATACCACTGTACATACACCCATCCAGCATGCAAGACTGCTTGGCTTCAACAATATCACCCTTTCCTGTGTCAGCTTCCTAGTGAATTTCAGCCTGGTATTACATCAAACACATCCCCTCCCTAACTAGTCTCCACCACCCTAGTTTTTCAGTTACTACCTACATTCATTCCACCATGTTACGTCCCCATTACTCAGTTTTGTGCTCTGGGAACTTGACTCCTCCTCTCATATTTTGAAGGGATTCCCCTAAGCAACCCGTTTTTTCCCTATGACTTAAGACTCCCAAATACTTGCTTAAATGCTTCATTTTACTAAGTGTCACAGAAGAAGAGTCTCTGTGCTCTTTCTGATACAGTTGTATCTGTCTGCTGTCCCTTCTTTTAAATTCCTGCATTCTGTAAGGATTTTCCTGCTGTCAAGATGCTTAGTCCTGTCCCTCAACCTGCTACAGTCAGGGAACAAAAAACAGATACTCTTATCGCTCAGCTTTATCTCCTCGTCTCTAATTTCAGCATAATCCCAGTTTAAATCAGTTACCTAACAGCTAAATATAACTTCTGTAGGCTGGGTTGTTTCCAGAAATAACTAACTGCATCGTCCCTCCCATTAGGGAAACACCCAGCAGCTCACCCAACCTTCTGTGTCCCACTGTCCTGCTTAGCAGTGTCTTGTGGCACAGAGACCCAGTCCTCACCCAGGCACATCTGTGCTCCTGTGGGGATTAGACATCAAATGCACAGGCTCGCCTGTAGCGCTGACTTTTTGAGCTTTGCCCAGGCAGCTCCCAAGATGTGAGCAATCACAGGCCCCCTGCTGCTCTGCTGCTCTTCAGGGGAAGGAAAAAAACAACAACCAAAAAAAAAAGCTTTAAGAAACATCTAAGCTAGGCATACTGTAAATAAAGCACATAAGCTTACAGGAGGTAGATGCATCCCCAGTTTGTAACACCAGGGAAGAAGAAGAAATAAGACAAAAGTTTCACTAGTCTCTGCAGAAAGATCTTGAGCTGCTCCTTCTATAAGCTGGAAAAATTTAGTTCTATCTCAGCGGTCCCGAGAACAGCCTCAATTCCTTTTGTTCAAATATTCCCTAAAAAGCCGGGAAGAACAAAAGCAAAACCAGAAACAGAGCATTTCCAGAGTCCTAATACAAGGCATGGAAAAAATAAAATACAGTTTCAAATTCAGCATGTTAGATCCTTCTCTCCCCATTGATGTCGTGCCAGTTGAACAAAGAAAGCATAAAACACCCATCCCTCCAGTTCTCTGCAGAAGGGAGGTAACCTCCAACTATTTGATCTCACAGCTGTTTGCAGGCCACCTCGCTTGAGAAGCTACTCAGGAAGCGGTATATGGGGGCACACATTCCACTGAGTCACCACAATGAGAATTCAAATACATCTGAGCAGTGCCCACTACATGCCTCAGCTGTGCCCGCTCCAGATTCTACCCACCCTGCTTTGAAGTACCTCATTCCCAGGAAGCCATCTCTCGTAGCAAGATGTTTCCTGGAAGAAGAACGAAAGAGATGGACAATAAAATGTTGATTTATTGCTGAGAGATGTGTTCCCAAGCTCCTCCCTGTTTTCCCATCATCTACGTGTGATCCAGCTCACCTGGGCAACTACTGCTCACGGAACAGTCAAGTAGAGAGTCAAGTTCACAAATTCCCACTTTGGGTTCAACTCTAAGCTACATTATGGCTTGTAAAGTAAATAAGGACGCTTCACCACCATGCAAAATAATCACTGCTAATAAACCAAGCCACAACAACACAAACCACTTATCCCACAACATACATGGTGCTTTGAGAACAAGCACAGCACATCAATACAACAGCTCCCTCAGCTTCATGTCCACATACGCTCAGCAGCCACATGACCTTCCAGGCATCCCAACCCTTCCTTCCCAAATCTTTCCTGTCCTTAACAGCAGTGTTTCTCAGTCTCTCTACATGCAAAGGTTGGGCTATAAAATAATAATTAAAATAGTAATCATCATCATCATCTCTGTACTCAATGGGAAGTCCCATTACATTCCTCACAAGCTGTTAGTTCTGTGATCTCAACAGGGCTTAGCAATTCTGCTGCACTGCCTTCAGTCCTGGAGGAACATCTCTTGCTCCCCAGTACTTTATCACTGGCTCGAAAGAAAACACCAGCCAGACTGAGCACTCACTTTTTGCTTCACTTCTCCTAGTCTTAGACTTTCTCTCCAAAGGGATCAGCAGGAATGCTTCTCTGTAGCATCCTCTACTATCAGTCTTCTACACAAATTTTCACACTCTCCTTGTGAGCATCACAACTAATTCATCCCTTCTGGCTTTGTTTTTATTTGCCCCAGATGCTGCCAACCATATTGCTCCTTTTCCTACAGCTTCCAGTCCATCTGTTTGAGTTAGATCCAGAACAAGAGGAGCTACTGTTTTCCTACAAATATTTTGGTCTCATTTTGACTAAAATGCCCAGACACTAGCACAGCAATATGGTCATTAAGTGACCTAAAAGAGGGTATTCAATGAAACCAGTAAGGAATCCAAGAATATATAACTCACTGCAGCAACCTTGCTCTTTTCAATTGCAATCCAAGTGACATCTTAAGACTGCTATCTTCAGCCCCCCAAAAAAGCATACAGCTAAGTCTCATGCTGAATGCCAGAAGGTAGGAAGGAAGAAATAGTACAAGAGAAAATAAGAATAAAAAGCACCTACAGTAAAAACACCTCAACCATTTAGGTGCTCAAGGTTTACTTTCCACAGTGACACAGAAGCTCCTGAAACTCTCACTTACACAGGCAACAGTGAGACCCACTTGGAGCGTGCAAGGCAGCACAGCAGCCCACCAGGACAAACATGGCAGCACCAAACACCTCCCTCCCATTCCTGAGGGCCAGGCTACGTGGCAGGCACAGCTGAGATGCACAGAGCAGCCACACAGAATACCTGGGCTCAGTGAAATACATGACAGGATAGGGCAGAGAGGTGCAGGTCTGAGCTCTGCTCTTCCCAGCTATAGTACCACATCCATGGTGAACCTGTTTGCCAGCCTGAATGCTGTCATGCTTAGCAACATACTTTTTATGTTGCTTCATTCTCCTTCCCATCCTTCCATTTCAACCATGCCGACGTAATACTTTCTTGCCCATAATTCTTTCTTGCCCATTCAAGGAAAAAAAAGCAAAAGAAAACAAAAACCACCAAAAACTCATTTAACAGAAAAAGTTACAACTCTAAACCACTGAGGTTGGTGCTAATTCAGGCAGGATCCTTCTCTCAACCCACTTTTGTACTCAGAAGCCTCACAAACCTTCTATTAGCTCAACTCAGGCTTACCAAAAGCATTCTTCAAGAACGAGATGAGAAGATGCAGGAGAGCAGGTGTAGACCAGCAAGTTCCAGAAGCTCAGAAAAGCCCAGCTCTGCATTGCAAACAGCAGCAAACTGTCCCCCATATGCTTTTTAAGCAGCTACATAGAAACATTTACTTAAACAAACCAATTTGGTACCAGCCTTTTCTGGGCTGCACAGCCTCAACTACCTACTCCAGTTTAGTTTAGCTTTTGCTGATCCCAGTTACATAACTGTGCCCTTAAGCTCCTTGGTCGTTAGGTCAGGATCAGGTTCAGCTGCTGTGTAAGACAATATAGATGAGGCATAAGCTTCCTCCTCCCATACCCATTTTCCCATGTATCCAATGAAATCCCCAGCTCAAAGCTCAGCAGGATATTTCCTTTCCTTTCTTGCATACTTTAGTTTTTTTTCTTTTTTTTTCCTGCTGATTCTCTCCCTGCTTTTTACTTTTGTAGTGCATTTGGGAGCATGACAAAAATGAAAGCTGGTGAAGTTAAACTGTTATGGATGATACCGTACCATAGCTTTACTGAAGGCATTGAACTGAAATGTTTTAGGCAGCACATCATCTGGCCTGTTGTGAGCATGCTGAGATAACACAAAGTGGGGTAGGTAAAAATAACAGTGCTTTGCTAGAATTCAATATTTTGAAATTCAAAGTGAAATAGACCACAAAAGCAGACAGATCAAACTGAGAGCAGGTGGCACGCTGTCCTCCTGTTACACACCTCGCACACCTTAGGCTTCTTAATGTTGTTATGTGCAGGCAAGCTTGGTTAAATGGGCTGGCAGCAAACCTACCCAGCAAGTCACCACTAAAGCTTCACTGCCAGTTGCAATTGTACTAAGTCCCTGCTGAAGTTCTGCTGTGGCACTATCAAGATACATCTGCAAAACACTTGCATTTGAGAACCGTATGTCAGCACCTCCGTCATACAATGGAGCCCAAACTCAGCCCTCCAGATGCAGACTCATGAGGTCAATTCACATCTCTTGACCAACCAGTTATCTTTTTGGTCCCACAGCCCAATCTGCAGGGCTCTCGCTTGCCTCATCACATACCTTCCACCATCCACTAACTTCTCTAGCTGGACTTCCTCCAATCCATGCTTTGTTACATAGTTTGCAACAACAAAGAAATGCGTGCTTATCTGTCATATTCACTCTGCCTCTGTCTAGGGCAGGTTTAGGAAACCTTTATCTGAGCCCTGAGATTGCAAGTGGAGAAAAGAAGGAGTAAGCCTACACTGTGTATGGTGTACCACAGATTTTTCAAATATGCAATATATAAACATAAATATTACTCATTCTTCTATTTAAAGTTGCTTTAAGGCTCTCTGCACAGGTTGGCTGCTAACTACATCCCATTCCCTTCATAAATACAGAAGTAAGGAATGGTATTCCTTGGGAAAAAATAAAAAAATAAAATAGAATAAAATAAACCCACAAAGATTCTAATTGTGCTTACTGAAGTAATTTGTTGCCTAATTCTCCCAGCTGGCTATGGTTTGGTACCAGCTCTCTGGAGCAATTCACTGTGCAAATAATCTCGCTCTGAAGATCTAAGCCCTTGCCCATGTGTGCCATTACAAGAGCTGTCATTAGGCAAATGAACTCGTGCTCGAGGAACAGTAGTGAAGCAGTGAGCAAAAAGAACAACATATTTTGTCAGCAGGAATGTCATGAAATAGACACAAGAAAACTCAGGCATATTTTTCACATCTGGGATGGAGTGCATAAGGTCTAATTTTGGATCATGAAAACATAATGTATCCCAATCTCTATTCTCCCCCTCCCTACCCCCCTTTCAGCTATCAGCCTCTACCCCATCATCCACATTAAATTAACAGCCAGCCATAGCTGACTTCCAAACAGGATGTTACAAAGATCTGGCCTTTCCACACACATATATAGTTAAAGAAGAAACTGTAATAATGACATTGAGATCAAATTATTGTTCAGCTTCCTTTTAAAACCAAGAGCAGGGAAAACAGAAGGGGAGCGATTCTTTATGATTTAGAAAAGAACAAAGAGAATATTAGCACAAGAAAATATGAGATGTCACGGCATCCTCTTGCATCCGATTTTCCCATTTCTTTCCCATTTCTAAACTTTTTCCTGAGCTTAATGTCACGTGTATGTAAAAACAGCTGCATCACTGCTAAAAAGAGAAGATGGTGAGACCTCTTGGACAACTTGCCCAGAGATTCTATTGCGCCTAAGCTCTTATGGGAATACAATTCAGAAAGGTTTATTCAATAAATTAAAAGTAATACCTCCTACGGGAAGCAAAAGCCATAACAGAATGAAATACATTTCCTGTAGGAGGAATATTTTTAGACTTTAAGAGAGAGGCAAATGAAAGCTGAACAAAATACTGCCAACTGGTTTCTCACCAAATTACTCTCGGTAGGGTGCAACTCAACTGAAATTACCCTTTAGAGAAAAAAAAAATGCAACACTGCGCTCAAAAATGATACTGCCATAATACAGCAATGGAGGAAAAGCAAATAAAACCCACAAATAGCAAGGGAAAGCTTACTAGTCTTCTTATAAAGTCGGTTATAGATGATGAGTGGAGGTACAGCTCTATCGTTGAAAATCAAAGCCAAGGAGCCAGGCCAGTCCTTTAGTGAAAGATGATACTGTGCAAAGGTAACCTAAATCACACCATAAAAAAATCTGTGTATTTGCAGCATGCATTCCCAATGTATTCAATGTAGTCTGAATCTTCCATTTGCTAGCGAAGTTTTTATCACACTTTACACTTTGCTGAAAACCATTTTGTACTTTTATGAGACAAATCACTTAGGAGAACATAAGGACTCTAACATTTGATTGAACCAATCCAAATAACACCTGGAGCTACAGCAAAGCAGGTTTTAATACAAACTTTGAGTGATTAAATCAAACAAAAAGACACATTATCTTCCATTTTATTGTTTGGTATAGATGTTAATCTGAAAATACATGTAACGAGGACAATGGGAAATTGATAAAAAGTATGGCAAATCTGAACAAGTCAGAGTGCATGGAACAAGAAATCATAAAGGAGCAGGAAACAAGGAGGGAAGCAAGAGCTATTCAAGTCTCATCAAGTGCTCAGTGCCCACAGCACCACGAGAGGTTCTGCATGGGACTGAAAACTCTTCCACATTCTCACTAAGAACAATGCTCGTAAGTCTCACTTTGACTTTAAACTGTCAAAAAGTCATCACGGAAGAATACCATAAACCTCTGCTTTGAGAAAATAAAGAGAGAGAACAGCAGCAACTAAGGAGATCCAGAAAATCCAGTTCTGGTCTCACACCTTGGAAAGCTGATGCAAGCCGTTCCCATTGCCAGGACTGGATGATGATCCAGGTATGACAGCTTTAGAGTGGATAACTGGTGTTTGTATTTATGACACAGCACCTGGCATGCGTAGCTCCAAAAGCAAGAACAGGTAGTACCCAACATCTGATTCCAGCACGATGATATGGTGAGAAGCACTGGAAGTTCATCAGAACTCCAAAACACTCTTAACCTTCCCAGGGATTTCATATTACTGTGCCAATAGCCAGAGCGGAACAGGTACGGAACCTTAAACAGCCAGTCTGTAAATACCCTGGGAAAACTGAAACTTGATTAAAAACCCTAGGTATACATCTCCATAGATACAATTTTTTCTTGCAGGATAACAATAGATAAAAATAACAGAAAATATTTTGAACAGACACCACTTAAAAATGCACAAAACAATAAACAAAATTTTAAAGAGAAGTGAATTAAGTAAAATTCCTATGACTGAGTGGTAACCACAGTCTTTGCTCCCTGGCTGATATTCTGTTTCAATTAGTAGCATGCACTCAGCTAAAGTAAGGCACACGCCTGAATACTCTGTTAGATTGAAGTCAGACTGCTTGAGACTTCACAAAACTGGATGATGAATCTCAGGGTCAACTTCTGATGAAGTCTGAATCTTGCCCTTATCTCTTTCTTGCTCCATTTTGATTTCCAAAAGTAGATGGAATATTTGGCTTCTTCTTCCACCACACAGATACCCAGTTTAGTCAAAAATCTGAAGAATCCAGGATGTTCAACAAATACAGTTTAGAACAGCTTAATTCCAGTGATCCTCGTGTTCCCAAACAACACTCATGCTCTCACCACAGAGCCAGAAAATGAAATAGGAGCACCTTCATATTTAATGTGGCAGTACTGTTATTACAGTTTTAATTTTCACTGCCTTGTCATATGAACACATCCATTCTGCAGCTCTGATACGATCTACTTTCTGCCACACCAGAAGGAGTATTCAGCCCTGCTTTCTCAGAACTCTTTGCTGGTTTTCATCATCATACTCACATCTGGAAGGACAAAACCACATGCTTGACATTGCCATGCTTAAACCACCACCACGACACAGAAGAGTGAAGGGTGACCGCTGCGAAGCTCTGCACCTGCAGCTGCCCCAGCTCCCACAGCCATCATACAGGACAGCCTGCACAGCTCCATATCAGCGCCATCATGAAGTCAAGACAGAGGTCTGGGTTGTTGGTTTTTTAGAAGCCACTCAAGATTACTTTTCAGACTAATTTCTATTATTTCCACAAGTTCCTTTCCCATTACTCAAGAAACACACACGTGGTGACAGTTCTGTCTGTCCTAGCTGTCAGTTCCCACATTCTCACCAAATGTCCTCAGACGTAATTTACTCAGGAATGGAAAGAGTACATTTGCCAACTCAGAAATGTTGAATATATTTAGTTACTTCTCATGGCATTCCTCTTCATACAAGACCCACAATACGTCTGCCCGCCAAATTTGGCAGCTGTAAAACTCCGACAGCATTGAGCAAGCAGGATGGACTTAGGCTGGAATTAATCTGTTGCATCTAGTGGTTTAGGCTGTCTTATGGAAGAAAGCAAAGCAAACAGTTCAGTGGTAAGTATCAGCAGATGAAGTCTTTTACTACAAAAAACAAAAACCCTCCAACTCACTAAATAGCCAATCCTCAAAGGGAAAAATGCGAGTTACCTATTTTGGGGGTGAGAAAGTGCCCGGTATTTGACAGAAGACCAACAAAAGAAGGTGTCAAAATCCCTTTAAAACCATCAGATTCCTGTTTTGTTCCCTGGATAGTTAATGAAGGCTCTACACAGGGATTAGTTCGAAACTCTTCCATCCATATAGAAAAACGTCTGGATTAGGTCTGAAGGTGCTTAAGGCTAAGTATACGGGATTGACACTGGGCTCTCCTTTAACCAGCTACATATCGCCTCAGGTCATTATGACAAACAGATCAGCTAGTGCTGATAGCAGTTTAATTCACACCGTGTGATTCCTCTCCAAGGACAGACACATATTGCAGCTGATGGGGTAGCAACTCCAGAGCATCTCATCATAGCAAGCCACACAGCACACACATGCAGGAACAATGAAGTAAAAAACACAAGGCCAACAGCATGGATAGACTATGGCAACCAAACACCAATAAATAAGAGTTGTCACAGAAGAGTAAAGGCTGAGGAGGTGCTCCATTAAAATAATTCTATAAATATTGTTAAATTAATGAACAGCAGACTGCCTTCCTTCCCTCTTGGCTGTAGGCAGCCCACACATTTCAGAATAGATACCAAACATTGCGAGTAGAAGGAAAAACAAAGAGGAGCTCTCTTTCCTCTAAAGGTACCATGAACAGGTCAACTTGAGTAGTAAGCTCAAGATGATTTGAAGAATTTCAATTTGCACTTTCTCTGTGATTTTTTTTTCATGTATGCCCTTCCACCAGCACAGTTCTGAAGGAAATGTTGGACGTGAAGAAGTGGAAAGGAGCGAGGGGAAAGAGCTGAGTGAGCCACTCGTGGTGACATGGAAAACAATGATGCTCAGGGGGCAAATTTTGGCAAGTGTGGAGATATGGAAAAAGGGAGTCTGAGACAGCCTTCCCAACGGATTTGAACTTTCATTCTGAAAATAATGAGTGGAATTAAGGGAGCTGACCTCCCAAAGTGCCTATTAGCTGAATCTGGTTTTGTGAACATCCACTACCATGTTTTAAACTACCACTCTGTAAGACTGGACCAGAAGTTATGGAGCAACTGAGTCAAACTTGTGCTGCTGTGCTGACTTTGCAGGCAGGCAGCTCTCACCCCTGCCATCAGCAGGGTGACACCAGGGTCTCCCCTGGACAGCAAGACACTGCTGAGATACATTTATATCATCGGCTATATTCATGCTTTAGTTTCCTGCTCCAGTCCTCAGGACAGAAAAGCAGGCAGAGGGCTGAATCTGTATGAGCCTCCCCATGGAGCTAGTGCTACTGAGCTGTGCTGGGCTTCTCACTGTATCCTTCACTTCTACAATGCTGCAGGCATGGCAAAGCATCCATGTGTCATTATGTGTTGGCAGAAGCAAGGCCCTAAGGTAACTGTCCATATTTTTACCACGTTTTTCCATGATATCTAGTCTACTTAAACAGTCGCTTAACCTTATAAAACATCTAATGAATGAGAACATAATAACAGTAATAGATTAAATTTTGTAAACAAAAGAAGAAATTTTCCTTAAAGAAAACGTCTTAAAAGTACAGCTGAAATCTGATGGGAACTGAGGATAAATGCTGTTAAAATCCTGTTAAAAATCCCCTGCAGCTTTGCCCTAGGAACAAAATTACTGGTAGCTGTCATCTCCAAGTTCAGCAGGATCAGGAACAGGAGTCATTGCTTTGCCAAAGCAAGGGTGAAGCCCCACAAATACAGAACCCTTTATCTTTTAGAAGCTTTTAAAAGCTTCACAACTCCTTTTCAGTGAAGCCTGAAGAGGTGTAACCAGCTAAATCCTTTAAGAGCAATGCTATTTTATGTCAAAACCAGACTGAACGCCCAGCAATGAGGTGCATGCCTACAACGAAAAGGGAAGAGAACAATTGGAAGTCATTTATACCCGTCATCACCGAGAGTTACAGCTTAGCTAATATTTGTGTAACAACTCAAAAGCTGAAACCCTAAGCCCGACCGGTACCGGGTCCTGCGAGGACACTGCTGTGACAGTGACAGCAGAACACCACAGTGACGGTGGCTGCTGTGACGCAGCAGAAAGGGCGACTGCAGTGACACTGCTGCTTCACCAAGGGCCTGCGGGCAGGTGGCAGACACTGGCACTCAGCACTCCTTGCAGCACTCGGCTCAAAGCCGCTCTCCTGCGGCGGAATCCTGTGCGTTTTTCTCCTAACTTCAAGCTGATCGATTTTTCCAACTGCACTTACACGGAGCTATCCGTTACTGCAAACGTCTTGCCTTGGCAGCACAAAGGATGCTTTCAAAATACAAGACCACGCTCTAGTAGTGTAAACTTCCACTTGTTACTGGGTGAAGGATGCACATGCATCAGCACATGCATCTGCAAATCACGTCGTGATGAAACACAATCGGGTTGGAATCACTAAGGTTGGAAACGATCACTAAGATTGCCTAGACCAGCCACCAACCCATCAGCCCATGTCCACTGACCATATCCCTCAGTGCCACATCCACACAGTTCTCGAACACCTCCAGCGACAGTGACTCCACCACCTCCCTGAACAGCCTGTGATGTTGCCTCACTGCTCTTTCAGAGAAGAAATTTTTCTTAACATCCAACCTGACCCTCCTGTGGCACAGCTTGAGGCCATTCCCTCTCATTCTATTGCTCCTCTCATCCTATTGCTGTACCCTGGGAGAAGGGACCCAGGCACAACCCCGTTTCAGGCTGGCACATGACACCTTGTGTGGAAGCAGCGCAGAGAGACCTGCTCACACCCAGAGTCCTCAGGCTGTGTTCAAAGCCTCGGATTCAGGAAATTCCATACGGGAAAGCTCATGTTGTTGATGCTTCTTGACGTCCCTTGCCCAGTCCTATGAGGCACGTGGGCACCCCACCCTTGCAAGCACCTCACTCCATCCCCCACTGTGCTCTGTGTCGCTGACAGAAGCCCAGAAGCCCTCCGAACTTTTAGCTCTTTTAAGATTCACGAAACTGGAGTAAACTGGATACGTCTAACGCATGTGTCTGCCATGATAATAAATGGGAAAGCCGCCTTCCAGCCACAACCCAAGCCACCACCGAGTGGTCAGCTCCGTATCCGTGCCCACGGCACCGTGTCCGCAGCCCAGCGCTGAAGTCACCCAAGTGAAAGGAGTCAATATCCGCGCCGTTCCGACACACGTGCGGCATCAAATAAAGGCTCTGACACGCGCGCGGCTCGATGGCTGCGCACTCAAAGGAATCCCTCCATCCTTTCGGGGGCCCTCTCGCATCCCCGTTTAGGAGGCGCGAAGCCGGGACGGGACCGCGTGAAGCTCACGCAAGGCGCTCCGAACGCGCCGCTCGCCGCTGCCACCCCGACGGCGCCGCGGACACGCGTGGGGCGGACTCGCGGGGGTCGCGGCGGGGCGGGCCTACCTCGGACTTGCGCACGACGTAGGCGGCGGGGCGCGAACCGAGCGGCGAGGGCTGCCCCTTGCGCTGCTGCAGCCAGCGGCGGGGAGACGAGAAGATGCTGTTGGCGGCGGCGGGGCCGCTGAGCGCCGAGGCCGAGGGAGCGCGCGGGAGGAAGGGCGGCTCGCGGCCGGGGCTGCGCTTGCCGCGGGGGCTGCCGCCGTCGAAGAGCGCGCTGCCCGGCGGAGAGCGCTCCAGCGGGGAGCTGGGCGTGGAGACGGAGGAGCCGCGCGGAGTGCGGGGCTCCCCGGAGGGGCTGCCGGCGGCCCTCGAACGGGACGCCCGGCCCGCGCCCTCGCCCTCCTCCCGGCCGCCGCCGATGATGGCGGGGTCCAGGCTGCGCGTCTGGCGGAGCCTCCGCTTCGAGAGGCTCTTGGCGGCGGCGGGGGCGGCGGCGGCCGGGGAGGAGCAGGAGAAGACGCTGCTCAGCAAGCTCTGCGCCGACATCGCGGCGGCCGCTGTCCCGGGCGCGGCGGAGACGGACGGGGTTCCCGGGAGCCCCGGGTAGGGGCTCAGCCCCCGGCGGCGCGGTCCGACGGCGGCAGCGGGGGGTTCATGGCGGCGCCGTCCGCTCCGGGGCTGCCGCCGCAGCCGCGGTCCCTTTGCAGGGAGAGGAGGCAGGGAAAAGAAAAAAAAAAAGTTACGAGAGAAAAGGGGTGGGAAGGAGGCAGCCTCGGAGCTTTTATCTCAGCCCGCCGCTGCCCGCCAGAGTCACTCCCCCCGCGGCCGCGACGCGCTCGGGACCGCTCGCCGCCTCTCGGGGCCCGCCCGGAGAAGGGTCCCGTAACCGGGCGCCCACGTCGGGGCGGCGGCTCCCGGGCTGCCCCCGCCTCCGCGACCCCTTCGTGAGGCCGCGCTCCGTGAGGGAGCGCTCCCGGGAGAGCCCCGCGCAGAGCCGGAGCCCGCGGAGCGGGTGCTCGCGGTGTGCGCATGAAGGGCTGCCGTGGGTCTCGACCCACACACACATTCGGGCCCACGTCTCCCATCCTGTGCCGCTCTGCTCTGGTTTATCTGAACCCTACAAGCACCTGCTTGAGCGCACGCTGCACCGCGGCCGTCTGACAGCCTGCACAGAGCAGCGCAGTGCTGTGTGGACGTCAGTGCGTGGAGAACCCCAGCCCCCTAACCCTTCTGCCGGAGAGGTCAGAGAAGCAGCTAAAAAAGCTGGGATCGATGGAGCTAAGCCTCCTCAGGACAAGCAAACCTGCCTCGTCTTCTGTACGGGCTTTCCCTGCTCTCTGTCCAGGCGCAGGCAAGGAAACATTTAACGGGAGAAACTTGAGAAAGCCAAAAGTGTGAGGAAACTGCAAACAAAAGCCATCAGCTCCCACCCCGGCTGCAGTGCAGGGAGCGGTCCCTGGGCCGCAGCATCCGACTCCTGCCCCCTTGCTGGAAGCTGCAGCTCCAGGTTCTTTGGGGCTTAAGCATCCTTCTGAGAAACCGCCATCTCCACAGTCCCCCCCAAAACTATCGCAGAGAACGCCCTAGAAAACAGGCTGTCTAGCTTGAAAAAGTCCCTTGAGCACAGTTCTAGGTTATTTCCCCTCTTGGTCCCCTTCGACCCCAGGACAGGGCTGCGGTGTCCTGCCGGAGCTGCGCGGGGAGGGCTCGGTGCCAGCAATTCCTGCTTTCATCGATAGAGGGAGCACACCGCTCCGTGCTCTGATTTCAAGCTCAGCAGCAACAACGGCCCATCATCTCCAAAAGAGATGGTTTCATTGATGTTTCCAAATGCGTTTGGGTTGTTTGTTTGTTTTTCTTCTGAAAATGACCCTGTAATTACCAGGGTCTTCTTTCTTACCTTTCTTGGAAATGGAGTCATTCTTGGAAATGGAGTTTGAGTGTTCCCAATAGAAGGAACGCTGACAGGACAACTGGGAGATGGAACCCTTGAGATGCCAGGAAAGCTGGGCTTGTTCAGCCTGGGGAAGGAGAATCTGACTGCAGCCTTCCAGGGGGTTATAGAGAAAGTGGAGCTAGCCTCTGTACTGGAGCGTAGAGAGAGTGGATGACAGACAGGAGTCATAAACCAGGACAGGACTGATCTATGGGAAAAAAGCAACAAACCACTGGGGGTTATTAAGCACTGGTTGCCTCGAGACACTGTGGATTCCTAACACCGAAAGTTTCTGAGGCCTATGTGGACAGGGCACTGAGCAATCTCACCTTCCTTTCATTTTGACCCTTATTTAAGCAGGAGGTTGGAACCTCACGAGGCCCCTTCTGACTGGAATGATGCTGCGGCTTTTGACCAAACACGAAGCTAAGAAAAACATACCTTTAAAAACTTCTGTTTCTATCACCTGTCTGACCAGCAAGACAGCTGCATGGGCAAGTTTTAGAGAAATCATTGTGTTACTGTGCATTTTGTTCAGACTTCTAAACAAAATCTGTGAAAACAAAGGTGATTAGAAAACGAGAGCATTTTTCCACTTCCAGTAATTCTACAAAAATAATTAGGCCAAAATAAGTAAATAAATACATAAAGTGAAGCTGCCTTTTAACCTTTTTATTTCTTACAAGAGAATTCCATATATTTGAATTCCTGGGTTTTGATATTTGGACAAAAGGAGAAAACTTCAGCTCGTGGAAAGCTTCTCTCCTTTTGATGTGAATACACAACAGCCACGTTATTTACAGAACTTTTGTCCATACGACCATGTGATTGATCTGTGGGCACTCGAGCATAACGTTCAGAGGAGAGCACTACAGAAGTGTGTGCAGAAGCAGATGAAGAGCAGGTGCATTGTCTAAGAACACAGAAGCCAGCACTCTGTCAGCAGCTCCTGCTGTAGCTGCCCAGTTCCAAGCTAGCTGCCGTGGGCATGTTTGCCAACCTCTGGATCAGCGGAGTATGGAACTGAATTCTTCCACGTGGAAAAAATGGTACTCGTTGACATTCTCTGACCCTTGCTGATCATTTGTGGAGACCAGACACTGGATGTGAGCACAGTGAGGGCGGGTGGGGAGGTGGTGAATTTCAGCAGGGACGGCAGTGAGTCAGCTCTAGCACGGCATGATGTGCAGGCTCTTGTCAATTGCTGGCGAAAATGCACAGCTAATGGTGGTGACTGGGTTGAAAACGGGCGTTTTGTAGCTGAGAGTTTGCTCTACGAAATTAGAGTTATTGTATTCTTTGAATCGCTTGTTTTCCGTGGAATAAACAAGAGGCGATACTTTTGGAGCGTCTGATGTGCCATCTGGACAAATAAGACAGTTCTTGATTTTGCTGTCATTTTCCACGCTCCCGTCACCTAAACGCCGCACAGTATAAACCCATTCCAAACGCCTGGGATAAGGGCACTGGCCGTAACGCCTCCGGACCCGTCTGACGACGGGGTTATGGCTGCCGATGCTGGCAGGCGAGCTGCACCGGAGCAGCCGGGCCGGGTGAGGCCGCATTGGAAGCGGCAGCACAGGCCGAAGCCTAGGCCGGGCGGGCGGGAGGCGCGGGCCGGCCGCTGGCTGACGCCGCAGGCCCGGGCGGAAGAGCGCCGAGGGAAGCCGCGGCCCGGTCCCGGGTCCCCGGCAGCGCTCCGCCGCCCCGCCCCGGCTGTGCCCGGCCCCGCCCCGCGCCGCCCGCGGCCCGCAGCCCCCGCCCCCCGCCGCGCGCGCCGCCCGGAGCCGCCGCGCCGATGCCACGTGGGAGGCGGCGGAGCCGCCGTCGGCGCCGGGCCGGAACCGCGGCCCCCCTGACGTTGGGGACGGCGCTCGCCGGGCGTCGCGAGGAAGGGAGGTCGCGGAGCCCCCGGGACCGCAGCGCCGTGGCCGAGACCCGATGGGTGCTCGGCGCCGTTGCGCCCGGCTCGCGGCTCGGCCTCCCGGGCCTAGAGGCGCTGGCGGCGGCGGCCGGGCCTAGGGGCGGCTCCCCGCCCTGGGCGGCGCCGGCGCTGCTCCAGGTGCCGGCGGCGGCGCAGCCGGCCCCGCGGCGGGACGGCAGCGACCTGCCCGCCTGCGCGCCCGCCGCCCTGGCCGTGCTGCGCCTGCAGCCGGGCGCCGAGGGAGCGGCGCGGGCGGCGGCGGCGGCGGCGGCGGCCGGGGCCGCGCCGCGCCTGCGGACCGTCTACGTGAACCCGCGCTGGCTGGAGCGGCAGGCCGCGCTGGGGGCGGCGGCGGCGGCGGCCAGCCCCTGCGCCGAGGCGGCGGCGGCGGCGGCGGCGGTGAACAGCGCGGCCGGGGACCCGGCGGTGACTGCGGCGGCCTCGGCGTCGGCCGCGGCGGCGGCGGCGGCGGCCGGGCAGGGAGAGGCTGCGGCGCCCGCGCCCGCTCCCGCTCCTGCTCCCGCTCCTGCTCCCGTCACGGCGGAAGCGGCGGCCACCCCATACGTTGGGCTGCGGCGGCCCCTGGGCTACCAGCTGGCCAAGGCCACCAAGGAGCGCATCTGGCGGGGGGAGTTCATTGACCTCTTTTCCTTGCTCCATACAGAGCTGACCCCCGAGCACGGCCCGCACCCGGGGGACACGCTGGACCAGTGGGTGTCGGCCTTTCTGGTGTACGCCAGCGTGGTGTGCGAGAAGCACCCGGCGCGCTGCGGGGCCATGTTCAAGTACCTGGACACCATCCGCAAGCTGCACGCCACCTACGGGGGCACCTCGTGGATGAACTACGATGAGGACTTCCGGCGGCGGGCGGCCAAGGACCCCAACCTGCCTTGGGGCGACGTCGACCTGGACCTGTGGATGAAGTGGATGGCCCCTCTCAAGTCGCTCCTCAGCAGGCACAATCGTATGGAGAACGAAACGCAGGCCGCGCCGCCGGCGCAGCCGCCGCCTTCATCGTCATCCCAGAGCCCCAAGAAGGAGGAGAAGAGCCAGGTGTGACAGCCGGCGGCGGGGTGCTTCCCTGGTCCCGGTGGTGCCCATCGGAGGGGCAGAGAAGGGGCGAGGGCAGCCGGGGTGCCTGCTCCCCATCGCTGTGCCCGTGGACGGCTTTGGCCTGGGCCTGCGAGACGTTGGACCGTGTCTGCTGGGAGGGGTGGGTGCTGTGGGGACAGGGGCTCGCAGCAGATAGCCGCAGTATCTGTCGCTCTGCCCCTCAGAAGTTGGAAATCTCAGTCATTCCCTCCCCTAGGATGTAATGGTGTCAGAAGAAAGGTTCCTTTTTTTTTTGAATTGTCTTAAAAAAAAAAAGTAGCTTTCTCAGCAATAAAAATGTTCCTAAGACAAAGCGTAGAGGCCTATTGCTGTGGGAGCGTGTGGTAGCTGCAAGCTTCGTGGGAGGCCACAAACATGGGTGTCAGTGAAGAGGAACTTCTGTTTGAACGGCCACAGCTTGCAAATTTACTGCGGTCTGGAGATGTAGTTTGGTTTCAGCCTCTGTAGGTTTAGTCCACAAGTTCTGGCCCGTGCTGGGGAATGCGTGTGATTAGGGGGAAGCAAGGGGGATTTTGTTTCTGTCAAGGATTTGCTTTTATTATGGGCACCAAGTGTCACTGAATTGGCATAACCCCAAACATACACTGGCAAATATGCTGTTTCCACTGCTTGAGCGGTGACAGCAAGTGCCAGAGGTAGAAGAGTGCTGCCTGCCTATTTTTGGGGTTGTACTGCAGCTTTTGATGTTTTTAAATACTGGTGGCTGGAACCTGTCAGATCCACGGTATGACATATGCTGGACACCAGACGTTCAAATTTTATTCCACTCGAAAGGCAGTTGAAGGATTCTGTTAGATTATCCATATTTATTTCTCAACTGTTTCTTTTAGGCCCGTAGGAAGAATCTTTGCACTCCCAAAGGGTTTTTCTCCACAGATATTGTAGGATACTCAGCAGTGGCTAAATTAGTCTGATCTGGAAAGGGACAGTGTTTTTCAGGATGTCTGCGAGCGTTCAGCGCATCACAACAACTCCTGACTTCTCTACCTAGCAACATCTCTGGGCCTACCTGCATGGAAAAGAGTGGAAACAAACACCGTTTAATGAATGCTGTAATAGATCCCAGTGCCAGCTGTATGGCCTTGGTGCTGTCTGTGTTTGGTATTCCAGATTACATAACTTGTTCTGATATCTTTGTTTAGATTTCTCCACTCTTGAGAATGGCAGTTTGGTTTTTATTTTTATTAATGATGTTATGTGAGCACCAGGCAGAAAATATCTTATATTCTCGTCTTGTTTGGGGTCTTCAGTTCATTATGTTAACTAGGCCACAATTCTCACAATAGCTGTTCTGTCAGTGTGGAGCTTGAGGCTGCTGCTGCTGGGCACCAGACTTCTCCATCTCCTTTGATTTTGTGGATATTTCCCAATTAATTTTAGTGTTAGCATTGACTTTACTCGCATCTAAAGAAGATATTGGAAGCTGTGTAAATTAGAATCAAGCTTATCTTAGCTAGCTAGTTTATAAAGCACCAACATTTAGCTTAATGATTGGCTTGAACATAACAACTACGGGGATGCAGTAACATAACTAAAAGAGTAAATGCCACTGCTCATTGTGAGTTCAACTACTTTTGTATGATTAGAGCAGTTTTTAATGGGTAACACAGGGTATTTTATGACTTTATTTTATTTTGTTTTTAAGTCCTTGACTGAAACAATTGTCTGAGTAGCTGCTAAATGTAGGCTAGGCCTGGGATAAAGCTTGAGCTTGTCATAGGCATGGCAGCATCAGGGAAATGCCATGTGACCTATGGGGTTCCCCCTCGCCCACACTCAGCTCCTTGCAAGCTCTAACTATGTTGTGTAACTGCTTGAAAGGTAAGAAAGGCTATGACTTCACATTTGGCCAAGAGAATTCTCTAATTTAAATGTGAGAGAATATGCTTTGACCAGAATATGAACTTTTTTTACCTTCGTACTCTCAGGAGGAAGGGAAAATGTTTTACAGGGAACTTTTCTTTGAGATTGTTTGATTTATTTTATTTTCCTGTCTTCAAAGGTCAGCATTAGGCAGCCAGATTGGATTTCATCTCCCCATTCAGCAGGGCACTCCTTACATTTCAGCTTCTTACAGTGTCTGTATTTCTCTAGTTTTCCAGTTCCACGGGAGGTCAACCAATAAGAACAAAGTCAATGAAAATGAAAGGGATGTATTTGAGGCCAGTTGTTATTTCTGAAGGTCGAGTAGTGAGCTCTATCTTTGCTTTGCATTCGGTCAAGTGAGAACCCCTAGTTTTTGTTTAAAAGCAACATCTGGGACGTGTGTTGTAGGATAGCTGAGATTCATTCCTATGAATTCATGCCTGGATTATTTTTGGACAGCTTATTTATTTATTTATTTTTTTATTTCAGACTGTGTGAAAGCAGAAGGCCAGTTGGAATGGCAGGCAGAATTAAGTGGGTGAGTTTATATATAAAACTAACTAACTTTGGATTTTAAATATTTACAGATTTGTTAAATACAGAATTTCTTATTGGTGCCAACAGCCTGACTCCGTTGGTGTTTAAGTGGAACTCTGGTATTCTAGTGCATTCTTTTACCTCTGCTTCTGTTGCGTTGCAAGCTGTGCTAGAGAAGACGTAGGAAATTCATTTTATCCAATCAGCAATTGTAACAATGGACTACAAACCTGCAGAGCAAGCCAGTTTGCTGGAAAACAGGAATTCCTGCAGCGCAGCACTTGTCACAGACTATCCAAAGAGGGCAAAGATTCAGGAAGGTGAATAAATTGAACGTTGATTGAATGAGGTCAGGAACAGTCTCCCGGAGGAGAGCCCTGCCCTAAAATACTACTTTGAAAGTATAAGCCAATTTAATGCGCAGATTAACCCTACTCATTTGAGCAAACTTGTGTGCAATCCTGGATCTTTGCAGATCACGACCGGACACTTGAAAAAAAAATAAATAAATCTGTGTACTCTATTTGCTTAAAAAATAAATCCTAACTTGTCTTGTTACACTGTTAATTTTACCATTTCATCGAGAATATCTGCAACGTAAATGTATATTTGACTTGACACAGTATCCTACATTTGGTATAACTCAGGTTGTTGACAGAATTGTTCTGTGAGGCTCAGTAGAACCTCTTCATCCTTCTCTGAAAAATCCTTTAACCATTGCTGTTACTTCCAGAAGTAATTTATAGCCCAATTACGCATTGCAAAATTCTTGAACAGATTTAATAGTTGACCTAAATTATTGTTCTCGGTTTATCCTCATAGAATAGTTAGCATCTTGAGCATCAGACCAGACTTCTGTGGTCTGATGTTGATGCAAATCATTCATTGGTTCATGGTTTAATTGTTTTACATCTCTGTATTTTGTTTTCTTTTCCTTTCCCCTTGCATACTAGGGAGTATGATCAAGGTAATGCTATGATCCAGTAACGCGCTTGATGGTAAGGGTATGCCTTTAGTTGTTTCAGGAAAAAAAAAAAACAAACTGCCGTTATCTGCTCTCCTTTCTTGATAGTTTCAATGATATGCTTAACATGAAGTGTTTGTAAATTGATTTAACAAAAAATGTTTGTGATTTCACCTAAATAAATTTTTATATATATAAATGCTGTTCTTGATCTTAAGTCTTTTTTTTTCCCCCTCTCTTATATTGTCCCTTCTCATTCTGTAGTCATCTTTTTCCACGACCTGAGCTCTTACAAATTTTTTGTTTTTCCATCAGGAAAAGACAACAGAACCACAACTGTTGTCTAGAAACGAATAACATCCTTTGATTTTGACTCTCAATATTTTAATTTTTGAAGTATTTGGTAATGTTGCAACTGTAGTTCTCACAGCTTATTTCTATTTGCTTTTTGCTGAGACAACCGTACACCAGGCTTGGATCTGTCTGATAATGAAATATCTGCAGAATTGAAACACCTGCTGTAGGGAACCTGCTTTGGCAGGGGGATTGGGCTCGATGATCTCTTGAGGTCCATTCCAACCCCTACGATTCTGTGATTCTGTAACCAGCCTCTGAAATGGGACTGTGATCCAGTCTGATACTGGCATTCAGTACGACAGAATGTAGAATGATTTTACAAATGTAATTACAATCTGTAAAAATCATTTTGAGCCTGTGATTAAGCTCAGGTAATCACTTGGAGCATTTTTTCCCTGTCTGGTTTTCTTAAGAAATCAGAATTTCTGTGTTGCTCACTGGTCTGTGCTGTGTCTCTTCCCAGCATTGTTACACATTAATCATTGCGGACATCTCCTGACCATGTTCTGTAATAGCAACAGGATCTGGGGGGACCGGAGGGCACTGGATGGTGGGAGAAGAAAGGAAGGATGAGCAGTCATCGGTCACCTTTGTCCCAGTGACAAATTGCACAAGTGTTAGTCTTAACCTACTGACTCAAAGCAGCGAAGCAGCATCTGTGCTTTTCCTGTCCTCCTTGGGAGCAGCGTACCCAGCTGGAGTCTGCTGCACTTCCTATGCTCTTTGCTGAATCCTTCTGCCAAGAATCCTGGTTTTGTTTGTTGCTCTCTCCAGTCCCCATGCAGACTGGTGCCCTTCCTGGCACCTTGTCACCTCCCAGTTTCCTGGCTGCTGCTGAGGCTGGGTTGGACCACCCTGACTTCTCTGTCTGCTGGAGGCCATTGCCAGTGCTCTGCCCTTCTCTCCACTGTTGGTGACTGCTTTAAAATTGCTTCCTGCTTTCATAAGGAAATTTGCCTTTCAAATCGTTAGTGATGTTTTTAATACGTGTGGGACCTCCTCTCAACCTCCCCTCCTGCCTTTTTATTTTTAAAATTCTTCATAAGCTTGGCTTTCATCAGTATCTTTGAGCCACCCAGTAATTTCAGTGCATGCCCTTGCTTTGGTGTTGACTGCTGGACATGTGCTTCCCTGCTTGTTTGTGCTGTAAGCTTCTGCATGCAAGCTCCCTTTCTCAGTTCAACTTCAGAGAGTTTCTTCAGTTTGGAGCAGTTGGTTGCTGCTGGATGTGCTTTTGTCAATGGCTCTGGGTGAATCCTGCCCTTACTGCTCCTCAGGTTGCTGTGTCTGTTGGGTCAGCATGCTGGCTGTGTTGAAATGGGGGTGCAGAGCCTCCCATCTTCTGCTCACTGCTAATTGATGAGTAGATTCCTTCTGGTGTACCAGCCAAACTTGCTGTCATTTACAGAACATTATGGGCAGCATGGAGATGCGTGCTGTTTGACAGCAGACATTAGGAGCAACCATTTTCCTGAGTGATGTGTGAATATAACAGCACAGAGTAGGTGAGAGGATTAGACTGGAAGTGAGTCTTGACTTTATTATCCATATTCTAACCACAGTTGCAGCAGAAATTGGGAATACACAATTTTTTAAATGCTGTTTTGATAACTTCTGTTACTTAGGTAGGATGGGGAGGTGCTCACTCTTCAGTGTTACTGTGATTTCTCATGCTTTGCTTGAAATACATCTCAAACATTTGGATGAAGCTGCTGCAAAGATGGAAGACTTATGTAATTTCCAGTTGTGAATGCTTCTAAAATATGTGGGAATAGATTTGTTTGGGAGAGCCAGCGTGGCACAGAAAAACAGTTTTCTGTGTGTTGACTGGAACTGTGTCATGTAATTTCAGATGAGTTTATTGTTAGGGATTTCTGGCAGGACAGGTACTTCTTTCACAGATGTGCTTTTTATGGACTGGATTGATAAGCATTCTTATTACGAAGAGCTAATTAAAACCAGTGCAGCATGACTGGCAGCACTAGGAGTGTTACAGCTTGGAAAGGGATGAGACAAAACTGCATAAACCAACAGGGCTGGGAGGTTCAGAGTCAGTGTACAGCAAAGGTAGAGTCAAATCCGTGGTTGTTCAGACTCCCAACTGTGTGCAGCAGTGTGATGCGAGCATCTGAAAAATGAGACTTGCTACCTTTCTGCCTTTATCTACTGTAGTGATGGGTCTTAAGTTGACAGAATGTTTTGCACATGAGGCAGCCCTCCACATGTGCAGTTGAAGAAAATCCTTACTTCTGGGCTCCGGTGTGAGGTCCTGTTGGTTTTTCAGTGTGACTTCCAAATTAAGCCTATATTGCTTTCCCATCCTTTTCTTTCTCGTTGGCTGTGGTTTTTCTCCTTTATAAAAATCTGGTGAATGCACCAAATGTGTCCTGAGGGCCAGCCTTAGGATCAGGCAGTGTCTGCTGGGCTGCCTGCCTGCACAGAGCCTTCCACACTGATGTACGTAGTTATACTGAGTTAATGCGGTCCATCATGAAGAAATTTCATAAGCATTTAAGTTAGGTTGCATCTAACTGTGTGAATGGAGTGCACATGGGAGACTTGAGGCTGCCTGCAAGGCTCATGTGTTTTTCAGAGGGTGGTGCAGCTGGACACAGATTTATCTGTGCACTCCCATGGTAAAATCAAAACCAAAACCCCAGAGACTGTTGTAAGCAGTGAGAGGTGGGATGTGAGTCAGTGCTAACAACCAAAGTGTTTGTGGAAATGTTGCCTAGTAAAGTTATCAAATATTTTGGGGGCCATCTGCTTAGCAGGGACTGCAGCAATTGACAACATCTATGGAAGTGCTTTTGGCAGTTCCTTTAGCAGAGCGATTATATCCCTGAAAACTTGGCTAGTGAAATTACAGGGCTAGATGTTACTTTTCCCTTCTCATTTTGACCCTCAAGTTTGACTGTCACACTATCCTAAAGTTCAGTGTGCTGTAGTTGAGCCAAATATATTCTTATGTATATAATCTGAGTCCAGCACTCCTTTCTGTTTGCTCAGGTTTTTATTTCTGGGAATTCTCATCAGTACTGGTTGGCATTTTTGTCATGTGGTAGTCTACCAGGCAACCACCTAAATGACATCTGAGGTTTAAAAAGCAGAATCATGTACAATGTCTTTATGATATTCATAGATTTGAAATACTTTGGGAAGTACTTGTACCTTTTTTTTCTTTACTTTAGAGAACACTTCTCAGTGTCTCAGCGCAGTGTTGCTGTGTGAGTATTTCCAGGGCAAGCAGGGGGGAATGTTTACATCCAAACAAAATCTGTTTTCTTTGAATTTATTTAATTTCAAACATTTGAAGCCATAACATCCTTTTTATTTAGTCACTGTTTAGCTGAATTCTTTACATTCTGTCCAGAGTCTAAAACTCAGATAGCATTCACTGCCAGTTCTTTGTTTTCTGAATCTTGTAGATTCAGATCACTGCAGATCCGTCTGCTCTTCTGTTGTTTTTCTCCCCCCGTCCCCCTGTCTGTAATAGTCAAATGTCAGTCATGCTGGTGCTAGGAAGGAAGGAAGGAGTAGCACTAGTGTGCACGCAGATATTCTCTACCATGTATGTGGCTCTTGGGAATGATAGTGTGCCAAACAGGCTTTTTTCTTCTTCTTAAAGATGAGGAACTAGGTGTATACAACTCTTTAACAGGGATTCTGGAGTTAGAAGTGTTCGCAGTCATGAATTCATGGCAATGAAATACAGACTGGTTCAAGGTTAGAAGATATGCAGGGTGCTTCTGCTCACAGAGTGCAAGTATATCTTGCTGCCTCAGCGTGACTGCACATAATGAGGGAGAGGGGTTTGAAGCAGTGGGTTTCTCAAAGTGCTCTGGATTGAGAAGTATTTCATGTTTCTCCTTTCCATGTCATTTTTCATGTCCTTTTTTCCTCCTCAGCAATCAGTCAGATGAGTGATTTGGTTATAAGCTGCTGGTGGATAACAGGAAAAATCTTCATTACACATAATCACTAAAAAAAATGCGTGACTTTTTCCATCTTCTAGAACACAGATTTTCCATAAGAAGCACGATAGATTTGGTGATATTGAAGGGCAAGAAGGTGGCTTAAAGGGTTCCAGTCTATCTTCTTTCCCCCTAAGATTCAGCTGCACAGCTTGATGTGGCACCGATCGATCAGCGAAAAAAAAAAACTACGTGTAGAGTATCTTGAGGGAATTAAAGGTAAATAAATGCAAGTGTTCTTACCGCTGTGCAGTGCCTTGCAGGCCAGTATGTGAGCAAAAGAAGGCTGCTGGCGATGCCAACACACCAAGCACGAGGGCATTTCATTGAACTGGCTGCAGAAAGATTGCTCCTCTTGTTGCTTCTTAGCATTCCTTTATTTATTTTTATTTTTTAAGACACAAATGCTTAGCTTGTATAACTGCAATGTGCAACAAAAAAGAATGTGTAACTTCCAGTTGCAAACACTGATTTTTTCTCAGAGAGTGGGTGGTGACTGGTATGCAACATTTCTGAAAACGTGTTTTGTGTATTAAACATGTTGATTGCATGGAAATGGGAAGGAATAAAACCGACTCCTCCAACGCAAACAAGGTACTGAATGACACATTTACTTTTGTTAAGATTACTTAATGTTTTTGGCTTTGTTAGCAAGCATTTAAAAACAGTATTATTTTTCTCAGTGTTGAAATCATGGGAAACATACAGTTCTGGCATGTTACAACAGTGGGGGCAAGGCTTGTGGCCTTGTGTTGCACAGAGAGATACATAGTCTCAGTTGTTCTCCAGAATGGAGAAGAAATGGATAAGTGCAGCCTTCTCGTGCCTCTTCCATGAGGAATCTGTTAAGGTGGTGTTATTCCCAAAGTCAAGAAGTGCCAACAAGACCTTGGGCCACTTGGTTTCCCGTGATTCACAACAACTGAGCTGTTGGACTCAGAGATGCGTGCACCTTTTTGATTCTCTTGGTCTCTCCAACCCACGTTTCCACAGGAGCAGTGAATTTCCAGAGAGCGTGGAAACCAAGAAACCCATCTTCTTTGTGGGTGGGCTTGTTTTTTTTTCCTCTATGATATTTTTGCAGCTTCAGCCTTGCATGCTTAGTGCTATGGGTTGTGTTGCCTTGCAGTTTATGGCAACGCACCCTGTGCACCAGCACAGAGTGGCATGGGTGTGGGATGACCTGGCTGATGGAGGAGGAGAAAGCTATCTGACAAAACACATCTGTGTGAGATGATTGGCTCAGAGGCTTAGCGTTGCAAACCAGGGAAGTAATAAGTATTTCGCCTCTTCAGAATGCAGAATTTACTTTCTTGAGATATGGGTGTTGCCTGGGGCACATGTGCCTGTTCAATATAGTGACCTTTTTTTTTAATGGTATTATAAATGCTGGGCTTGGTCAAGCAAGAACTTGAAAGCAAAGGGATGTTAGCTCTTGACAGCTTCACCTGTTTGTTTGTTCTACTCAAAACTACCGCCAATACAATGAGCTTCTCTGCTGCTATTTTAATCCCTGTGAAATACCACAGTGAGTTTCCGGTGATCTTATTAATGAAAAAGAAGCAAAGGGCCTATTCTGTAATGTTTTTCTTGTTTGTTTTTTTTTCTCCTTCTTTGCCATTGTTAAAAGGAAACTGATTTCAGATTTTGGTGTAGAGGCTTCGAGCTATTTAGGAAACTTCATAGCCTACAATGTACTTGAGCTCAGAGTTGTGCTGGAACAGCTGCTGATGCTACAGGGAACAGGCATGGAGAACTGTTGTTGGAGGGCTGATGTGGGTGATATGGCACGCTGGCTGGTGCTGTGTCACAGCTGGAAGGCAGCTGGCTGAGCCTGTCTTGCTTCAGAAGCCAGTGGCAGAAGCAGGAATTTCACTGATATCTAGAAAAGTTCAGTTTTACATATCTGTGAGCATCAGAAGTTGTGGCTGCAGAACATTAGGAGGCTGGAGACAACACAGTCAATAGTAAATGAGAGGAAATATGCCTGCTCTTTGCTTGGAAGCCTTTTCCAAACAGTAAGGAAATGGCAAAGTCTGTCAGACCTTACTCCATATTGTGCTGCAGACACTCAGTACTGAGATGCAGCTCAGAGTTATAAAGATGCAGGTCAAATTGTGAAGTGTGCCATGTTGCTAGTTCTTCATTGCATTTCCTGTTGTGGTTTCTAATCCAGTCCTTGTCCCAGAACATCTTCTCTTGATATGTTGGGCTTTTTTGAGCAAAAGTTCCCAGAAACCAGGCAGTGGTGGTGCTATGCTTCTTGTCTACCTTCTGTGTACTACTGTGCTTTAATCTGTACTGGATGCTATCTGTGTTGTTCTGAGTAGTCAGGCTGTTTGGCCAGAGCCCTCTGAACTTCATTTAAAGATGGACTAATCTGTGTAATTTTCAAATATTCCAGTATTCATTCTGGAATGAGCCTCAGTGCAGGCTCTTCAGCATCAGTTTGCTAGCTAGCAGGTAAGAGAAGCTCAAGCTCTGTGTTCTCCAGCGTGTATTGGTAGTTTTGCTGTCCTCCACCGTGCTGTTCTTAACAGTACAAGCTTCTGCTTCTCATGTTACCAAAACAAAGCTTGTACACATGACCTTGGATTCACCACCATGACAAAAACAAAAACAAAAAACAGCCACGTTGTTTAAAGTAACACTGCTTCTACAGCAAACAGATAATAATTATTCCAAGGTTTCCCAGCAGATGGGCCTTGTATGTTCTGCATCACACCTGTGTACGTTTTTTTTTTTACTTTAGAGAGTGCATTCATTGCTGAAGGCTGAGGTTAACAGGTTCAGCATGGGAAAAGTTTTTTTTTCTCAAGAAAATAGTGATTTCCATAAAACAGAAAAGGTACTGAAAAACACATCGAAATCATTTTAAGATACTTATGCTCCTTTTTAATATGTGAAAGGAAAACAGATTAATTTGGAAATTCTGGAGTTTGCACAGAAATGTCTTTCACTTTACTGCAAAGCCTTGCCATAATTAATGACGGGCAGCCTTTTAATGCGTGCAGGTGTGTGCGCTAATAAAAGATGAGGGAGATTTTTCAGAAGAGATTTTAAATTACTCCCTGCTCTACTTATAGAATAGCACAACTGATATGAACCAATTTGTAGCACTGCCTTCGGTTTCTATCTCAGTGGTTCAGCTTGGAGCCAGACCTTTTTTGTTAACTTGGGGTTTTTGTGGTGCAATGTAAAAACTGACGATCTGTTATCTCTAATATTTCACAAAACCTCCCCCTCAGAACAGTCTTTTCTAAGTCAACCAATGCTTGTGCAATTATTTTCTACTTCTTACAAAGCCACAGCTAAAAGAAGCAATTAAAAAGCTCAATTGCTACTTTAACCTTGGAATTTAATCTGCCTTTAACATGAAGAAATTCTCATTTCAAGATTGTTTGCAGCCATTTCTCTGGTCAATGTTAATGGGATTTTTGGGTGTGCACAGACTAGGATCTAATGCTTAGGGATTTAGAAATGAAGAGCTCTTATGCAAGTGATTCCAGATGGTTGGATTCTTTTGTCAGACAGCATCCTGACTCTTCCCAAGACACAAATTGTACCAAACATCTCACGATTGTAAGATGCTGTCTCTCAAGAGGTGTTTGGTGTAGCTGAGCTGTATTGTGCCTGCAGTAATGCTGTACTGAATTTATCTGATCCACACGTGGAAGGCAGATAGTCTTCCCAACACCAGTATGAATCAAAACCACCAGGAAGTGCAGCCAAGAAGCCAAGGAAAGAAAGTAAAGTCCGTGTTGTGTGCCAGACCATGGCAGGGGGGATGGAGTACTGCCACAGCTTCACATTCACTGTGGAGAAGGGAGATGCATGGTGCCGAGACAGCTACATTGATCCTGTGTTTAGATGCCACAGAGCCCCAGCAGTGTCCATGTCCTGTTGGTCTGGTGAGTATAAGTCCTAGGCAGCATTAATCCACTCCCCACAACCAGTGCCCCCAGCACACAGCAGGTGAGCTGCTGGTTGTCTGTCACTTGTGGATAAGGCAGATGTCACCTCTGTAGTGTGAGCTACAGAGCCAGGATGTGACTTACAAAGCAGTCTGGGCATATGGGAGTGCTGGGTCCAACTCACAGCAGGCCTGATGGCAGCAGGGGCCAGGCCTGTGTGTGACCAAGTACAGTACTGCGAGCTGCTGTACAAGAGGCCAAACTATTGTGCTTGGCTACCTTTATTCCTCTTTTCCCCAGTACATAAATCTAAGTTTAAATAAATACATCTGAAAACCACATGTAAATATGAAGCTAATTTCATTTCCAAACCTTAACTGAATGCTCACGGTCTAAGCATCATCTAAATGAATAAATGCCCATTTGTGTCTGCTTTATCCAATACCACATTTGTATCTAAGTGGTTCAGAAATGAAGAGACAGGGGTGCTGTATGCACCAGCTGCAGCAGTAGCTGCCATCTGAACTTCAAGGAGGGGGCTGCTTTCTCAACAGCACACCGCAGAGCTTCAGCCCTGCGGACTCAAGGCACATTTTATTGAACTAACCCAGGCAAGCGGAGTGAGGACAGAAAAACTGACCACATGTGGTTTGTAAGTGTTTTCCAATTGCTCTATTTGTGCCCAGTATCCCAGGAACATTTCTCACATATCAAAAAAATATTGGTCATTTTTTTTTAAAACAGGCTTTATCTTCACATGCACGGAATTGGTATCCGCTGAGCTTCAATATAAACTTTTCTTTCCTGAATAATAAAACTTCTCATTATCCTCTCGAGGTACTAACAGTCTTTTCATTTATTGCTTTTAGATCTCCCAGCAGGCTACAGAGCAGATAAAAAATGAGTACTTCAGTTTTACAAACTTTTAGTAGATGCTATGTTTTCATAACACAGAAACTATTACACATCTTGTCCTCCTGACTGAAGAAATGAGCTCTTTCATATTGCAGTTTTAAGGGGATGAATTCATCTGAGAACTAACATTTGTCCTGGGAAAAAGATGAGAAGAGATAAACAAAATAAACAAACATTTGAAATGGAAATACTGAGTTAGTAGCTGCCTGAAGCTGAAAGCAGAATCCAAGGGTATTTCTTTGCATGCATGTGTCTTAGTTTGACATCTTAAATCAAGAGAAAGAACACATGGAATCTGCCTATTCTTTCCACTAAATGCTTGCATGCTCAACTCCTTTAAATAATGTTCACAACTCCTGGCCAACTAATGGGCAATATATTGACATAGTTAGTTGTACTGTTAAATTGAATCCTTTTCATTTCTGTTACATTTAGATATTCAATACACACTTGCAGGCTCTGTTGTTTGGTTTCATCCATATATGCCTGTCAATAACTACCAAGATGTCAATATCACAAAAACAAGATTGCGATGCTCTGAGTTGAAGGGTTAGGAAAGGATCCATCCCCTTTTGACACATTCATGGATCAAATGAGGGTTTCACCACTGGGGGAGGATGTGTGGCTCCTGTGTGTCAGCACTGCTGGCCTGCGCTTGGCCTTCTGCCATCACCAGGGATCTGCCTGCTGAAATTGAGAGACTGCTGTTAGTGCGCTGCTGACACGTGTTGGCATCAAGGTCCCTACCAGCAAACCAGTGCGGCATGGAGCAGTCCCTGGGATCAACCTCACAGCAGCGCGTTGGTATGAAGCCGCTCTGTCATTCTCTCTGGGATGCACCCAACAAATCCCTGGCTGAGCCATGCAATTAGGCCTTGGGCACATTTCCAGGCTGCGTCTGTGAGTTACAGAGCCTGACTGGGAGTAGGGCACCAGTCAGTAGCTGCATGAGCTCCTGCTCTGTGCTGTGCAGAGAGTTCTCTGGCATGCCCTGGGGAAGGGCAGATGTTTGCAGCTTCCAGGGTACCTGCAATTGTTAGGGTTGAGCCTCAGACTAATTTTTCAGTCCTTAAAGCAAGCCAAAATGTTACAACTAAAAAACTCCCTCAGCCTTTTTGAGCTGAATTTCTCTACTATTTTTTTTTTCTTCAGAGTATATGACATTTTTAGATGAAGTTAGAGGGAGTTAATAGACCTGGTGCTATTTCTTACTGATAAGGGACAGACATCATTAGAGAAGGCACACTCCAGAACACTATGTGCTCTTCATCAATGCTGGCCACAGCTAGTAGTTATTAAATCTGAAATATTCCTCTTCTGAAGTGAGCTCTTGTGAGCTCTCTATTCTTTTCATTCTTTGTTACTTTCCTCCTTTGTTGTTTACTGCTCTTTTAGCTTTCACAAAACCCTTCTGCTGTGAGTCAGATCAGCTCAATCTAAACAATACACTCCAGTGAGTGTTCTTCCCCTGCCTTGTGGCTGGGGCTTGCATCTCAGGTCCCATGTTCCTGTCGTGCACGCAGCTCCATAGCCTTTCTTCAAACTCACCCTCAAACTGAAGGGCTCCTTCCTGCTTCTGGAGCTGCTTTTCTTTCCTTCTTACACACTGGCATGCCTAACTAAGCAGCTTGGGAGCAGGTTAAAAAGTGTGTTTGTTGATTTGCGCTTTCTTTTGCAAACACGAAGTAAATAGCTCTTTCCTAAACTCTGTGGCTCTAATCAGTAAAGCAAAGGTGGAAAAAATCTTGGCCTAATAGATACCACAAAGGTTGGATCATGTACAGTGGGACTAAGGAGGACAGATGAAGCAAATGATACTCAGTTTTGAAGCCAGGTTATTTTGTGTGTTTTTTTTTTTTTTTTTTTTTTTTTTTTTTTTTTTGAGGGGGAGTTATTTTATTTTTATTTTTTATTTTTATTTTTTATTTTTATTTTTCTCCCCCTGCTAATCAGTACTACCATCATTTAATAATCTCCTTTCACAGAGTGGCCCATATGGCAGTAATACTGCCTAATCTGGCTTAATTGCATCCTTCCACTTCCTAGCCCTCTGTGGCTTTGTGGCCCTGTGCTCAAGACACTGAAGCAGAGCTCTCCTTGAACCTGTTGCTTTTGCACAGTTGCTGTAACCTCTTGGGCAAGCTGTAATTCCCCTTTTTGTTTCGCAAGACTGGAAGTCAATCAGCTGCACCCAGGAGATGCATTACTTTGCTGTGACTCTCAAGTCTGCTTCAAGTCACTACTGGTCCCCTCAAGTGCGTGTTCAGCAGGCACAGTGTTATAAAACCACTGCCCAACACTGATTTGAACAAGTGCTGACGTACAAGTAGCTCTGTGCTCCTGTGGCACCGCTTGTGTAGAGGTGAAATAAATGCTGGTGTTAACCTGTCAGAACCAACTAGTTCTGCTGTCACCACAGTGCAATGGTTCCTGCTTAGATATTGCTTTCTGCTCTAGCAGGTAGGATTCTTGGTGTGTGCTGTGGCCTCATTATAAAAACTGGTATAGGACAGAAAAACCATAATGGCTCCTGCCCCACTCTCACTGCCACCTGATGTTGCAGAGCTCCGGGCCTGCACTGAGTCACAAACAAGGAGCATTGCCAGGAACTCAGTGCTGCAGTACCTGCTCACTGCTTTCACACATAAACCATTCATGCAAAAACTCTGGTCTTTTCTGCAACTGGTTTGTCTCATGGCACAGCCTTTGTGACACGAAACCTCCCAGCCTCTGCCTCCATCTTGAGATGGCAGCTCTACCTGGTGGGGCCTGTGCCTTTCTTCCAACAGGCACCACAGGGAAACATCTCACAAACCAAAATGTGCTCCTCATGAAGGCTGAGTAAGTTTTGTGAGATGTTGTCTTCCTTCCAGTCACACACTTTATCACAGATATGACTTCAAGAACAGGATCATTGTCAAGAGAATTATGTGTGCACTCAGGTCTGCTAACAGGAAGTAAAGCCAGCAGCAGGTTGAGCTGACACATCACTGTAACAGCCAAGCGAAAAACAAAACCAGATCAAAACATTCCTTTATTTTTGTGCCTTTGAATCCCAAGCTTTATCTGCATTTTGTAACTGAAGCAGGTAATGCTGATCAGTGCTCCAGCTGTCTGCTTTATGCTGGGGATGCCTTCAAGCCAGGGGCTGACAGGCACCTCACCATACCACAGATTCTGTCCTTCATCTTCACAGAGTAATACTCGAGCAGAAGAATAATCACTCTAAATACTTCTTTCTAAGAGCACCATAGATGCATCAGTTTTAAACTTAGTTAAAACGTGGCACTGATAAATATGAAATGCTTTTTCTTGAGTGGTGCTTTGTGGGAAAGTCATTTTAACTACATTCTACAGAATGAGGTAAAGCAGTTCTCTTAAGAAATGAAGCATTCTATTGTAAACAGTTAGGTTACCTAGTTTGTTTTAACTTGGGGAGAGCAAAACAGATGAGAGATTTACTTGATCCAAAGCCATGGACTGAAGGAAGCGTTTTGCTAATTTTTTGATTAAGATCACCTGTAAAAGCGATGTTAGTCATGATAACGAACATAGCATCTGTTCTACTGGATCACCTGGCAGCACAGATCTGATGTGAACACCTCAGTTTGTCCATTAACTTGGCAATGTTTAGCTGATTCCCCAGAAATCAGCCTGAGCCAGAAGGAAAACTTTCCACCTTCAGATGGAAATACAAAGCAAGGTGAATAGTGTTCTGCATGTTGGGATCCAAACACTGGTGCTATCACGTTGGCCTAATCTGGGTAGAACAGTTTCTGAAGAGGTTCATATGCCAAGAGGTCCAGATGTTCTCAGCAGTACCAGAGGTGCACTTCAAACCTGAAAATATGGAAAGTACACATCCTGAAAGGGTTTTCTTCTGTTGTTAGAATATGAACTGCTATTCATTCCCTTACTTGGCTCTTTAATAGAAGCCAAGCACCAGGAAGAATGTTTGCAAATGCCTCCACAAAAAATCAAGGAGGCCTTTGCAAATCGTTTGCACCAGAAATCGTCTAGGTGAAAAATGTTGTCCTCTTCATAATTACGTCATGTGCAAAGAAACAGACAGGGCTCCTGGGAGTATCTGCATACTTAAATGACACCTGAAGCTACACAGAACTGCGCTGAGCAGTGGCTGTTATTTTGGAAACTACATTTTGTGCTGTATTCAAACATTTACATTGTCTTGAACAGAAAACCTATCCTGAACAACAAAGAATGTGTCAAAGCCAGATCCTCCCTCCAGCTTGTGTTTGAGCAGGTGAGTGGGCTTCAGAACTCCCCAGGAACTTTGCTTTCCAGGAGATGGTTGACAAACTTTACCATAACGAATCAGTCTCTTTTACATTGTGAACAGTATGGTTTCCATTTGTTTTTCTTGCTCGCACTTAGATTCTTTCACTTAAATGTATCACTGAAATGTGGGAGATTACTGTAACATAATCAGATGAACCATTTTTCTTACCTTCAACTATGTTTAGCCTTAGAATGATGTTATGTTACTGTGAAGGAAGGACTGGGTTTGTTTATACCCTGAAAAATGATCAGAGTCTAATAGTATTTCTGTGTTCATTTATCAGTGTTTAAATAACCATGCCTTTTTCCTATCTGCTAGTTTTCTGGAATTTGAGCAGTAAAATGTCCTTCAATCTTAATTTTTAAGTTTATTTGTTCTATATAGACCATATTCTTCTTATAAATTACGTCCTCCCTCTATTATGCTGTATAGGTCTAAGTCAGGTTTTTTTTGTCTCTTTTCAAAGGTATTTTAAACATTTCTCAGGACCTTTTTCTAGTCCTTGGTATTCTCAAATATGTAGAAGATATAAATCTATGCTACTTTCAATAGCCAAGGCTATTCTGCTTAACAGCTTAGTATACACAATCAGAAGAAGTTTGGACATTACACAAGTAGCCTGATATAAACAATTGACTCCAATAAATAAATTAAGTAGAAATATGAAAACAACAGTGTCATGTAAAGTGACTTAGTCTACGCAGGAATCTAAGTGCAAAATGTCATCCCTCGAATGCCAAATACTGTATTAATATGGGAGGAGAACAAGCCACTTACTCTATCTAGCATTTCTATAGTCCCAACATTCTGTGTTTCCAATGCCACTATCAGAAAGAGCTATATAGGCAATTGAAAATGATCCACCTCATGAATTATTCAGCCTCTTTCATCTCTCCTCCTATGTTCCTCACAATCTGAGAAGGTCCCAAGATCCATCTCAGTCCACATCGCCAGCCACAGAGATTCCAGCCCACACTGACTCTCCTGAATTGGCAGGTTTTGTCACCAACTCCCAAGGTAGCTCTTATTTGTTCCTTGATGAAGGAGAGTCCTGCAGGACCCCTTGACTTCTAGGCACTCAAAAGTTGGGCACCACAAGAACAAAGCTGGACTGGGAGTTAGGATCTCCTGGCCATTAGAAGGCCTGTGGTTTGCCAGGCACCTTTAGTCATTCTTTACAACTGCATGCAAGGAAAATAAGCATAATGCTTCTCATACAACTGATATTTGATGTCTCTTATCTTTTCCTTATTTTTTTAGCAGCCTATCAAGTGTAGTTACCATAACATAAGTGATTGCAAACAGTTTTGCCAACTTGGGAATTTAAATATTTGCACCGTTTTAAAGTCAATTGGAAAAGCCATGCCTATAGATTAAAATATAATTTAAAGAGCTGTTGCCTCAGAACGTCACGGGTCTGACCATGTCAGTTTTTATTGTTTCAAATATTTAATTCCCTTCAATGAGAAGGAACTCCAGATAAACATGAGGCTAAAGAGTGTAACTTTTATCTCGTGAGATCTACTCACTATTAGAAAGACAGGTAATAACAACAGGCCTTGTAAGAAAATTGTTTAGTGCTTCCTCTTTTTCCTTATTAGGCAACAGTCCATTTTTCCCCTCTGTATTTTCTTTTGTCTTGTAGCCAAGTTTTTTATTCTTTCCCATGGTTCAAGCAGGATCCCCTGCTGCCTTCAGTTTAACTAGTCCATTAAATGGAGCCGTATCAAAGTGTTCCTGTAAATCTAGTTTAACCAGGGCATGTGTATTTCCCACTTTCCAGCTTGCCTCTAAATGTCTCTAAATTACTCACACGAATGTAATGACTAGGAGAACAACTAAGAAGCTTTTTCTTTCTAAAAGATTTTTTCTTAATCTGAATGATTTAGGCACAGTTTCAGCAAGACATTTTAACAGATACTAATATTCCAGCATGTGCTAATATGCTTTGCTGAGTAGGAACTGAGCTTAGCTTGTGCTTCTTTTCCAATAAAATGGAGAATTTCTAACATGGGCTTATTTGTTTTGCTTATTTTTGGGGCCCACAGCATAAGAACCAAATAATTTAATGATCCCACAAGCAGAAAAGCTTTCCTGCTCTCTCTCTTTTGAGGTATATTACCTCTGATAGTTGAATTTGGAAATGGCAAAATGAACAAATTGCACAGTACATTCTTTAAATGAACCATTCCTCCCTGGAAAAAGCTACTGAGTCAAGGGCACACTAACAACAGAAGGGAAAAGAGACAAGAAGGAACAAAGACATACTCATTTAGAACAAAATAAATACGCTGAGAAAGGAATACTCAAGGCCTGATAGCATATTTATATTACTAAAATAACAAAGCTTATATCTAAAATAGAACAAAAGTAAATGAAAAATCCAATTGATTGGTAAATCAATGTTTGGCTGTACTGAATTTAATTAAAATATTAAGTTATTAGACAGGTTTGGTTGAGATAAATAAATTACACACCTATTGGAGGTCTTATTCCTAGTCCTTCCAGCAGCACTTACATAAAATGGGACAGACTGTGGCTATAGTATTTTCTCTACCTTACAACTCCAAATCTACCTCTCTCCAAAATGGAGAAAGTGCTGCAGCCAGCAGCTACTGGACCAGGCAAGCATGAGTTTTCCTCTTGGCACTTCATTTCCCATTAAGCACTGACCATGGAAAGCACAGATGTAGGTCCTGCCTCCTGTTTTTTCACTCCCACTTGCAGACTGGCTTTCCTAGCCTTCCTTAATTAGGATGGACTGAGAGGGCAGAAGGGATGGGGAACGTCTGCACCGTGTTTTTGAGCTGGCTTCCAAGTCACTCACAGCTTGGAAGCAAAAGAAAGGCTGCAGGGTGGGGTTTCACACCGCACTGGCTTCATTCACACAGATCTGCTGCGATCCCTGAGTTCTTTCCCACAACATCTGCAGCTCACCGCTCACGGTCCTTGACTCATAAGCCCACCTCTGACCTCCACCTCATGCCAAATGTCCCACATTTTATAACTGTAACCAAGGCTACAGTACTACAGATTGTCTGCCCATAGCAGTTTGTCTCAGTTTATTCCACCAACTTGGGAAGAGCAGAAGATAATGTGAGAAGAGATGTAACTGCTCCCAGAACTCCACCCCTCATTACACTAATTTTTCCAAAACCCATTAGTCAGATCCTCACTCTGAGGAAAGCAAGGGCCATTCCTGGTTATTTCCCATGAAGCAGAGTCTGCCACTCCACACTACCAAGCTACTTTGCAAATACATATCAAATAGGGAGCAGTGTTACGAGCCTTACTTTTTCAGAGGGAATTTTTTCTCTGAGCACTCAGAAAAAAATGTATTCTGTTCCAAAGTAGCTACATGCCAAGTTTCAAACTGAAGTTATTTTGGGGTTATCCAAGCGAGCAAGAAAAGAAAACACACATCCCCTAAATGCTTTGACTACAGAAATTTATGTTCAGGGTCTGAATATCTCAGGAGATGCCTAAAAGACTTCTGTGAATTGTGAAAAAAAGTCACTTAAAACCATAGGGGTCAAATAAAACATGAAAAATATCAAACTACGGGAAAAACTATTTATGTGAGGAAATGTGACTTTCAAACTTCAAAATCCGAGTTACTTATGCCATCACTACTTAAAAAAAAAAGAATAAAAGTAGATTAAGTTAAGAAATAACTTCTTCAGTATGGATTTTTTTTTTCCATATCAGTTTGTTTAGAAATAATTCAAAAGAACTCATCTCGTGTAAGAGGAAAAACTTCTAAGCATGCTCCAGGAATGCATTCTGTATTATTCCAGGTACTTTAATTTGCATTTTCCAAAGGTTACCCCAGTAGCGTTTTTGCACAGGTATACCACAAATTGTATAGTCAAGATCCTGCAGTACCAGAGACAGCTGAATGAATGCTGTAACACAGCCCTGGGCACGCACCCATCGCTCAGCACCATGGCACTATGGCAGTAGAGGTTGAACCTTCCCACCAATATCCCATTACATGTTGCTGTGTGACAGATGGCAGCAGAGGGGCAAAACGACACAATGGCATCTGACATGGAAGTGCAGATGAAGCAGAGCAGTGGCACTGAATTCCTTCAAGCAGAAAAAACATATTTCAGTGGCACTCAGCACCTTGGCATTTGGCATTTTGCTGTATTTGACTTCTTCACTGCACAGGTACAAAAGTAAAGGGAGAAGCAGAAAGTGGTGACTGCATGGCCTTACAGAATAAGCAACCATAAACACTGTTATCTATCAAAAAAGACTGATAGATTGATTGATCCTCCACCACTCTACTTTGGAGAAAGATAAGTGTGGAGAACAGCTTAGCAAAAGAATGGATTTATAAAACCAATTATTAAATGGATTTTACTTTCTCAGCATATAAACTGAAGATATGCAACACACTGGCAGTCTTTGCGGAACGTGATTTCACAGCTCATAAGGAAAAGTGTAGTTTGCCTGCCCATACTTCACATCAACCTTATTGACTCTATGAATAAGTGCAGAAGGTCAAATTTTAGAGTCAGTTACTTTAATGACTTGCCAATTTGTACTCTTACAGCTACGTGAGGAGAAATACTGACCCAAAACCTATGCTCCTCTCTGCCTGCCCTTTCTGACTCATCCAAAAATACCCTATATGAAATTAACATGACTAAGAACCTTGTGCTCCAAGAAGGGAAGCAGGTGTGGCACGATGAAGGCTATAAGAGGAGATTAAAAACTGTGGCATAGGCAGGGTGGGAGATGCTTGCATGAAACTTATGCTGTTGGGAGTCTTTCTCGAGCACTACTGGAAAGCCTCAGGGAGATGATCTCACATTTCTTATTTGGAAAGCAGAGGAGGAATAAAAAAGAGGCTTTTGTGAAAATGCAGATGTCAATTTTCTCATCGATTTTCCATGACATGGATGGACATCAGCCCATTACTTTAGAAAACAAAATGTCATTTTGGCTATTCCCACCTCACAAGAATAGGCAGTGTGTGGGGAAAAGACTTGAGGAAAATCAAGTGATAGCAGGTGACAAAAAAGGAGGCAGTGGAAGAGGCCACAGAAACAAAAATGTTAAATAAGAAATAGAGTAACAGAGAAAATAAAACCCTCTTGCTGCAGTTGCAGAATTTAGAGGAAAGAGATGCCCTCCAAAAGACAAGGATTTCACTTAGTCTCTGCTGCTGGTTAAAGTCGAGGATTTTTCTGCACAGTACATCGAGGGAGTGCCTCCTTGCAAGCATCAGCACCAAGGGAGTGGCTTCAAAATGAAGAAGCAGCCAAAAGAACGACCATTTATTCTGTGTTGTAGTGACTGTAGAATGCAGAAGTCTGATGAGTCCAAAGGCACGCTGTGCCATTCATACCCTGGGCAACCTGCTCTGGCAGCTGGAGATATGCTCTGGTCCATTTTCCTTGCATCCAGAAATCCATTGCCCCA
The DNA here is from genome assembly GCA_023055505.1 of Callipepla californica brunnescens. NCBI lineage: Eukaryota > Metazoa > Chordata > Aves > Galliformes > Odontophoridae > Callipepla > Callipepla californica. The sequence continues at coordinate 8,875,501 of JALIRH010000018.1, read as the reverse complement.
GACTTCAGAGAGCAGGATCCTGCTTCTCTGGGTTGCTAGAAAGCTCTTATTCACCTAGCTCTCCCACTGGAGCTGCCTGGCTCAAGACACTGCCTGGCTCAGCACTTCTCCAGACACAAGACAGCCATAGGAGCTGTATTTTCTTTTTCCATTCCAAGCTCCTGCTTTGGGGCAGCAGCTTTCTGCATTATTTATGATGTCTCAGTGTGAAGGCCAGTAATAATGGAGGCTTAGATTCCAAGAAAGCTTTTTTTTTTCTTTTTTTTTTTCCCCCAAACCAAAACATGCTCAATACTAATACCCAGAATGATAGCATTTGATACTACAGATGATTAATCTTTATGGTACCTGGTATGTATAAACACCTTACTTCTTCTTTCTCTGCAGTCTTAGTCCTCTATAGCAATGCAAAGTAGTACAAGAAATCAGCTAAATGTTGCATACATTCCTTATTGTGGGTGGGGTTGCACATTTGTAAAGACTCAATGAGCAGCCATTGAATTATGCGTGATTACGAATATTTCACACTCTTTTTTTTACCCCTGTAGCTTCATTGACCCCACTGTGGTCAAGGTTTTCTCAGAACCAGTGTGCTCAGCTGACTGAAAATCTTTCAGGTAGCGCATTTGTTATAGTTGCTTTTCTGTCCTTCGTCAAACACACATCATTATTTGCACGGGCTTCTAACCTGTTCTGAACAGAGAACTGCTGGCTTTGAAATATAATCACCCTTTTACTTTTGGCGAGCAACAGTAGGACAATGGGCAATGGAGAAACTGAACACAGGAAGTTCCATACTAATGCAAGGAATGACTGTTTCACTGTCAGAACCACAGAGCCCTGGAACAGGCAGCCTGGAGAGGCTGTGGAGTCTCCTCGTCTAGACATACTCAAGACCCACCTGGGTGACCTGATGCGGGGAACCTGCTTCAGCAGAGGGTGGGACTACATGATCTCCAGAGTTCCCTTCCAGTCCCTATGGTTCCGTGAATCTGTGATTTTAAAAGCCAGAAACTGAGGCAAAAATATTGACATAACGTGTAATTGGGCTGTTCACCTGCAGTTTCTTTTTCTTCTTTTTCTTTTCTTCTTAAAGGATATTTCTTGGTACGTATTATTTGTATTTCAGCCCAAGCCCAGTTCTGGTACAGCTATAAGATCTCAACCCATTCTTCAGATCAGCCTCCCTGCTGCACACACAGTTGTTCCTGGACAGCTGACTGTGGTTGGGGAAAAAAGAACCAGAAGCACAACTTTCTTAAGTTGCTTTGGGGAACCCTGGTCTGGGACCTTCTAAAATTAAACAAGTCTCTACTGACCTTCTACAGCGTAATGTTTTTTTGCCCAAGGCTCTCTAAGGCTATGTCTATAAGACAAGAAAAAACATGGCCTGGAAGGGAGCTTAAGCACCAAGCTGCTAATTGCTCATTATGCTTAATTGTAAGCATGTGTCCTGGAAAAGCTTTGTCTTATGTCAACCAGCGCTGTCCCAGACAGTATATGCATCAGAAGGCATATGCTGGAGCCCATTCCAGAGGTACTATGAACCAAACAAAGGCCACCAAACATCAGCCTGCCTCCTTTCCATCTCCCTTGCCCAGCTTTCTCTCCTTTTGCCACCCTCACGCTCCCCAGGGCATGACAGATGTTAGCCCTGTCCTAGAAGCACCCAACTGCTTTGCCTGAAACTTCTCCATTTGAAACTGATACCCAAAGATGAACATTAGGAGGAATATCCCCCACAGGTACCAATCAGCTCGCTATTTGTAGTTCATGGAAGCCAAGCCCTGTGTTTGCCAGCGGTGCCTGTAGCTTTACAGTAAATGAGGTGGGGTGTTTGTGTGTATGGTGTTTTGTAAAGATCTCTCCATTTAATTATGTTGAAGCAGGAAGTACAGTTCATTTAAGTGATGTCTCTCTGGAGCTGTTTCATGGGAAGAAACCTTCCTTCTTTTTCTCTGTTTAGGCTGGAGGTTTATGAAGCCAATGTAAACAGCCAAAATGAGCCTAAGTGCCAGGGCTTAACTTAAGAGATTTGAGAAGAACAGGGCTTGCCTTAATGAAATTAAACAATGAGTTTGTAGAGATACTGGATAAATGTGTTTCCTTCCCTAAATATTTACCATTTGAGCTTATTGAGGATTACCTCAAAAAATGTAGGACAGTATCATGTTGGCATTTAAGTTAATCTTTATTAACTTCAAGGAGATGATGACTGTCCTATTCAATGAAGTGGAGATATCATGTTTTCCATGCTTCACAATTCAGCAACATTTCTATGCAATAAAATACTTTCAAAGTGGTGTTTTTTTCAAAGTTATGGTCTGTTTCTCATGAATAGTGCTTTGATTCTAACTGCCTCTTTTGCTTACTGCAAATGCCCTTTGCTTCCTCTGAGTGGGAAAACTGTGTTGCTAATACTAAAACCACTGGTTGTAATTACATGTGAAGGACTGAGTGGGCAAAAAGAAGGAATATCACTCTGCCAAAGATAATGTATTCTCTTCTCCTGATCAACTCCAAAAGGAATATATTTGCTTTCTAACAAAGAACACAACATGGCTTATAAAGATGACCTCTGCTAAATGAAAGCGTAGGAAATAATTACATAATCTTAAGGGATTTCAAGGTAAGCAATACGAGAGACTCGTGAAGCCAAAATACCCTCAGTCACCTAAAAAATTCTTTTTGGTGTTTCCTAGCCTGAAGGAATAGAGGAGGAATCTTAAAGAAGAAGTCACTGAAGGCTTAAAAATATAGATCAGTTAAGTATAATGGAGTTGGTGTTCCAGCAGCACTTATGAGAAATGTACTGACATTGTGGATGCTGGAATTCAGGCGAGCACTGCTGCATACAACACTGACCTTTGCTTCCTTGACTGCTGTGTCTCCCCTTCTCAGCATGTGAAGGCTAAGCACAGAAGCAACTGGATGACCCAGGTAACTACCAACCTAACGTAATCCCACACAAAATAATGAAATTCAGGGAGGATTGAAACAACTGTTAAAACAGTGTGTATCTTGTTAAACTAACTGTGTGTGTCTTCATGATATTACAAAGTGAAAAATAAAAAGATATCCACTAAACATGATCCAAGCAGTCATTTGATATCTAGGAGAAAACAGTTTGCTCACTGAAGGAGAAGCTGTTAATGGAACAGGTTCTCCTTGAAGGCTAATTTACTAATTACACATAAAATCTCAAGCATAGCAGAAAACTGTGTCCTTGGTCACTGCTTTAGGCATACTTTCTGCCAGGATTTTGCTGGAAGAGTTCTCCCTACACTTCTTTCAAGCTGTGATTGTATCCAGAGGTCTCACCTCTGTCTGATGGAGTATAACTTCATCAAGACAAGAAGAAAATACTGATGAAGTAGTGAATCCTTCAGCAAATACTGATGAAGTAGTGAATCCTTCAGCCAACGTGTGTCTTGCAAATTGTGTATTTTGCTTGGTGACCTGACAGTGTTTGAAAGTTTCTATTAGAAACGGCTACATCCTACAGTTTAAAGGACAGGTACAGTCTTTGCTGGGTGAGTGTGGAGAGCATAGTTGAAACTTGGCTTGCAGAGAAAGGCCACGGGGACCAGCTGCAGCAGCTCAAGCAAAAAACATGATGAGGCACCGTCCAATCACAGACAAGGACTAGATAACCTTGCTGCAACATGAAGGATGTAGGAGTAAGGATTAAGGAAGCACTGACCAATGACACTTCTGCTTAACCGCAAGAATGAACAATGAAAACTTTTGCTCACTGATATCACTAACCTATTAGGAGCTCGGGTGTTGCAATATGTATGTACCTCATTACCGCTCACATAAATGCACACAGCTTTCTGATTAAAGTTGAGACACATTGATCAAATTGGTCGTGTGTTTGTCTCCCACCGAGCTCCGACAAATGGTGACCCCGACGTGATTTGAGCTGGTGGATGTGAGTCGCGTTTGGCGGAAAACTGGGAAGGGGTGACGTAAGGAGGTTTTGGGCCCTTAAGCAGCGGGGACGGCGAAGAAGCACACCGAAGAAAAGTAGTGCCGCACCTCAGAACTCTGTGAGACTGACCGATACGGGCTGCTGGACCTTGCAAGGCTGCAATCGCGTGCACGCACTGCAAATAGGTATGGAATGCCAGGCAGCCTGTCAGTTATTTTCTCAATTTTTAGAGAAGCGGGGGGTTAAGAATATAGATATTAAAAAGGAACTCCCGGGGCTGTTACTTTATGGGCAGAACCTGGGGATGTTTACCAACCCCCATCTAGTTCATGATTTGAACGAATGGCAAAAGTTCGGACGTGCGTTATGGCAGTCTACTTTAGACAACGATAAGGTAGCAAAAAAGATGGGAAAATTGTGGAGGGTAGTTCATAATGAGCTACTTCAAGCGCAGGCGGAGAAAAGAGCGGCTCAACAAGCTGCAGAGGCCCATCAGCGAAATGAGATTTATGGCAGCAATTGGCCGCCAGCAACTCCTCCTGCAGTAAATACTATCATTATGCTGGCGGGGCGGACATCTGGGGCAGAGCCACCGAATGCTCCGAGCGCGCTGCCCGGGGAACCGTCCCCTCTAATGCCCGCCTCAGACGCGCAGGGTGATCAAACACCAGCACCCACCTTACCTGCACAGGGTAGTGAACCTTTACCTGGGGCGGAAGGCGATGTGGCAGAGGAGATCGCAAAAAAGCGCAGGGAGGCATGGGCCAGTCTAGCACAGGAGTGCATGAATCAGGGGGACGTTGAAGGGGCGGTGGCTTTGCAGGAGTTGGCGTGCACCGCTACCTGTACGCCTTTAGTGGCCGGAGGGATGCAAGCATCCATCACAGCTTTAGATTGGAAACTGTTGTCACAGTTAAGGGCCACAGTTAGCCAATGTGGAGTTACGAGCGAGCTGGTAAGACAAATGTTAGACTTTATCTGGGGTTCGCAATTGCTACTCCCAGCAGATATCAGGGGAATAGCTAAGTTGATCTTTACCCAACATCAGCAGCTGCTGTTTAATGCACATTGGCAGGAGCTGTGCCACCGAAGTACTACAATCCAAAGACAGCCAGGGGATCCGTTACAAGGGGTAACTTTAGAAGAGTTACTGGGACTTGGTGCGTATTTAAAAGCGGAGGCCCAAGCCTTACTTGGTCCGGATAAACTAAGAGAGACTATGCAGTTGGCTCGACAAGCCATAGCTAGGATCAAAGCTCCAGGTGGTATTCCATCCTTTATGCGAATCCAGCAGGGGAGGAATGAGGATTTTGGGAGTTTTATAGATAGAGTAGCAGCGGCCATAGAAGCGGCAGGGGTACCGGAATATATGCAGGGAGCCATGTTAAAGCAGTGTGCTTTACAGAATAGCAATTCAACTGCTCGAAATGTTTTAAGTACACTGGGTAGTGGATGGACAATTGAGGAGGCTTTAGAACGAATGTCCAATATACCCACAGGCTCCGAGGCACTGTTGGTAAAGGCGATTACAGATTTAGGTGAAAGGTGGAAAGCTCAGGCTCAGGCCAGTCAGTCACAAATTATGAAAGCTCTTGCATCCCTGCAAGCATCTCACACTCAAGCCCAGGCAGCTACTAGACCTGGCGGGCATACGATCTGCTACCGATGTGGAGCAACCGGTCACATAAGGCGCAACTGTTGTACATCTCAGGTTTGGTGTCAGAATTGTAAAGTGAACTCGCATGACACCAAAGCTTGTAAGCTTCAGCGGTCGGGAAACCCCCGGAAGCACGAAGAAGAGCCGCCGTCGCGCTACGACACAAATAGCAGCCGCCGTCGGATCGAACCCCAACCAGAGCTATCCCTCCAACCCGCCACCAGGGGAAGCCTCGTCTTGGACCTGGCAGCCGCTGTAGATGTCACCTTCGCTACAAACAGGCCCACTCGGGTAGCCACTGGAATCCACGCACCCGTGGTTATTAATGGACAACCCACAGGTGGTCTAATATTAGGCCGGTCCTCAGCTTCAATCCTTGGATTGTTCGTGCTACCCGGAGTGATTGATGCCGACTACACTGGGGAGCTTTATGTCCTGGCATATACACCTTTTCCTCCAATAAAGTTGCCAGCTGGCCAGAGATTTGCTCAATTTATCCCTTTGTAACAAAAAACAGGTGACCTTTGCCCTAGGGAAAACTGAGACAGGGGAGATATGGGATTTGGATCATCAGGGGGACTGACTTTGCTTTCCGTGGACTTATCAGAACTACCTAAACAGCCTGTCATAATAACCTGTAATGGGGAGAGTATTACACGTCAAGGGCTACTCGACACGGGAGCCGACACTAGCATAATTGATGACAGCTCATACCCCACGAACTGGCCACTTTACACAGCAGCAGCAACTGTTTCAGGAGTCAGAGGAACAACTTTAGTGAGAAGAACACCCATGGTAAAAGTGCGCATTGATGGCAAACAAATGACAGTTGTATTCTCCGCCATAACTCTCCCAAAGGGAGTTGAGTGCCTTATAGGGCAAGACATACTATCCCAACTGGGCATGAGACTTACCGATGATGGACAGTATTTTTTGGCTCAGGGGTCATTGCATGGACTTTCCCAATCCCCATCACTTGGATTACAGATACACCCCTCACTTTAAATGCGTTGGAGGCTCTGGTCCCGGGCTCACTCAGTGTGCCCTGGGATCCAGGACCTGCCTTATCAGGGGTAGCCTGACAACTGCTGGAGCCCAGCACAACTGCCAGCTATGCAGATGAAGGAGAGAGGCTTTGATCATGTCAGTGATGAATGGATCTGCATTCTTTAGGGATTGTAAAACTTTCTAACAGTCCACACTTCCGTTTTTAACAGCTAATTGTACTTATGACTGTAAGTATTTTTAAAGAGAGCTAACCTTTATAGTTTATTCTACTTTGCAAGCAGGTGTTCCATTTGGGCTCAGCATCACGCACTGACCACGCGGATGTGGTGTACAAATGAAAACTCTGCAGACCTTGAGAAGAACAAAAGCAGGAGAGAATCTGTGATGGGTAAGAGAGGAAAAGTGCGTGCTGAAACGAATTTCCCAAGTGGAAAGGGTGTTATCTAAGAAAACAATGTATCGCTTTGTAGAAGGCTATGCTTAAAACTCATGCTAAATGTAACTAGAGCAATAAGATAGAATAAGGTACAGTAGAATAGAATTATTGGGTAGGATATAATTATTAGGTAAGATAGAATAGGATTATTAAGTAGGTTGCGTTCGCGCTGTAACGGGGCAAGGCTTTACCGAGCATGGGGAGGGGGAGATGTTGTTGTATTAGGCGACTGCCGAGATTTCACGATGTAACGCGACAGGAATAGGCGTTAACGAGATGGCTTCGGATGTAACGCGATAGGCCTCCCCTGCTCTGATTAGTGTTATGCATATCCACTAAGCTGGCTACATGGCTTGGGAATAGGACCGTGGTTTCGTGATATTATCCGCTTTGCAGTTATAGTGTTAGGAGCGCTATTAGTATTGCTGGTAGTAGTGCCCTGCATATTTTCGTGCCTACAGCGCCTAATACAGCGAGCGATTGATAGACTGTGGGGGTACAGGTGGCAATTCAAAAAGAAAACGGGAAATGTGGAGAGCATAGTTGAAACTTGGCTTGCAGAGAAAGGCCACGGGGACCAGCTGCAGCAGCTCAAGCAAAAAACATGATGAGGCACCGTCCAATCACAGACAAGGACAAGATAACCTTGCTGCAACATGAAGGATGTAGGAGTCAGGATTAAGGAAGCAGTGACCAATGACACTTCTGCTTAACCGCAAGAATAAACAATGAAAACTTTTGCTCACTGATATCTCACTAACCTATTAGGAGCTCGGGTGTTGCAATATGTATGTACCTCATTACCGCTCACATAAATGCACACAGCTTTCTGATTAAAGTTGAGACACATTGATCAAATTGGTCGTGTGTTTGTCTCCTGCCGAGCTCTGACAGGTGAGGAGCTGGCTGGGCCCAGTGAGTGGTAGTGCATGGAGTTAAATCCAGCTGGCAACCAGTCACAAGTGGTGCTCCCCAGGGGTCCTGTCCTCTTCAACATCTTTATTGATGACCTGAAAGTCACTGAGGACACTGAGTGCACCCTCAGTAAGTTTGCAGATGACACCAAGTTAGCTGGAAGTGTCAATCTGCCTGAGGTAGCAAGGCCTAAGGCCAGAGGGATCTGGACAGGCTGGATTGCTGGGCCGAAGCCAATGGGATGAGGGTCAACAAGACCAAGTGCCGGGTCCTGCACTTTGGCCACAACCCCAGGCAACGATACAGGCTTTGGGCAGAGTGGCTGAAAGACAGTAGAGGAAACAGACCTGGGGGTACTGGTTGATGCACAGCTGAACATGAGCCAGCAGTGTGCCTGAGTGGACAAGAAGGCCAATGGTATCCTGGCTTGCATCAGAAATAGTGTTGCCAGCAGAGCAGGGAAGTAATTGTCCCTCTGTACTCAGTCCTGCTGAGGCTGCACCTCGAGTAATGTGTTCAGTTTTGAGCCCCTCACTGCAAGAAGGACATCACGGACCTGGAGCATGTCCAGAGAAGGGCAACAAAACTGGTGAGGGGTCTGGAGCACAAGTCTTCTGAGGAGCAGCTGAGGGAGCTGGGATTGTTCTGTCTGGAGAAGAGGAAACTCAGGGGAGACCTTATTGCTCTCTATGACTACTTGAAGGGAGGTTGTAGTGAGCTGGAGGTTGGCCTCTTCACTCTTGTAATTAGTGACAGGATGAGAGGGAATAGCTTCAAGGTGCACCAGGGGAAAATCAGACTGGATGTTAGGAAATACTTCTTGGCTGAAAGAGTAGTCAGGTGCTGGAATGGGCTGCCCAGGGAGGTGGTGGAGTCACCAACCCTTGAGGTATTTAAAGAATGTTGTGTTGAGGGACATGGTTTAGAGAGAACAATTGGTGATAGGTGGATGGTTGGACTGGATGATCTTGTAGGCCTTTTCCAACCTTGCTGATTCTATGATTCTATGAAAGTGATTTAGACTGACCTACTACTACAAGATTTACTACTAACTGTAAGCAAAGTGTGCGCCTCTATCGTTCCTTCTGGAAATTCACTTTTGCAATTTGTGTTCAACACATACAAGATCTTCATTACATCATTAATAGATAGCAACTCTGAAAATTCTAAATTGATTCCTCAACAAACATGCTGGGGTATTTTATCCCTTTGGGGTGAGGGAGCAACCCGGTCTCCAAGGCTGGACTACAGCACCAAGAATGCCCTGTGCCCACTGCCATGTTGTGTGGTGGCAGCAAGGCTGGGAGCCCTCTCCAGTACTATGGAACAAACAGCACTGGTTGTGTTATAAAAACAAAACTGTGCCCACGGAGCTGCCTGTAATTTGTCTTCTGAGCTGCAGTACACGAGGCAGCTGAAATGCTTCCTCACAAAACCTTTAGCCCCCATGATCTGTTGGGGTGCCCTTTGTCAGGGTGTCTTGACGGCAGGCATGGGTTTCCTCTCTCAGGCTGCTCTATCTCCCAGAGGAGCTATAAAATCATATTTCTTCCCTGCAAGCTCTATGGTGTCCTGGGAATCTCATAAAAATATGCATTGGGTCAGCTCATCCTGTGGCTTGAAAACATTAAACTAGTAAACTGCTCTACTGGCAGTTCTCAGCAATCACCCCATGTCCCTTTCCTCAGAATTTTGGACCTTGACCCCATAGAAGCTGAACCTGATGAAGCCCCACAGCCCTCTACTTTTATTTTTATATATACACTTTGAAGGGACTTGCTAGATGCAAACGAGGAGTTCTGTTTCAAGCTTTGCTAAACCTGATACATCTTGCATTGGGCCTTTTGTTTATATGCTATACACGGTAACTTCAACTCTTCACAAATGTTGCACATGCAGTATGTATATGCACTTTCACAACACACCCACTTTTCAAGCGCTTTTTTTTTTCTTTTCTGCTGGTTTTGCACAGCCATTTGGCCACCCTTCCTTGGAGAACCTGGTACTTCTGAAAATTGACATCTTGTATTTAACATTCTGGTAGATCTAGGCATTTTTTGTGTAATGCTATCAGGGAGTCAGTGTTTCTTCAATGTGGCCACCTCTGTGCTCTCAGAGCTCCCTCTGGATGGACTTTTGTTAAGTGCATTCCATGTCTTAAGTTTTTTTAAAATCTTCCAGTAGCATCTGTCAGAGTGGGGGATGTGCTGGCAAGGGTGATGCACAGCCGAGTGGCTAAGAGAGATAAGAGCACATGCCCTTTATCTCAAGAGGAAACCTGAACAAGAAATGTGAGTCAAAAAGAAAAGCAGCCTGGGTGGGGCTATGGTGAGTACAGAGAGGCTGAGTTGAGACCAACGAGAAGCAGAATCTGGAAATTAAGAGCAGTGGGGAGGAAGGAGACAACAGGACAAAACACAAGGCAGGTTTGGACAGAAATGGTAGAAGGATCCCCTGCTGTGACTACTGTCAATGGCATACCAGGTCAGAGGCTGGTATCCTCTTCGCTGTCTTACCAGCAAGTTCTCATGCTTTGTTGTTGTCGTACTTTTTTTTTTTTTTTTTCCTGCAATACGTAACTTTAGGGTGGGAAGAAATTTCCCTCCCCGCGCCCACCTCCTCACAGCGTCGGCCCGCCGCCTCCGCCCGAGGAGCCGGGTGAGGGCGGGGCCGGCGGCAGCACCACCCCGGCGGGCGGGGCGGGGCGCTCTCCTTTGCGCCATGATGAACAAATGACCTCGCGGGGAATGAAATTTAAGTTCCACCGGGGGGAGAGAGTTCTCTGCTTCGAGCCCGACCCCACCAAGGCCAAAGTGCTCTATGATGCCAAGGTGACCGGCCGCGCTCGCACCCTGCTCCCTCAGCCCCGGCCCGCGGGGAGGCGGGGCCGCCCTTAACGCTCCCTCGTCGGCGCGCCGCGCGCTCCCGCCGCTCCGCTTCCGGGTGCGCGCGCGGCGGGAGGCGGAGGAGGGGCGGGAGGGGAACGCCGCCTCGGAGACGGCCGCGGGCGGGGGGGGAAAGCGGCCCCGCCGCTTGCATTGGGTGCGGGGAGCGGCCGCCGGGAGCGGGGAGGGTCGTGCACCGTGTCCGAGCCCCGGAGCCGCTCCCTAGGCCCGGCCGCTCGAGTCCCGCCGGGCCCCGCTGACAAAGGCGGGCGGAGCCGGGGCCTCGCGTGGTGTTGAGGCGGGGAGAAGCGTTGCCGCTCCGGGCCGCGCTGGCAACGCTACGCCGCTTCCCGGCCTCGGCTGGGCGCTGCTGAGCGGCCGCGCTTCCTCCTGCCTCTAGCAGATAGCAGATACTAAATACTGCAAGTGTGTGTGGGGAGGGGTTATTTCCTTTTTTTTTTTTTTTTTTCTTGCCCTGTGAGGGGAAAAAAAGGAGTGTTACAGCTGGGCTCTTGACCAGCTCGTGCTTTTGTGCTGGGAATTCACTAGGTCAGTGTTTTCCGAACTTCTTTCTCCTGGAATTCCGGCTTCCTGGGATAGTTTGAGGTGTCCTTGCGTTTCTGCACGTGTTGTAGCCATCATAACTGCAGGCCCTTGAGGCAGCCTCAGAGCAGAAATGTAGTAGTACCTTATCTTTACTTTCAAATACCCTGAGCTCAAGAAAGCTCTCCTGGTCTCAACAATTCCTTAAATTCTGGACCCCCCAAATTAAATATGCCCATGGCCTGCCAGCTGGCTGCACCTTGAAGTGGTGCGCCCGTTCACATGAGGTTGGAATTATTCCTTTGTTCTCAATAGTCCTGTTGTTCTTAATGATCCATTGCGCAGTGTATTTCTCTTTTGTCTGTCTGTACATTTTTAAGGAACCGAATCTCTGTTTTCTGAAACAGAGACAAAAAGCAAGAGTATTTAATGCAGTGCATCTGCCTGTCTTACTATTGAGAGTAAGATGAAGAAAGCACTCCTCTCCAAACAATTGTTCACAAAATGCCTCTGGTATAAATAATGTCTTTTGGTTCCGCTTTGACACGCTTTGTCAAAATAAACCTATGGATGCCTGAGAGGATGTTTTTTGGGGCTGAAACTACAGTCTTTGAGGTCATTTTCAACCCAGACCTTTCTGTGATTCTGTCACTTGGCCTAAGTGAAAGAGGAAGGAATAAAAGCTCCCATATAAAACATTTTAGTGTTTCAATAGCTAGATCTTGTGCTCAAGGGAACAGTGTTTCTGAGGTTTACATATAATGCTGTTGCCTCCTCGAGAGGCGATGAGCGCAAGGGAGAAAATGTTTCTTGCTCAAATGTAGTGTATCTGCACAGCAGCACTTGAGAAGTGCCCAATGAAAAACCGACTTCTGCTCACCATTAATATAATCTATATATTTTCCTCATATACACAGTCAGTCACAAAATTCTAGGTGTTTTTAACATTTTATGTGTATATATTCCTTAAATATTCAAAAGGTCACTTTCGAGCTTTACAATAAGTGCTGTTCACTGTTTATTTCAGATTGTTGATATTATTGTTGGTAAAGATGAGAAAGGCAGAAAGATTCCAGAATATCTAATCCATTTTAACGGTTGGAACAGAAGGTAAGAACCTGTATAGCTAGTTTTAGTTCTTTCATGTCTTCCTTTTTTTTTTTCCAGATAAAATTATATAGAATATGAAAGAACTAATGGTTGTATGAGTATGTATAGTCTGTGAATGCTTTTAATGTATTTGCGTGCTGTTTACTGGTTGGTTTGTATCTAAATATCAATGGATCAGTTCGGTAACTGTCAGTTTAAACTTTATTGGACATCTGTATTTTGTGTATGGTGTGGCTCCTAGGTTTCCATGAATAAAATGATTTTTGTCCTTCATTAAACCTAAACCTAAGTAGTTTGCTTACTGTGCTTAGGCCAGTCTCTGACCATGGCCTATAGCGTGTACTGGTGCTGCAGCACTGCCATGTGATGTCTAAAAGCTCTCAAGGCTTGACATAGCGGTGTCAGTGTGGAAATACAGGAGAATGCAGCTCAGTGTTGCTTCTTAGTGATGTTAAAATAGAATTTCTTACATTTAACGTATATTTACCGACAATATGAATGGAATATACGTAAGCCATTAATAGTTTTCTCTTGACTGCTTCTTAGCTGGGATAGATGGGCAGCTGAAGATCATGTCCTTCGTGATACTGACGAAAATCGCAGATTACAGCGTAAATTGGCGCGGAAGGCTGTGGCTCGCATGTAAGTAATACCTTTGATCTCAAGATGAATAAGAGGTTCATTTTCAGATTCAAACAGCTGCTTTAAGTGTCTGTGAGTGAGTTTGATCCTCTAAGCTCACGCCGTAGATGGTACATACCTGTTCAGTCAGTGTGTTCTAGGGAGATACTCTTTCATACTGAGGTATGAGCCTACGTGTTGTTACTGAACATGTAGGTTTAAGTGTTGTCTGTGTTTGATAATAATAGGCTGTTTTTATGTACTGTTGTGAAATGCCTTCTTTTTTTGGATCTACATCTTCTCAAAGAAATGTACTTGAAAATTACATTAGGAAGGGCTGAGGTATTTTTGAGACAAAGGCAGTAATTTAATATCAGTTAACCATGGCTTGAAGTTCTGCTTGAGAACACAAACACAGTGTAATGAAGGTATTTACTCTGAAATGAGCATTGTCCAAATCATTTCAGTGTTAGTTCATGAAAATAACCCAGGTGTACACACACCTGCATTCCCTGGTGTAGGGAACCTGCTTTGCCAGGGGGTTGGACTTGATCTCTTGAGGTCCCTTCCAACCCCTGTGATTCTATGATACACATCCTGCGTGCTTTCATGTCGAGATGTTAGCTGAGATAAACAAATTAAACAAGACTGGCCAAGTTTAAGTGAACTGTTTTATGCTCTGTAGGAGAAGAAAAGGAAGAAAGAAGAGACGTTGCCGGTTGCCTGGTGTTGACTCTGTTTTAAAAAGCCTTCCTGCTGAGGAAAATGATCACAATAGTGAAAAAAGTGAGTTTGTTTTTATTCTTTAGTAGCTAGCACATTGCCTTTAACTTTGAGCTAGGGGTACAGTGAGCACTGTAACTTGCTTTTAGAATGATGTGACTGTCATGGAACTATACTGAGGCACTTGTATGAAGAGTGAGCACAATGTTTCATGTTAACCATCTCTTAGGCTAAGGTACTGCATTTCTTGTGTTCCAGAGACTTCCTTATGTCAACTCAGTTCTTCCCATCAGTGATATTGGAGTTTAATGCAGTTTTGTTTAATATTTACTGTTTTTTACTAGGTGCAGGAAGCCCCTAGTTTTTCTTCTATGGTATAAAGAAATTAGATGCTTCCCTTGCTAATGTTCCTGTGTACTTGTGGGGAGAGTGTTAATAAGATTTTCTTCTAATTTGACTACTTGTTTTCACTCTTAAGTCATCTCTTCCAATTCACTTTTCTTTGTAACCTGGAAACCATCAAGGGCATTGGCACTCAGTTGATGTTCTGGCAATCTCCTGATTGCTTGATTGAATTAGTACATAACCCTGTATTCAGAACTGAAGTTGCATTATAAATTGGAAGTATCTGTGTGTACAGAGCAGTATAAGTAGGCCTTTTGAACAGAGTGTGTTTCGTTTAGAGGAGGTGCAAAAGTATTTCCTGTAAACTTCTTGTCTTCCATTTTCATGAAGTTTATTGTGTGCTTAATAAGAATGACAAATTCTAATAACATTAAATGTAACAAGTTGCTATTTTTAATTCAGTCCTGAAACCTGTGCAGTGTAATAATGTAAAAAATACCTGAAATCTTTTACACAGCTGTAAGTAGTTCTTCTGATGACAGTGATGAAGGAACAGATGAAGAAATAAAAAGTGAAGAAAGTGACATAGAAGAGAGGACAGAAATGGTATGTTGTCTCCTTGACTTTAATTTAAAAATCAGTGTTTAAAACGCTGGAGGAATTTAAATGAAGAATATGTATGCCACAGTTGGTGTTTTATATAGGCTAGGAAAGCTAAAACCTGGACAGAATTAAATCTGGCCAGGGATATAAAGGGGAACAAGAAGAAATTCTACAGATACAGGTTGGATGGAGAATGGCTTGAGAGCAGCCCTGAGGTGAAGGATTTAGGAGTGTTGATTGATGGAAGGCTCAGCATGAGCTAGCAATGTGCTCTTGCCAGCCATATCCTGAATTCATCTGGGAGAAGCATAACCAGCAAGTTGGGGGTAGTGATTCTGTTAGGATCAGGGTGCTCAGAGAGGCTGTGGATGTCTCCTCCCTGGAGGTGTTCAAGGCGAGACAGTATGGGGCTGTGAGCAGCCTGGTCTGGAGGGAGGTGTCCCTGCCTATAGTAATGGGTTGGAACTGCATGATTGTAGAGGTACTTTCCAACCCAAACCATTCTGATTCTGTGATTTAGCTGGAGTTTAAATATATAATTTCAGAAAGAAAAGTTGTCTGCTGTAGTTGAGTTTTTGAAAGCTACAGTATGGCATCATCTGTAAAATGTTGATAGGAATCTGAAAATGTACATTTGCTTCTTATTTCTCCCTTGCAACACAAGACTTATTCAGAGAAAACAAACTAGTTTTTTTGCTTTTGTAGGTGTTAATATAAGCTTAATCATAATTAAGAAAATAATGCAGTTTTACTTGTGTCATAACTTCACTTGAGTGTCAAAGAATGTGTGAAAAAGAACTTCATCTGATATTAATAAATACAATGTATTGTCTTGCACCGGTCTCTTGTAGAAAGAAGATCAAGACACTCATTCAAAAAGGGAGATGGAAGAAAGAGCAATAAACATAGAAATTCCTGAAGTCTTGAAGAAGAAGCTTGAGGAAGACTGTTACTATATTAATAGAAGAAAACGGGTATGAAATAAGCAGTGAAATAAACATGCATGGTCTGGGGGTCAGATACACTTATATGTGGCAACCCCCTTTTTTTGAGCTTTGTTGTAAAGGTAAGCTTAGCATAAGGCAGAACAAAAAGCAGGGAGTAGACTTCTATATAGCTAAAACAGTGAGTTTTCATTCTACTTAAGGGTGTGACATTAATGTACCCAGCTTGTTTTCAGAGTGCAGGTTCTTTAAAGCTGAAAACGCTTTGCTCTTGTTAACCTGACTTTTCTTCTAAATATTTATGAACAGTTGAAAAAGGTAGTTTAGAGGTTGAAATTGTAAGAAGTTACTTTTAAGTTAATAAAGACTTAAAAAGAATTCAAATTAGTTCCTGTTTTGGATGGTAACATTTATTTAGTATTTTTGTAAGAAATCAGTTTATTTCTTTTTCAGCTTGTGAAGCTTCCTTGCCAGACAAATATAATAACCATCCTGGAGTCGTATGTGAAACATTTTGCTATTAATGCTGCATTTTCAGCCAATGAAAGGTCTCGGCACCACCAGATGACTCCACATGCTAATATGAATCTTCATTATGTGCCACCAGAGAAGAAGTAAGTAATCTTCAGTCTGCAGTCTCAGGAAGAATTCTTAAATTTTAGAGTCAGAATGCAGGGAAACAACGTTTGTAGTCACACCAATACTGCTTATTAAAATAGGTTACATCTTTGTATGTTTTTTGTGTAGTCCTTTTCCAGTCTGCACATGCAACACATCAAGTCTGCATATTTGCAGTGTTCTTTTATGAAGATTTTCAATATTAAGTGAGGCTGTTCCTTTAGGTCCACACTGATGTGAGATTTTGCATTTTATCAAACATAGAACATAATGAAAGTCAAGATTTTTTTTTTTTTTCCAGCACTGCATAACAGTGCTATTCCCTGGAATATCTTGGTCTGCATGAGTGCTTCACTTTGTTGATATCATTAATTATAGGACAGATTAGTCACACTTTCTTGTTTAGGAGATGATTTTACAAAGAGGTAAAATGAGACACAAGGAATATGAATGAAAGGTTGTGTTTACCTTAGGATTTTAAAAGGTGTACATTTGTGACTTACTAAAAGTGGTTCAACAGGGGAAATGATCATGATTTCAGAATTTCAGTGAGCAGTTTAATAGATGAGCTTGAGCTGATAATGCTGTAGTGCTGTCCTTACTGGACATAAGACTGACCTTGGTAGAATTCCTGCACGTGGTGCTGCTCTGACCCAACATATAGGTAGTAGTGTTTTTTTTATAGTTTAAGGAGATTCAGTGGGAGATGGAGAATTTCTAGCATGGATCTCTTTAATAATGTTATTTGATTGTACCATACGTATATATATGCACTAGAGAACTGAGAAGTGATTACCCTCATCCTTCACAGATACGAGAGGTGCTGGAGGTAGCCTGGATGTCTGAGTTCATGTTTCTTGTCTCTACCCATCACCTGACAGCATGACTGTTTTAAATCTGATTTACACTGACTTGTGTAAATCAGAAATTCCTTGTAGCCTCTAAATGTAGTGCTAGTGGATACTAGGAGCAGCCTACTGGAAACTGATCTGGGAATGTATGTTTTTCTTGATTTAGTGGAGATCTCCTAAGAATAGCCTTAACTGTATCTTAGCTGCAGTAGTTCAAATCCTGCATATGGCTTCTAGGCAGGGATGACTCTTATTTATAAGAGCACAGAAAACTTGGTGTGCTTTTAATTGCTTATTACAAAGGGATGAAAACAGCGTGTCATAGTTAAGATGTAGGAGTTTTTCCCCCTACATACACATCATGAACAACAGGGAAGTTTGATGTGCACCTTTGAAATTCCTCTTTCTTCTTTTCTCTGTAGTGTTGAGCTGTGTAAGGAGATGGTGGATGGGCTGAGAATAACCTTTGACTTTACACTTCCTTTAATTTTGCTGTATCCTTATGAACAAGCTCAATTTAAGAAGGTGACTTCATCAAAATTCTTTCTTCCCATCAAAGAGAACTCAACAAATACTAACAGGTATGTTGGTTACAAAGAGTCTAATATGGCTTATCTCACGAGGAAAATGCAGTGGAAAGTGGTTACACATTTGAAATGCTATGTTTTCTCATATGCTTTGACTTAAAAATAGTCTTCTTGATAAATTGTCTCACTGCTCCCTGAATTACTTGCCTGAATTCAGAATACTAGTTGTGAGTTTCTGGTGAACTCCAAAAAAGGGTTTGTACTGACTGGATTTGTGCTGCAACTTTGTGAAATTGCATTTTGATTTTTAATTTCTGTTCATTAACCTTTAAAATAAGCATGCTTCTGGAAACTATTATTTAAAAATAAGCTCTCATTACTTTGCTCATTCTTGAGAGCAGGCTCTTAGTTCAAATAAGTATTAACAAGATTAGTGAAACGTGCTGTTTCGAGGAAAGGCCTCCTGATCTCTTCGGTCCTGTGGTTGTGTTTGTTTCCTAGAAATCAGGAGGAGCTTTCTCCAAGCCCTCCTCTACTGAATCCACCAACGCCTCAGTCAACAGACAGCCAGCCTGCGACAGCAGAGCCAGCCACACCAAAAAGGCGGAAGGCTGAACCTGAAATTCTGCAGTCACTGAGGCGTTCTACTCGGCACACCTCTAACTGTGACAGGTTATCTGAGAGTAGTGCTTCCCCACAGCCTAAACGGCGGCATCTTGACACCCCAACTTCTATGCCAAAGCTCTTCTTGCACCTGGAGAAAAGTAGGTTTTGCTGTTACAATGGTTACTCTAAACAAGAACGAGTCCCGTTCCTTTTAATGTCGTGTGAGTTGTGAACTGAATGAGGCAGAATTTACTGAATTCTGGTGGTGTAGTACTTTGAATATGCTGTTTCACAAAACAGATTCTTATATGTAATTTGTTTCTCTTTTGAAGAAACCCCTGTTCATAGTGGATCATCTTCACCTATAACTCTGACTCCTAGCAAAGAGGGGAGTGCAGTTTTTACTGGCTTCGAAGGTAGAAGAAACAATGAATTGAATGAGGTAACAGTTCTTTGTTATTGTCCTAGATTCAGTGTTTAAAAGGTATAGTGGACCTTGGAGTAAGACTGCATAAGGAAAGGCATTGTTTAAATTAGTTTACTTATTTTTGTCTCAAGTTTTGGAGTTCTGTACAGGCTGAATAATAATAATTCTGCTAAATATATTCAAATATTCTGCTATAATTCTCATAACCAATGTTTTCATGTTTTATGTTCAGGTTTTGTCCTGGAAACTGATGCCAGAGAACTATCCACCAAGTGATCAACCACCACCTCCATCATACATTTATGGATCTCAGCATTTGCTACGCATGTTTGGTAAACCTCTGTGGAATCAGAATAGCTTTTTCTTTCGTTTTTCTTGACAGTTTGTGATTTTTATTTTGCTTTTGTTTGCTTTATCCCAGTTCTATTTTTGGAGAAATGTAAATTTTCATCTGTTTTTATTGTTCATTATTTCAGTTTTCTTTTGCTGCCTCTAAGCATTTAACAAAAAAAGGTGAAGAGGTGTTGCTTCCAATACATTATCAAACATAATTAAACCAAAGCTGCATCTGTTTTCTGAGCATGTTTGTTATAAAAAGTTTTGGAAGATAATTGAGCATCTTTCAGTGAGAATTGGAGGCTGCAGTGAAATAAGATTTTTAGTCTTTTCTACACTGGATAAATGTGATTAGAAATTGCTTTTTTTTTTTTATGTAAACATTATTTTTCTTATTTACAGTAAAGCTACCAGAAATACTGGGGAAGATGTGCTTTCCTGACAAAAACCTCAAGGCTTTAGTAAAACACTTCGAGATGTTTCTAAGGTAATTGTGACATCATCTACCACAGTAGTAATGACTGCACTGTTACATAGATCTAATCATTCCAGGATGTCAGCACATCAGAAAACAGATTTTTCCAGAGAAAACTTTTAAGGTAGTGCTGTAAATGGCAAACGTTTGGAATAAATACAGGACTTTTGATTTAACACTGTTCAAATATTTTACTGGATAATGTAATGTGCCTCTAGGATATTGAACTTGATCTTATTTGATCAAGAAGAGCTGATGATCATCATGAAAACTTCAAGGTGCTTTCATTTTAGGTGTTTAATGAAAATAGATATCTCACATGTCCAAGTTTATAATTATAGAAGTTTTCTCTTGAATAATTTCATTAAGTTTCACTGATTCCTTTTTACATTTTTGTTTGGTCAAGTTCTGATTAGTACTCAATATTGTGATGTTAAACAGGGTGACATTAATGCTTGGTTTTGGAAGCTAGGTAGTGGGCATCATAGCTAATAGTGAATGTTAGTTAGGATGCTTCATTTGCTGTTGATCAGATGAGTTTTTCAGATCTGTTGTTACATGCTGTAGGGAACCTGCTTTTGTTAGGGGGGTTGGACTCGATCTCTTGAGGTCCCTTCCAACCCCTGTGATTCTGTTATTCTTGTTCTGATGCTTCTATGTCAGAGCACGTCTTAACTCTAATGTCTTAAATGCTCATATCCTGTTATATGGATAAGCTGAAGTGGAAGGGGATAGGATAAAGGAGGAAACATGCTCCCACATACAAGTAGGGATGTGATTAAATTTATATTGGCAGCATCCAAGTATACTGTATTCTTCCATCTGATCATTTTGTTCAAGTGCTTATCTATCTAGAAGTAGGAAAAAGTGAGGTTCCACATAAGCGTTTTTATGTCAGGTAATGCTTTTGGAGCACATCTCCCATTAGTTCTTGCTTACTATGCTTTGCGTTGCACTGCACACTGGTCTTCTCAGAATGCACAAACTGGATTCCTTGTGGAGAACAGCCAGAGCTGTGCTGCAGAGCATTTGGTGCTTAAGACTGAATTGCAATTGAACCAGAATGACACCACCATCCCCCGTACCCTTGAATGAGCACATGGATATTGCTTATCTGATCTGATACATGAACGTGTCTGAGGATTGCACATAGTTTCACAGTACTTTCTAAGCTGTTGTGGATGTTTTGGTGGTGCTGTTCTTATAGGTTCTATGCTGAAAAGTTTTCTGTAACTCAGAAATTATCAAATTGAGAACATTTCTGAAAGACACTCAAAATTACAGTTCCTGCTGTAGGAAGTGTTTGATTTTACATAGCTCTATCAGAAATGTTCTTAAAATCAGTTTCTTACTAGATATGGTAACTGTAAATTCGTATATACTACACAGAAAACAGTGGATAAAAATTCATTTTTTTTTCTGTACATTTCTGGTGCTTTAAATATCTTTCTTTTTGATGTTTTTCTTTCCCATATGTTACTGGTTAAGTAACCTTTCTAGAAAACTCGGACTTGATTTTTATAACAAATACTTCTATGTTTCCTGCTTCTTATTACAGGAGGAAAAAATGGAGGTGGTGTTTTGTACTAATTTTTTCCTCAAATTTCACTTTATTTTCCTTTATGGGGAAGAGGGGGTGAGTGGGTACTCACTAAAAATATTTTTTGCTTCTGCTATGGCATAGTTTTTTGCTTTTTTTTATATGAGAACAGCATTACTCAGTCTGTATGCATTAGATAGCCACTTTACTTCAGATTGCCTAATTTCTAACAGTGGATTACTCTGTGCTGTCAAGCTTGAAGTACTCTTTCTTTATTTTCCTAATAGCAGAAAAGGGATTGAAGCTGCCTGTTAGCATTAATAAAACTGTTCCCAAACCTTCCTTGAATTCTACACAGAGTACTCCAAAGCAGTTTATTGACTTTGTTAAAACTTTAATGTGATACACAGCTGATTCAGTTTTGGCTTAGCTACTGATTTCATTCTGAGTTATGATTATGCTGCTAAAATTTACAGTTTCATTTAACATTTGTACTATTAATCTCGTGTGGGCTTAGAAACTGAGACTTGTTTAATATACCACTTTGTCTGGAAGCTGGCTTGATTGAGTTTACTCAGTACTTGATAGATGCATTAAATTCACTTTGAGATGTTACATCAATAATATTTTTCAGTAATTTCTCAGATTGCTGCTAGTCAAGATTGATCTCAGTTTTCTAGACTGCATTTTTTTTTTTTAGTATATGTAATTCATCTTTGAGTTTCATATTAGAGGCTGTGCTTTTTGTGCATAGTGCAGCATTCTGTAAGTGTATTTAATGAACACTTCTTCATGGAGAAGATAAAAATTGCTTTCTCAATTGCAGGATTTGCAGAAGTAAAGAAAACTTGTTTCTCAAATTAAATGACAGCCTTAGTCTTTACTTCAGACTGTATGGTCCTGAAATTGTATTATTACCGTAGAAGAGCAGGAGCCCAAAAAAGGGGCCTAATTGCTAGTTGGTTTCAGAATATTTCTTAATTGGAATTCAGCCTTCAGGAGCAAGCAGTGAAAGCTAGTGCAATGCCTGCTAACTAGTAATGTTATTAACAAAGAGCGCTTGATTAAATCTCCCTACCACGTAGTAGTTATGAAGTCTTGCCTTTTAACTAATTCCATAACTTCAGTCGTTTTCATAATAAAATACTTGTCAGTAAGATGTGTTGTTGCGCATGACTTCTTTTTATTGTGAGTTGCTTAGCATGCCTCCAGATGCTGCTTAAACAGTAGGCAAGAGTGTGCCAGTTCATTTCCCTGTTTCCATTTACTTGAATGCAGCATTGAGTTGCAAAACTGTTCTCCCAGGATTTCTGACCAGCAGTAGGTTAAGGGCTAGGAGGCTGTCACCTGTCCATTGTTTTCAGAATGGGTAATTTCTGTCTGTGTAGTTTGTGGTTTGGAATGGTGTAGGTGTTTCTACTTTCCTGAAACAAAGAGTGCTACCACATAGTTTTCCAGATTCTAAAAGGATTAATGGTTAATTACTTTGGTGGTGTTGAAACCCGCTGATCTCTCAAACTCAGTATGTCCTGTAAGATGATTCTTCATTTCTACTTCGGATGGCTTATAACCTGCTTTTACTTATTGTGTGAATCTGCCCCATGGATGGAAAGGGTTGTTGAGTTTGATATGAGGAGGGGGCCACATAGAAAGTGGCCAAATTACAGAGCTCTGCGAAGTCAGAAACCCTTACTTAGAAGGATTGAGTTGTTAGAAGTAACCTTAAAAATAGATCTCCGTTCTTGGTATCTCAGCATAGCATACTTAATTGCAGTGGTAAATTATGGCCACTAGTCTGTGCTGACGTGCAATTAATGAAAGGTTATTTGTGGCTTTCTGAGAAAGAAAAAATGGAGTACTGCACATGGTGAGTGATACAGAGAACATCTTTATGTAAAGCTGCTTGTGTCTGAGTTTCATCTCATTATGGCTTAATGTTGCAAGGTGACAACAGATTGAAAACGATCCTCTTTGAAAGGTCCAAGTATATGATTTGCTTTTTTTTCTCCTGTTAATTAGCACTTCTGTTTGCTTGTCAGTTCTTGGATGAATTGGTTACTTGATTAAAAACTACTCATGCAGTATAGCAATTATGGCATATTAGAAAGCTTAAAAGAATTGCATCTTAAATATGATAGAATCAAAGTTCTGAGTGTCACTGGCCAGGTAGAGGTTTCAAAAATAATAATCATTAAATGTTCCTTTACTTGTTTGTAGCTTTAAAGTTCTGAAAAACTGCAGTGAGGGAGCTGTGCTTGTACAGTGAAAGTGTGAGTATTGTTCTGAAATAAGGCACATATTTGCATTTTAGGTTTGGTGTATTCATTGGGTGTCTAGAAAGCTAATTGCCATTGCAGTTCCTATCAGACTTTGGCACCTTTATGGTTTTTAAGTCAGTAAGAGCCTCATACATGTAGAGTCTTTTATTTTCTGGAGTCTCTTATTCTGCTCCATCTGGTTGGTATGAAGAGTCTAGTCAGCTCAACAGACCTGCTGGTTTCTTGTGATGTTGGATATCAGACTAATCATCTAAAGTTGGCTGGAGCACCCTAGAAGCACCCAGCTGATGGGGACAAGGAGACTGTTGTTAATGTAAACCCTCGTATGGAGCTAAGTCTTTTAGGCTTAAAATGCTGCCTTTCAGTAGTGGTCAGGGAGAGAGAGGAGACAGCTTCTTAATCTGAAAAAGACATTTATTTTGAAGAGATGGATCTGAGCTCCATGAGTCATCATGCTTTTTCAGTAGATTTCTTCAGATCATTACATCTGCCTCTCAAACAGTATTTAGCTAAAGCTACTGATCTCTCTGGGAGCACCTGCTTACTTTTCTAGAACTCAGGGCAGTAGCTCAAGTGTGCAAGATGTTACCTTCCTGCAAATACTTCCTTTCTTCTGTTTTGTATGTTATGTATCTGTATATCGTACCACTATTTTTGAGGATTAAATTTATATTAAATCTGTACTACTCTTTATTATATTAAAAGAAATCCTTTTACTTTATATTAATATAGAATGTTCATACCTTTCAGGCAGTCCCTCACCTTGCTCATGTGTTGGTAGCTGACATCTGGAGGATTTGTTTTCTTCATGCAGAAATTGTTCAAGTGTTGAGGCTGCCAGGATAAGAATATTTTTGGTCCCAAATGATGCTCTTAGAGCTCATACTAATTCAGTGACCTTGCTGATGAATGTTCCTGACATACATGCCAAGTGGCCTTTTAGTGTGGGTGATGATAGTTCTGTGCCTCTTCTCGGTAGATCTGCCTGTATAACTCACAGCCAGATGGTGGTATGTTTGTGAGGCTACTGCTTTGGAGTCACCTGAGGTAAACTTGCTAATGGGCTGCCTCATTTGAAGTGCAGAACATAAGAATTCTTTAAACTAGGTTGCTCTGGCATCTATTTTCTGATTTCCATCTCCTTCTAGTCCTTTCCAAAGTGTTGCTTTTCTAGGAATCTGTGGTGGAGAGGGAGATAGCAGAGTTATGTCATTACATCCATTTCTGAACACAAGGCTAAACTGTAAGTGTTGTTTTGGTGGATGCTCAGCAAAATAAAAGTGTTCAGCCTTACGTTAAGAAGTGTGTGTGCGTGATGTGTCTCAGAACTAGAAAGCAATTTCACTGTTCAGATTTAAGCTCTGTAAAAAATATAGAAATGTAGAAGCAGGTGATTTTTCCTTTACAATCTGGGGAAAAAAAAAAGTATTGAAGCAGTTTCTGAAAAGATAAATAGCAGTGTGTTTTCTGATCTGTAGCAGGACATTTTGGCTCTGCTAAGCTAGTACTGTGCCCTCTGTGTCTGAATCTTTTCCTTACAAATTGGAGGTTCAGTGTAACTGATCTTTGTGCTACTTCAGCTTTCCAAGAGCAGAGCATTAGTAAAATATCTAATAGCTGTGAGTTTTGGGACTCCCAATATTTCTGTGCCTTTTTCTTGCACTGTGTGGATAGAAAGCTGCTGCAGGAGGGCAGTTGCTATTTTTATACAGATAGTCAAAGGGCAGAAGTTGACCTTGTGTCCTTTTGTCTGCTTCCTACCACTTTCTGTACAGAAGCAATTTGTATCTGCTCTTTTTTTCTTTTCCCTTTTTGGACTTGAAGGCATGCCACAAGCATCTCAGCTCAAATTTCTCAGCATTACCGGCTGTCATTTCGGCTCAAGCCGCAGTGCCATTTATGAGCAATAAACTTAAAAGTGAACTTTAAATTGCTCTGATTTCAGTACCCTTTAGTAGAAGTTTCCCTAGAGTAAGGGGTGTGTGTGTAGTGTGAATAAAACAGTGTGCTTCTGTGAAGATGAGGAAGGTCTGACTGTGTGAATTGCTTGCTTTCTATGGATCATTTTCTGAGGAGTCTTTCTGCATCTTACAAAAGAATAATTTTATAAAATGGCAATTTATGGCCTTGTATGCCTAGAAAAGTAGGTGGTGTCTGCATTTAGTGACTTGGGCTAATAAATCACTGAGTAATATGGTTCAAACAGCGTGTTAATCAAGTATTAGTGGCTCTAATCTAGGCTTATTATGGTTTTTTTTTTTCCTGTCTTTCTACCTTTTAACCATTTTGGATCAGCACTCTGTTGCATTGATTGAGTTCAGCTTATTCATTCAGGGGAAAAAATTTTCACTGCTGTTTTTATTTTATCTATTGAAATATGCCTTTATTTCTGTGAAAAAGAATTTAGTTTAATGCACCCGTAGCCATACGTTAATATTAAATGGTGTTTTATTGGTTTGACTTCCATATAGATACATTTATTAAACGAACTCTCAAAACTGTATAGCATAATTGTATGCTTTCTGCTGTTAAGTTCAAAGCTGCTGTTGGGACCAATGAAAAACTTAGCATAGCATGAATACTGATAAAAAGAGATGCTGAAGTATTTGACAGATGCAGGATTTTGTGAATAAGGACTGTGTAGAACCATAGCTCTTATTTGTTATGATAGCTCATATGGTGTCAGTTTGTGGCAGAGCGAGTTAGGTCCTTGCTTTAAATACAAGGGACATCTTTTTCCCTTCTTGGCACTAACTACGGCAGCTGAATGTTGCCAGAAACTAGGTTCTTCTTCAGATGCTGTTATTAGTCACATAATGAAGACTTTGCTGATTAATTCCTTGGGTAATGTCTAAGCAAAAATAACCCCCCATATTTGCAGAGCAGACTGGAGAGATCTGAAGTCAGGGAACAGGATTTGCAAAAGATATGTATTTGTTGTTGGAAGACATATGTAAATCAAGTGTGCTAGAGGGGTGGGGATCCCAAATGCACAGACATATGAAAGAACAAATCATAATTTTACTTGCTTTAAGGGATAGAGTTTGGCCTACTGGTTATTGGCCAGTTAAGAACACTGACATGGTGATACTAAAATGCTCGAGTTTTTGCTTAAGTGAAACTGCTAAACTGAGCATGTGACTGACAGAAGTTGGAGAAGCAACTTTTCACTTGTTTTCTTGGAAGATGCACCTAGAAAACAGTGCAGCTTGCGGATTTCCATTGCAGAGCTTTAGCAAAACTTTTCATACTCTTGAATTTGAGAATGGTTTTCTCAAAATGAAGTTTCTTACTGTGTGGAACTTAAACATAAATAAAAACAGGGCGAACCTTTTGTGTGACAGATTTCAAAATTGTAATCACTAGTAATTTGTGGGCTGAAGATCTGCTGAGCTTAAGAACTGAATTGAAAACTGCTTCTTTTAAATGTTTTGTGTCCTGTTTTTTTTCATTGTTTTCTTTGTGTGTGCTTTCACTTAGGTTTTTAGCCGAATACCATGATGATTTCTTCCCAGAATCTGCTTACGTAGCTGCATGTGAAGCCTACTACAGTACTAAAAATCCTCGAGCAATCTACTGAAGCTATTAATAAAGATTGAATCCTACTATATGTAGCCTGTGACAGTGCTGTTCTGCCACGTGGCTACAAGGTGAAGATGAAAAGAACTGAAACAACTTCTGGAGTTGAAATAGGGGAATATCTTCTGATGGCTGGATTACTTGGCAGGAATGAGGAACTTCTTCTCAGAGAATGTGTATAGACTGCGTTGTGAATTGCTTAGGGAATTGAATGAAACTCTACTTCAGATGAACGGTGATGCCTCGCTCTGTCTGCTAATGCGTAGAACTGCATAGAACTATTAAAAAGGGAGGTAAAAGCAGATGCATTAGCAACAGGACGTTGCGATTCTGTTTTAGCTTGACCCTTTCCAGCCTGAGTAATAAGACTTTGACTGCACAATTTCACGAAGAGTGTTCGTAACTGGTATCTTAGGAATTTTTCCTTACAAATTGCACTTCGTTTTGTGAAACTTATAAAAGATTGCTTAAGTTAAAGGATTTTCTTGCTGTTTGGCTGGTGTGACATCTGCCTCAAGGATGACTCTGCTTAAATGAAAGATGAGTTGCTTACTTTGCATTTTGCAGAGATGTCGCTAGCTCTTTCCATGGTAAGGCTATCAGAGTTCCACGGAGAGCATGCCTTGCCAGTGATACAACATCTACCTGGCTATAAATGATTTCCAGAGCCATTATAAAAGAACAGATTTTCTACAAGTAAGTGGAAAAGTCAATAAAGTGATGGCAGTTTAACTGGCAAATACTACTTTTCTTAATAAAGAACATAATGGCTGCTTCTTAAATGTGTGGTTTTGACTGTCTAAAATGTCTTGTTTGTGCTTGATTAATATTTTTGAGATCAAGTATACATAGCATTAGATGGGAGTATTGACAGCGTAGGGAAGAAACCTCTTTTCTGTAACACTGTTTTCTTGTACAGTCTTTAAAACTGAGTAAGGAAATATTCTTTAACACGCTCCCTCTGGAAATAGGCATTCAATCAGAACTCATTTATAGCATGACAGTATGTTCAGTAGAACGTGATTGAAATATTCTTGTCTTGAATGTCATCAAAACCTCATCCCCACAGCGTAGAACTGAGTGCTTCAGAGTTCTCTTCTTCGTCAAGATGAAGAGCGGGCAGAAAATTGGACTCCCAACTCATAGACTAGTGCCCTCTTCACTGTATCATCCTGCCTAGTTTGCAACACTTCCATTGGAATACTTGTAAGTGTAAAAGACAAAATATGGTAGTTAGTAAATAAATAGTGGCTAGGAGAAATTATTTTTCAAATGCAAATGGAAAACAGTCTAAGAGGGCAAAGCAAATCTGGAATCTACTATTGACACTCAAATTCTCTTTTCAGCACCAAGCTGGTTTAAGTTTTTCTTTTCTGAGATGTTGGGGATTACTTTGCTTTTAGCAATTCAGGCTCTGCTCTTTAGAAAAGCTTATGTAAAGATTCTGTTGAATGTAATGGTGCTGAACATGTGTTTTGCGTGGATGCAAGCAAATTTGGTCCTTATTCCTCAAGGTTAGTGTCCAGTGGTACTCTGTATTGTGTTTCTGTAATGCAAAAAGTATGCCGGCTTCAGTCTTTCTCACGTTACAGAAGTTTTGAATCTAATGGATTCAGAGTACCTCAAAATCCACTCTGCAAGTGTTCCACTCTGTGCTTGGACTGTCATCTTCTATAATGGTGAAACAAAATTCCAGTGACACTCTAATGAGACATTTGTCTTGGAATGTAGCCTGCAACTCCATCCTTATTCAGTTAACGCTGTAGGGATGTTAGTGTGTACGACATCAGAAATTTTTGTTCTACTGCTTGTATCTGAGTACCAGATGAGTTATGAAGAATTTAAATGTAATTGCCTGCCTGTTTAACTGTTGCAATGAGAGCTGTTCGCAGTGGTTATCAGTTGCCATTATTGACTCACAGATAGGTCGTGATGATTCTCAAAAGGCGGGTAGAAAATTCCAAGGGCCTGGTGAGCTCAGTCCTGCTGTGAACAGACTTGATGGTAACATTCACTTGAAACTGTTACTGGTTACATTCCAGACTGTCTTGCTTATAACAACCAAAAAGCTTTTCTCAAAAGTATCACCTTTTTGTACTTCTTGACACTTTCAGTTGATGTGATCTCCCAGGGCAGTATCTCTGAGTTTTTATAAAAACTTGTTTATGTTTGGTAACATCGATGTGCATCTTTGACATCCTCCTTCCCTACTGTTACTTTAACTGATTTTTTTTTTTTTTTTTGTAATTGTCATACCTGTGGGGGTGATGTTTCTGTTTTTTTGCTTGATATTTTTTGTTTGGTTTTTGGTTTTGTTTTTAGCTGAAGACAGTGCAAGAGTCTTGCAGCAACTTGAACCAGATTGGGGATGAGCGTGGTTCTTGGTATATAGAAACTTAGCAGCTTAGCCCTAACATTCACACTGAACTATTCCAAATCCTAGGTGGCTAAGGGAAGCTTAATAGTGCAACCATATTTATGGTTGTCTTCTCTAACTCTTCAAATGTCCTTAATGAATCAGATTTTCTTTACAGGATTCATAGCCATCTGAACGGATGAAAGAGATTTCTGTGCTTAGCTCTTTGTCACTCACTGCTTGCTGTTTGTAGAGCTGCTCATATCAATGTTTTCTAACCTGATTCAGTCAGTATGACTTAGGTTAGCTGGAGAAATACAAAACTCTGACTGAAGCAGGCTTGCAAGTATTATGTGGCCACGCTTGCCAGCAGGCCTGCTGCAGAGGAGGGGCTGAGCTGAGGAAGCAGCTTGAAGGACAGCAATGACTTAAACTGGCACAGCTGTAGCTCACGTGCCTTGGTTCTGAATGGTGTATTTTATGTATGTGTTCAAGGGAATTATACTAGTGTGATTATAGTGCATACTTGAGCTGGTAAATCTCTGAAGGTAAATTCTTGCACGTGTCTTCAAGAGTGAGCAGTGTCAGCATGTTAAGAGTGGTGTAGTGTTTTGAGTAGAGCTAGCTGACCCTTGCTGTGGGAGGGAGAAGGAAAATTGCAGTCTGCTTGCTTTGACTTTTGTTAGCATTGAGGAACTTGAGTGACATGACACTGGGCTACAAAAGTATGAGACAGTGTGAGTGAAGTGTTTTCAGATGACCAAAGAAGCTTAACAAAATGTAACCCTGACATTCTTCAGCTTGCTTTCTGGTGTTTTATTTAACTTGCCCCTATTCCAAAAATCCAGGTGATGCTGTGCAGTTCTTCCTCGTGTGCCATCTACCTAGAGCTGCTGCATGAGCTTTCATTTTGTTACTGCATTGCTGTGTTTTTTGAATCCCCCCGAACAACTAACACTGCTCCAAAGCTCATGCTTCTGTATAGTGCCATCTTTTACTCAGATAATAGCACTTGGTTTTAAAGTGCTTTGGTTTTAAAGTATGCTTTATGCCATCAGTCTGAAAGAAACCTCATGCAGGTGTTGGAGTTTCAGTTAGCATTTGGTGTGAGCTAACAGCATGTGTGGAGTCTGCTACTGTGTATGAGATGTTCAATGTGAGCTTGTTGGGCACAAGAGTGGGGTCAGGTTGCTCTGCATTACATTGAGAAGTGCCTGCAGTCACAAGAGGAAATAAAAGGCCAATAGGAAGTAAAAAGCTGTTACTGCTTTTGATGTTAGCATTGTAACTGTTATCAAAGCATTTGGTAAATACATTGAGGAGCTGGTTGTTGGAGTTAAGGATTTTACATACCTGTATGTATTTTAGTTTCCTGAAAGCTATCCGTTGCTCCTCTGCAGTTGTGTGTCTCCCAAAAGCACTTATACAGGAGTGGAAATGCAAGCTTTTCAGGGAGCGAAGAAGCAATGTTTACATATCATTAAGCCTCAAATCAAACCTTGTTTGTGGTAGTTAGCCATGCGGAGCTTGGGCAGCCCCAAGTCTTAACCTCTGGCCAGCTTTGATCACTTCCTACTCCTTGGCCCATTAGCTGAGCAAAAAAGCAAGCTTGCCCTCAATAAATTCTACTTTCAAGGAGAAACTGCCATATAATCACAATGTGAGTATACTTAGCCCAAATGCACCAAGAAGTGTACTTCTGTGCTTTGTTCTGTGTGTTGTAGCATCTCCTTTGTGATATGACTTGGTAGCATTTCATAGTATTGTTGAGCCAAGTTACTTATTCTTCTTGTGTAAATACAACTCAGTGTAATGAGCTTCTCTGGAACAATGGTTCTTGATAGTGTGTTGCTTTCTTGATGTGTGTGATGATAATCAGTACAATCTGGATGTGTTTCCATTGTCATTTTTTCCCCACTTGTTTATGACACAACGTGTTTGGAGGGATTGCCAACTTGTTCTACAGCTGCAGTTTTTCAGTGAGAAATTAATGAATGCAGGTACTATATGCATACAGCCAGAGAAATATGGTATAGAAACTCTAGAATCATGTTTCTACCTCTGTTTTGGTAATCTTTGCTTCAAAAGGTTGGAAGAATAAATTGCCTTGGGAAAATGCTATTAGCAATGACTAAGAGGCAGATGTGGATGCTTTCAAGATCTAACTCAATGCATCCTTTCTAAGGCATGCATTGTGTATTTTGCCTTTCTAATCTGTATAACAGCTGACTTTTTCTTGCATTGAGGCTCGAGATTGTTGCAAACTGAGTACAATCAGTGAAATGTAAGCATGTGTCCAAAGATGAAAAGAAAAAATCAGAAATGTGTTTTGTTTTTTAGAAAGAAGTGCATCCTGCGCCTTCAGTTTGTCATTGGTTGATCACATCATGTAACGTGGCTAACAGTGTTAAAAAGGAAGGAAATTCATGAGATGCAAATTGATAAATCCTGGCACTCATAGAAACCTTTAACAGTGTCTGCCAAGGAGCAGGGTAAGTTCAGACATTTCTACCAGAAAAAAAATGGCAGAGGAAGTTTACATTGAGAATACCTTTCTCACTGCTAACAGGATACTGATCTACTTCAGGGGAAAGTAATCCAGGTATTAAAGCATTGAATTACACGGTGTGTTCCTGTGGATATTTCACTGTGATGCCAGGATGTTTCTAACATCTGCATAGCAAAAAGCGTGGATATAAATGTGTTCAGTTTCTGGCAAAATGAGCAGCAGAGCTTTCTGTTGAAGCAGAAGTGTATTTCTCATGCCTCTAATCTCTGTGAATGTTTTTCTAGCCTTTAATTATAATCTATTAATCTGCAGATCTAGTATTTTAACTTACTGATCTCTAAACTCCTTGAAATAAAGATATCTCCCAAGTACTTTTTGGCTTTACTCCCTTTTTTCTTTCCTTACTTAGGTTTTCCTAGACTAAATGTAACTAAAATAGCAAGACTCATAGAGAGGAGGAGAATGGTTCTGACAGACTACATGTTTCTGATTTGTTTTGAGGTATGATCATCAAATCTATCTTAAGCATAATAGGATTTTGTTGGTAGGTTCTAAAGTAAGGCCAAACCTGAAGAGGTGACTCGTAGGGCTCAAATGTATAGTCAAGTTTTAGGGTAACCTAAAGAGGACAGAACTGCTTTCAGACTTAACTTCTGTAGATATTTCTGCTTTAAATACAGTTCTTCAGTTTGTCTTGGTCACTTGATGACAAGTACTGTAAATTAGGGCCATTCTCTAGAGTGCAAAATTGATAAAATGTCAGCATGAGTAATCAAAACATCACGTTTTTATCATTAGTTTTAAACATAGAGATGTTACCATGCCACGTCAGGAGCAAAGACATTCTGCCCTTCTTTTTACAAGTGTTTCTTAGAAATACAGTACATGACAAATCTGTCATGCAGCTGACCTGACGAGGGTGGGAATAGCTGAGGTAACAAGTAGCACTTGCCAACATCTTCATCCAGAGATAAGTTGCTTGTGATGTTCCCCCGGTAGATAGGGGTTGGTATACAGATCTGTGCTTGTGCCTTGGGAGACCCCTCAAGTGAAACCAGCCTTTGCAAGTTGCATCTTATCCATGTATTTTAATGATAGGGGTACAGAGAATGGAAGCACAGCTGATATTTAGTGAGTTTTCACTGCTCACAGCCTTCTGTTTTGTAGGCTGCTGACTTAGAAGTATGAAGTAGTTCATTTGTGTTTAGATTTTGCATGCACGACTGTGTAGGAAGTTGATTTTACTAATTGTTTTTAGTCAGGATAAGGAGGAATTCATTTTCTGTTGCTGTGACTAGTGCAATGATGTGATTTCTTTGGCATTGCATTTGGACATTTTTCTAAAAGAAATATAGAATTGTCTATTAGAAACACTTGAGTAGTATCTAATTGGACATTTCGTAAGGGTTTTGCTTACTGGCAGATGGATGGTATGACACATGTAATGTATATGCAGTATTGCCAACTGAAGGCATTAAAATGTTGAGTCAGACCCTTAAAAGTCTTGAGAGTGATTAAGAAAATGTGAAGATTAACTCCTGTTCTTTGAGTCCCTAGGGTAACGTGAGTCAGGCTTACAACAAGAATTGCTCAAGACTTTAGAAAAGGAAGTTGAGTTTTTCTGCCAAGCACTTTTCTGCCAATCACATGCGTTTTAGAGCTGGGGCCTTAGTGGAGGAAAAAAAAATAACAACAGACAAACAACCCACAACACAAAACCTTGCAAGACTGGCAATAAAACGGTGATTTGGCAATGGTCTAATAGAACAGGATGCTATTAATCTGAAAATAATCAGAGACTGAATTTATTTGTGAACATCTGTGAGAACATAACACAAGCCTCAGATAGCAAGGTTTTCCGGGTAGGGCGGTTGTATCTGCTGATCTACCAAACAGTCCGTCTTTGCCAAAGGCATAAATCTAAATTTGTGGATTCATTTTTTTTTACTTGTTTGGAATGACTATTAATAAAACAAGAGTTAAATTGCTTACCATAGTAACAGAGTTGCCCTGTGCATGATGATGAAGCTGATGGAACTGTGCATTGGAAGAAAACAAGAAGATGTGGATTCCACTGCATGTGCAAGAGTAAAAAGTTGTTTAGGTTGTTAAATCATCTTGTTGATTTATTTTTCTCTCTGTGATTATGACACAAGAGACAGCAAGTTGTCACTCTTGCCTTAGGCCCAGATCTGTCAAAGTCAGCAGGCGTCTGAACAATCCAGGATGGGGTGAGATGATCCTGCCCTGTACTTTAAGCTCAAACCAACTTGAGGCATTCTAGAACTTAATGCTTTTGTCCTACAGTAATTAGGGGATTTTTGTAAATGCATCATCCTTGCTCTGAATTTGGATGCTACATTACTGCTGTACCTACTTATTACAAGAGCATTCAGAAACCTCTGAAGTAAGGAAAGAGAAACACAAGGTGAAAAAGTGCACGGAATGTGTGAAGAGTGATGATTAACTGTGGAAGGAGAGAACTGGCAAATAACAGGTTCATGTGCACATAATACATGGTTTAAAGCAAAGG